>CM058238.1:35650651-36250651 GCA_030180135.1 Orychophragmus violaceus
GTTTTAGGCAATGCATAGCTAAGTTCTAGCTCCTGAACCAACCTATCAATGCCAAACTCTTCGTGAACCATCTTCACCAATTCATCAAACTTCAGACCATCCTTAATGGTGAATAATTTACCTCCTGTTTTTGTATTCACCATGAATTCCCATGATCCTTTATTCACACTAGCTAGGAGGCCTAAACGATGAAGCTTACTTTGTATGACACTACACATCCTGAAATAACAAAAAAAAAAGGCTTTTGGAATAATATGGGCTGAGTTGGCTGGCCCACAAGATGATATTTTTTGGTTTTGGTTGATATATATCAAGATGGAGTTAGGCTGAATTGGGATTATCGGTTCGGTTTCGGTTTTTTCGGTTGTATAGATTTAGTATCCATTTGGTTATTTTCATATATATATAAACTATTTGGGTCTAAAACTATTTGGCTCTAAACCTTGAATTTATATAATATAATTTTTTGATTTACAATTTAACATTATGTCAAATACAAGCTACCTCCTGCTTCTCTCTATCAGGTTTGCCGTTTGTTGTTGTCCTAATCCTCTGCCTATGTGTTTGTTGTCATGTTGAGTCACATAACTTGTCTTATTCTGTTCCAGGACAAAGAAAAGGCTCGGATTGATTGGTACGTGTGCTTGGTGCAGCTGAATGCTTAGCATGCTGTAGTCGATATCTCTTAGAAGTCCGGATGCTAACAATATCTCTGAGATGTACTTGTGGTCACCATTGTTTAAGTCCATATCTTCTTCCATGATACCCTCAATAAGTTCGCCATCTCTCTGATTTAGACTCCCGTTACTCTCAGGCCACACAATCGATCTACGTAAGTTTCTGTGCTTGTTAATCCACTGGGACTCTTCAGAACGTAGATGATCGTCGTCTGTGGCAAGAGAAATAGTAAAAGTGGGAATTTTATACAAATCAAAGTTTGCAATCCATTTTGGATATAATGTGGATAATGCAACGAGTCTCAGTGTCAATGAAGTTGTAGTTTCTCAGTGAAACACCTTTAAAGACAACGGATATCTTCCTCACAGGGGATGGTGACTCATCTTGGTCGAAGGCTACATCAAGAACTGAAACCGAGCTTAGCTGCTCCACCGTAACTTTCAGAGGTTTTGGCAACGACCTCATTCCCAATTCTGGATTATGCATTGATGAACAGATGGACTCAGTGAAACATGTATTAGTTAACTCGAGAAGTGACTTTGCGTTAGGAGAAAAGTTATACCCTTTGTTTAGGTGTGTGCTGCTCCGTGAAGTCGCTGTTCCTTTCATATTTATATCTGCTTGTAACCTCAATGTCAAGGTTAGAGGCCAAGCTTACGTTGTTGTCAGATCTTAGACTTCTCAAGTCACTGCTTTCGTCACTCTCTTCCGATTGCTGCATGCCGCGAGATTTTATTGCTGGTTTTCTTCTTGGGAGGCTGATTCCGTCTGTTGCCTAGTAAGTTGTTGTCTTTGGATCTTGTTCAGTTCTGGTTTTGGAGACGTTGGTCTAGACTGCTTCTCGAACCAGAGCTTCTTCGGCTGTGTTCTTGGGCTGACACCAGGCTTCTGGCTCTTTCCTGACTTGGCCATCTCGTTTTTCGACTGTAACAGTCTGGTACCAGTGTTTTTTGTTGCAGGATCTGTCTGGCCCTTGTAAAACCCCGGCCTTGGGGTCACATCCAAGACGATCGGGGAACCTCTAGCCGAGACGATCATCGTGTGAAGATTAAGAACGGATCGAATCAAGGAGACAGATCGGAGATTGATTCGATCCAGTGCCATCTCCGCATCTCCGTTGAGCTTGACGACGAATCTGGATATTGGAGAAGAGCAATCGGGAAGAGAAGGAAATCTGTCTGAGGAATGGTACAGGAAAAAAAAAAAAAAAAAAAAGAGATAGAAAATTAAGATGACTTTGATCACATGTGGAGAATTGTTTTAATCTGATTGGTTAGAAAAGTTTTTTCATTTATTGATGTGTCAACACCAAAAAGCTTAAGAGAGCTGAGGTGTCAACACCTTGAGAGACCTTAGCTCTATTAGTGTGTTGATTCCACTTTCCAAAAACTCCAGCTAAAAGCATTGTGCACTTTCCTTCAAAACAATGAACAAAACTAATTTCAGAACAAAGGCAAGATGGTTCACGAAGCAAACATTATTCGTTACTCATGAAACAAAAAAACAAAGCCACCACATCAAAAATCAGCTTTGGCCCAAACGAGACTATTCATTATTCATTAGGTTGCTTTTGTTTCTTTAACGAATGATATTACCCGATAACATAAATCATGAGTATATAATTTTGGCTGGAATCTATAGTGTTAAAGAAATTGAAGAATCTAAAACTAAAGATATTTCAAATTAAAATTTGGGTTAATGCTAATTCAATTTCGGAAAGTGAAGTGGGAGAAGCAAGTTAGTTACCTGTAAAATTTTGGAGAAGAAGAAGCTCTGAATGAAGTTGGAGAAATAAAAAAAGAATTGGAGAAGAAGATTATTCTTCCTTAAGACTAGCCGTGTTTATTTTATATTTTTTTCAAAATAAAAATAAAATCTTTCATATAATCTTATTGGTATCGCAACTAACATATATTAAAGATAGGGTATTATTTTTTCAACGGAATTTTTTTTAAATTAGTTAATTTAATTTTAAAAATAAACAAAAATATTAAAATAATTATAAATAATCAGACTGGATAATATAGTCATTTCCCTAATATAAAAATGTATTTTTCAAAATAATTAAATTCAGGCCTAGTATTCCAAAAAAAAACTTATTGGAAGGCATTTATCCAAATTTTCCCTAATAAACATATAGAATTCGAAGTAGGAGAAGATGGAGATTCGAGTGAAGTGTGGGTGTGGAGAAGATGAGTGTAACGAGTGGACGATCGTGGAACTCCAAGGAGTCGTTAAGAGACAATCCTCATTTCAAGGCTCTGTTCAGAATCTCGAGATCGGCCGTCTCTGCCACTCCGATTCCTCTCAGGTTTTTTGTTTAAACTGATCTAACCTTGGCCAGAAATTGAGGATCTAGTCGATGATTTGTTGTTTCAACCGGCAGGAAACCTACACGTTCACGGTGGGTTACCACGAACTCGTAGGCTCTAAGGTGACTCTGAAGAAGCCATTACTGGTTTTGAAGAAGCTTCGAAAGGGTACGGATGATTTGTCTGGGAAAGAAACGGAACTGGAGGTTGTCGGGATTATAAGAACAAAGATCTTGTTTAAGACCAGACCTAAGCCTCTCTTCTCCGGTATTCTTCTTTCTTCTCTTCTTAATTGCTTTGGTCTGATATTTCTGAGTCACTTCTTCTTCGTTTCAGGAAAAAATTAGGCTGCAAGTGCAAAGTGATACCTCTCGATTGCTTCTTACTTTTATGCTTATTTCATGTCTTGTAAGCTACAGAAAAGAGAAACTTCTCTTATAGCCTTATGGCTCTAAAAGAAATCCACACTACCCTCCACTAATCTCTCATACCCTTCCTTGTTTAATGAAATGTTGTTTGACCCTTTTTCCCTTGGTTTACGGATCCTGGTTTAATTGGGTCTTGAATGGATTTAGTTGGTTGGGATTTAAATCCATTTAATTGGATTGATTTGGTTTATGAAAAAAAAAAATTCCCGAGCCTCGCCTCCGAACCTCGCCTCGCCTCGCCTCCGAACCTCGCCTCGCCTCCGAACCTCGCCTCGCCTCCGAGCCTTGCATCCTCGTTTCGCCTCAACCGGGTTTTGCTCGTCGGCGTCGTCGCCTCGCGTCTCCGACCACCATTCGCCGGGTCCGTCGTTCCTCGTCACCATTGAGACTACCAATTGAGTAGAAATGTAACCCAGAGGCAATATTGGCGGATGGCCGCGGAAATCGAATCAAATTGGAATTTGTGTTGAAGGTGAACTGACAACCAGTGCAAATAGTATAACTAGTATAACTGGTACAACTTGTAAAACTGGTATAACCGGTACGACTAGTATAACTGGTAAAACTAAAATTCGTTGTGTGTAACTGGTACAGCCTGTAAAACTGGTATATTTGGCACAACAAATCCGTAAAAGAAAACTAGTCATAAATCGATATAACGTTTACGCTTCTCTAAATTTTATCAAATCAAGTTAATGGAGGATCTGTTTAATGCCCTATTTGATGCATGCGCATTTGATGAATGCGCATGCAGGGGACAAATCGATATGACGTTTACGCACCTCGAGTCTCTTCAAAGCCGGCGAACAGTCACGTCTCATCATTACAAATCCTTTATGGACGCTACCCATCAAACGGGATTCCACTCTATAAATACAGAGTTATGCGTCTCTCTCTCATTTCCATCAGACAAGAGTATTTCCGGTCTAGAAAAGTTCAAAAAAAAACAGAGTAAAGTTAGAAAAAACAGAGACTCACCATGGCCAACAGGAGATTGATCGTCTCTCTTCAACAACTTCCGGAAGAAGTCCTCACCATTATTGTTCAAAAAACCGGCAAAGCTTCCTCCGCCGGTTACTGCAATCTCAGAGCAACCTGCAAAATTATGCGGCAAGAATCAGAGAAACCTGAAGTCCTCCAATCTCTCTGTCTCTCTCCGCTTGTGAAGAAGCCTCTCCGTGCGATGGTGCACCAACATATTCACCTTAAATGCTTATATCAGAATAACAACGGCGCAATCTTCATTGAAGGTATTATCACCTACTTTGTAGAAAATAATGTTGCAGGCGGACTTGCGAATTTACGCAGAGCAGCACTCGGGAAGGGGGACGATGAGATTCCGGAAGCTTGTTATTTGTACGGCGTTCTGCGCTTCCTCCACGGCGATCCCCTGACCTCTCCTTATGACGAAATGCCCTTCATGTACTGGCGCGAAGATGAGGAGGAATTGGTGGCCCGTGTTTGGAAGAACCTGAGGAAGATGCTGCATGGAATCCCTGTTGAAAAGAAGAGGGTTTATCAGCAATCGTTGCGCAGCAGAAGGCCCGTTAGATCTTGCCACATTCTCGATATGGAATTCGACTGTTCTGAGTGCTTCATGTACAAACGGGGCATGAAGCTCTTCTACATGACTCAATTTGTTCCTTATCTGCATTAATTTTCTTTCTCGTACTCTGTATTTGTTTTTTAATATCTCGGGCTATGTTGTACTCTTTTTGGAATGTTAAGTCTATATCATTTTTATTTTCTCTTCACTCTGTAAAACCGTGCAAAACTATGTAAAACTAAGCATATGTTCCACGTTTTAAGCATATGTTACACACAAAGATAGCGAAAACATACAAAGACAACGACAATAACCAACAAAACAACCACGAACTACATAGAACCAAGCTCGATTTTATGCTTCTTTGCCTTAACAACTATCGTCATAAAAATGGCAATGATAGTAACACAAATGAACCCAACACAACAACATTTGATCATCACTCTCCACTTGTTAAGGTCTCTTTTTGTTACTAACGCTTCTTCCTCCAAATCATGGATCCTACACTTTAAGGCTTCAATTTCGATACATATCTCGGATTTGGATTTCTCAATCTCAATTTCAATACTCGAAATTTTGGGCTATGCATCATTGACTTCCTCATACATGCTATCCTCCACCCATTTGAACAAATGTTTCTGAGTATAAACAAAAAACAGAGCATAAATGATTATCCACAAATTATCTGACGATATGCTTACATCTTTCATGGTTGAACATCTGAAGAATGGTCTTCATGGGTTGTCTTTCGTCTTAGACGTGAGAATGACGACGCCTTTACCGCAGTGACACTTCGCCGGAAACCCTCGGTCTCCATCTTCAACAGTCAACGTAGATGTATTGCAGCTCATGGAGGATGAAGAATATGGAGAAATCGAGGGACTTATGGATAGAATGAACGAGAGGTGAGATGAAATCGTTGTTTAGATGAAGAAATCGAAAGGGTAAATCAAAATCAATTGAGAGGAATTGGAAATATTTTTGATTTCTAGGGTTTGAATTGGATTTGAATTCAAGAAATTGGGGATTTGGATTTTTTAATTGAATGGTTTAATCGAAATCAATCCGTGGGACCCGTCCGAAAGTTCATGGTTTATCGTTGGATAAAATAATAACATTTTTTCCCGATAATGAATATCATTGGATAAAATAACATTTTTCTCAGATTGAATATCATCTAACTGCATGAAATTTGAACTTGTAAAATCACTTTTATCCTAACTATGGTCAATGGGTGACATTACATCAAATTAGTTTGGAAAAATCGTTCGACTAAGTAATTCCACCAACAATGTTCATATACTTGCAAGATCATTTTTGGAATAACGAACAAGATAGGAGGGCAAATTTACAAAGAGCGAAGGTTCTAACATATTAAATTACATAGGCATTAGATTCATATATTAATTGAGTAAAATCAAAAGTAAAACTATAAAATCGAATTTAAAGTTCCAGTAAAACTAATTATATTGAAAACAGCCAAAGTACAACTATTAAGAAATTTTGTACAACTATGAACTCCTGTAAAACTATGTGTTAAGTTTTGGCGCCAAAATTCCATCGTTTTGTACAACTACGAACTCCTGTATAACTGTGTACAACTGTGTGAGTCTCTGTTTTCGACCGAGACTTGTAATGATGAGCATCTTTCTTGGGTTTGTCAAGAGTCGCCTTGTCTTCCTTCTTTGTCCCCTGCATTAAACGGATATTTATTACAAGCCGGCGAACCATCACATCACATGCTCCGTTTAATATAGAGACAAGCATGACAACCCGTCGCTTGACAAATCCAATAAAGATGCTCTTTATTACAAGCCGGCGAACCGTCACATCTCTGCGTCTTATGGACGCAACCCAAACAAAATTTATTTCTCTATAAATACGGAGAAGAAGTTCTTCCTCTCTCACATAACTGTTTTTCACACAAAAACAGAGAGAAGTTAGAGAAAACAGAGAGAAGTTAGAGAAAACAGATCACCATGGCCAACAGGAGATCGATTGTCTCTCTTCAACAATTTCCGGTCGAAATTCTCTCCAATGTCTTACTGAAAGCCGAGAAAAATTCCCCGGCCGATTACTTCAACCTGCGTAAAACATGCAGAATTATGAACAACACCGGCAAGAGTCAAGAAGTCCTCTGTTATCTCTCTCTCTCTCAACCATGGTGAAGAAACCTCTCAGTGCGTATGCGCACATGGATTTTCTGAACTTATGCGTAGAAAATAACAACTGCGCTGCTAGCTTCGTGAAAGGTATCCTCAAAAGTTTTACTTTAACATTTCAATCAGTTTTACACAGTTTTCACAGTTTTACACAGTTTTCATAGTTTTACTCAGTTTTACCGGTTTTACATCAGGTATCCTCACATACTTCCAAGAGGGTGATGTGGTAAGAGGATTGTTACATCTTGAAAATGCCGCCATTGGAGAGGGCGAGGAAGAGATTCTGGAAGCTGCTTACCTCTGGGGTGTTCTGCGCTTCCTCCAGACGATCCTCTAGAAGGTGTTATTGAGGAAGTTGCTTTCCGTGACTGGCGGGAAGGTGAGGAGGATTTGGTGGCCCCCGTTTGGAAGAACTTGAGGAGGATACTGCATGGACTCACTGTCGAGAAGAAACCGGTTTATTTGCAAACATTGCGGAACCGAAAGCCCCCTGAATCTTGCCATCTTCTGGATTTGGAAATCGACTGTCCGGATTGCTTCATGTACAAACGGGGCATGAAGCTCTTCTACATGAATCAATTTATTCCTTATGTGCAACCCCAATAATTTCTTTTCTCGTACTCTGTTTTTTTTTTTAAAAATTCTCGGCTATGTAGTACTTTTTTATTAGTTTTAATTTCTCGGCTTTGTCTCCATTTTCCAAGAAAATTCGAAAGTTGTTCATGTACAACTGTAAAATCAAGCATTAGTTTCATAGATTAATTGAGTATAATCAGCTGTACAACTGTAAAATCAATTTTAAAGTTCCAGTAATACTGACTATATTGAAAACAGTTGTACTCAGGTTTACCGGTTTTACGACAATAGTTTTACTTAGTTTTACCCGTTTTTCATAGTTTTACCAGTTTTCATAGTTTTACCAGTTTAACATATTAATATATCCGCGTTATTTTTAAAATTTTAAATAAAAACGGAAAGTTTAAAAACATAATAAAATAGTGTTTTTGGTTTATTTACACAAAAAATAGATTTAATTTTGGGATACCCTTTTGTTTTGAATTGATCACTTCTCCCCAAATCACTTTATAAGTAATATAGCTTGAGTAAATTAACAATATAACTAACACGATAGTTTAGTGGCTCTAGTCTGTTTTTATCAATTTAGCCATCCGAGTTCGAATCCCATCGGTGTCACATTTTTCCCTTTTTGTGTTCAGTAAGGTTAAAATCGTAATTTCAAATATCTTTGAGTTGGGCGGATTATCCGATTTGTGGGTTACCCGATCCGGGTAAATTGGGTGAACCACCGATTTTTTGATTTCCTTGGTTTATTTACGGTTCAAAATTGGATTGCGGTTTGATCGAAAAAACCGACTGGTTTGTCATGTAATTCAACGAAAATCATAAGGTTTTTTGGTAACTTTACAAATTTTCGATTAAAAATAAATGTTAACAAATATTCTAATAAATAGAGGGGCATATAAGATTTGTTTCCGCTCTGGAGACAATAATCCAAAGTGATACCTCTCGGTTGCTTCATACTTTTGTGCTTATTTCATGTCTTGAAACTAATGTTCTTTCTTTTCAATGGGTTTTTAGACTCAAGAAACTTGATTACATTATTGTTTGCAGGGGAAATAATTAGATGCAAATATTACCTTAAATTTCAATTTGAATCATAATATCAGCAAGGATTTAAAGGCAATATAATGAGTTAATAGCTCTACTCATCATACCTATATGCTTTATCAAATGATAACATCTTGAGCTCTCTCTTGGTCCGGCTAAGTTCATAGGAGGTAGCGACAATAACAATAGTGTTTACCATCATTCAATGCACTAGAGGAAACACGGACCTGAACATGTTTTCTTATATACAGACAACCAGAGGAATCACGGATATGCACAAGGCTTTTTGATAAAGACCAAATGCTCAAGATGATCTATAGTGGTAAGAGGGTCAGGGGATCTCATGAAGAGCTATAGCTATTGTTCTGGGTGAAAGAGTGGTATCGAGGAGCCACATTGATGTTCATGTCTGTAATCCTCTACTGACTCCACCGTTAAACAATGGGTCTGCTGCTTTCTATGGGCTTAATGGACCAAGGGAGAGCTCTTATTTGATTAGAAAGACTAATCCTTTTTCACAATCAGGGTATTGCAAAAATAAAGGATAGTTTTCATCAGAAAGAAACAATGTACATTGCACTTATATATGTAACAGGAAAAGTGAAGGGGGTTGAACATTTCCAACTTACCTGACCTCCCAGGTCCCAAAACACGATTTTAGCATTGGCGACTTCAATACGACCGATATTTAGGCCAACAGTGGGAACAATTCGATCATGTGGAAGAACTTCTCCAAAAACGTCTACACAATCCAGCAATGTCCATTAGAGATGAACCTGAAAGCTACAGAAATGGAAAACATTACCGATTTCCCAGCTTTGTCGATACCAAGAATGAGGACATGGAACTCAGTTTTGGTGAACATGTAAGTCCACAGTCCATGCATAAGAGAAAACATCGCTTGGGATTCTTTAATTACTTTGATCTTTCCTTCCCAAAAAAAAAAAAAAATGGAGGTTATCCTCAGCATCATTCTCGAGAGAGTAAGAACATAACTTGGCTTCCTTATCATAATTTCAATGAGTATAACAGAAGAATCCACAATGCAATATCATATCTCCCCGATCCTAACACATTACGATAAACCAAATACCAGAGACAATCACAGTCCAGTTTCCAATATTAACAAAAAGGTAGATCTCTAAAGGATCGAATCACACATTCGCATTCTCACAACATGAAGCTCACGAAAAAAATTTAATAAATCAAACTCTTGTTCCGTTCGAAAATTGTGAAGAAAGATCTCCGATTCGCACTCAGCTGTGTTGGTCTTCTTCAATTAGATCGTCTTCCTCTAAAGCCGAATTCCAAAACTACCCTTACTCCATTTACACGCGTTTGATACCGCCACGTGGCGCCATCGGAATGCTGTATAGTCAAACGGACGGCTTCTCTTTTATTGGCATCTAATTGTCTGTCCCTGGAGGAGGGGTAAATTCGAGATTCCCAAAGCCCAGTCTCAAATTTTTGCGATCGAGAAGATGACTGATCCAAGAAAGTAAGTGAATTTTATTGTGTTTCGGAATTTTCCATGCTCGATGGATCAAGTCGCTGTCGTTTATCTTCGATTTTAAATAGGGTTCTTAGAAATGTTTATTGGGATAAGTTCCATTTTGATTGAAACAAATAACTCGGTGAATCTGATAATTTTAGGAGATTTTTTCTTGTCATGTCTGTCGGATACTATTGTTACTACAGCACGATGATACTTGAATTTGCTTGTGATATTTTTGGTTTGTGATGATTTAAATTGATGTAGTAAGGATATGTGAATCGAGGTCATGGTGTGAACTGCTTGATTATCTTTAAAGGTTTATGATTCCCTCATATCATTGTGTATATTTCTCTGGAAAGTTAGCATATTAGATTAGATTTTTGGCTGGAAATAGAATACAAGCAGCTGAACATCGAGTATGTTTCTCCTTCTCTTAAGCTTTTGTCTATAGTTTCATCTATTCATATTGATCATGGTTGCTGCCTCAGAACATTCCCTTCCATAACCTTAAAATACTATAGTTGATGGAAGCATAAAACAGATCTTTCTCTACTACTCCATTGAAAAGGAAATGGATCAGTGAGGTCTTATTGTTCAATGTTCATGGATTTCCATATATCAGTACAAGTTGTACTGTACAACTGTTAACTGTAAGATTCCAGCAACTTTCTTGTCTTTAGGTAAAGAAAAAAAGGAGAGATGACCTTAGTATAATATAGTCTAGTTTCTCTTCTAGTGGCAATAATAAGGATGTTCATGGCAGGGGGCGTGTACAATGGGACGAAGCTAATATAGTGGAAAATGAATCTACCAAACCTGTTAGGCAAAAGATCACTGAACCAAAGACACCCTACCACCCAATGATCGATGATGATGGTTTGTCTGTTTCTCTTTATTTGGTTTCTCTTTCTATACGTGCACAACTTCTGAACGGTGTGATACACATTTGCATATATGGTTGATATATTCTTGTCATCATCTAAACATATAAATTATATTCTTTGAAAAGTTGTCTTAGTTGATTTAAAAATCTGTCATTCTAGATGTAAGATTAACTTGAGTTAGTTCTGGTCCGTGAAACATAATTTAAATATGCCTGGTGTTTCCTGATTGATTGTACCAGGATCAGTTTCTCCCAGAGGAAGATCGTTTGACGAATGCGTTGATGATATGCAACGTGCAGAAGAACTGAGGAACGTTCTAAATGATGCAGCAGCAGCTTCGTCCAGTAGAAATACTAGCCAGGGGTCTGATTCTGGTGGTGGCTGGAGCTCGTCTGAGGATGAAGCAGATCAAGATGATGAAGGTTCTCTGCTTTCTCAAAAGTAAACAAATGTTACCTGTCATGTTTAGCTTATTTTGTTAGGTCATCATTGCCATATGTTTCTGTATTTTTGTGCAAAGCACAGATTTGGAATGTGAGAAAATTGCGCGGTTCAGCGAACACAGAAGAGTACATTACGATGAGTTTCGGAAGGTGAAGGAACTGAGGTCCTCAGGGTCGTTCTATGAAGAAGAAGAGGAAGTAAAACAGAGGCATCAACCTTACGACACACTAAAGGCGTTAACAAAGAGGTGGTAGATGCAGCCACGACAGTATCGGGGAAGTCATCTTCATCCTCGAGTTGATATGATCCTCTGTTCAATCAAATGTGTAATCTTGTCCACACAGCTCTCTCCCTCTCTCTACAAAAATGAGGGAAACCATTCCGAAATTATGTTGTCTTTATAGCATTTTTAATGCAACTGCTTACAATCACCTTCGTTCGTCAAAATTTTATCAGTTCCGATTTTGTATTTTTGTTTGGTCGTTTCTCTATGAATGTGATATTTTTTCTTATTCAATAGTAGTACTATTATAGTACCCAAAATATCCAAACTAGAACCGAATGGATATTTGAAATATATTTGCATATCCAAAAATATTAACTAATGAAATATTAACTATATGAATGTGATATTTTTTCTTATTCAATAGTACTTGAAATATCTAAACTAGAACCGAATGGATATTTGAAATATACTAAAACGTACGGGTGTTTTTTATTCACATTGTAAAATTGTTTAATTTATAAAATTTATGTTAATATTCGATTTTTAGTATTCATATATGGTAGTTAATTAATTATTAGTTTGTTTAAATTTTAGTTACTAAACAATTATTATTTTTGTTTGTTTTTGAATGAATTTTAGACAACATTTGATTTATGTTAATATCCGTTTTTTAGTATTCATATATGTTAGTTAACTAATTATTGGTCTATTTAAATTTTAATTATTAAACATATATTTTTGTATTTGTTTTTGAATGAGTTTTAGACAACATTTGATTTTGTTTTATTTGTTTTTAAATACCGGGCCTTAAATAATGTTCAAACATATTTATGTATAATGAGTCTTTGTAAGTGGACTAAATTTATCATTGTTTGATAAAATTTAAGTTGTCTTTGCTTAACACTTAATAAGGTCCATCTAATATTTGTATTTACATCTCTATAAAAAGACAATTAAATTCTATACTATTGCAACAATTTAGATCTCATATAGTACATATCCTAATAATTCAACTAAATCAAATAATAACCTAAAATATTTATACCAATATAAATATTAATATATCCGGACAGTGTACATGAGTAGAGGCTGGAACATCACTTGATGACAGGGTTGATCAAGAGACCGAAGCCAGTGAGTTGATGTGAAATTCAATGATCTTTGGAACTCAAGTGGTAATAACAAATCTGTAATTTGTTTGAGGTTTTGGCGTGTTAATAATTCTCCAAATAAAAAACATTGAATTTTTTTTTTTTTTTTGAAGCTGTTCATGCAATTTTTATAACAAAATTGCAAAAATACTAATCTAAATCACCATATGATTTTTATGCAATGTTTAGGAGTACTAATACTTTAGGATTCTGGTGATATATCAGATGTGGTTTTTGATCCTGAAATTGAAGAAGCAGCTTCCATCAAAATATGGTAAATATATTTCTATTTAATTTTGAAATTCATTATAATTTAAACAAACAATAATATTAATTCTAATTTATTTTTTCAGGATTTAGTGGTGGTGAATGCACGTATAGCGAATTTCTAATGCAAATTTTATGTTTCCTCCAAACTCATATGCAAGATCTTTTGAACTTATCTACAATCGGCCTTTAATATTTTACAATGTTTTTCACAATCACAATTGAGCTATGTATTAATTTACTTTTTTTAATATTTTGGACTTATGCTTGTATTATATGTTGTGTTTTGAATTTATCTTTCCTACATTTCCAAATTTTTCTTATTTTTATCAAACTTTAAAATATGTTAGTTATGATTGTTCCAAAGTTACATATAAATTTATTATTTGTATCTTTTTCTGCACAGATTTGGAAAATTTGAAACGAATTTGAAAAATGTATTAATATTTTTTTTGTCAACAAAAAATGTATTAATATTTATTGAAGATATATGGAATGATTCTCAACAATATTCATTGTTTTTTTTTATTTTGCAAATTCGTATATTTATTCTTTGTAGTAGTCTTATTACTTCAAATTCTAACTTTTTATAATTATAATTTTCCTAAATAAAGAAAAAATAATATTTATTAATAACTACTGAAGATATATTTTATATGATTCTCAAGAATATTCATTGTTTCTTTATTTTGCAAATTCGTATATTCATTCCTTGTGGTAGTCTTATTAGTTCAAATTCTAACTTTTTATAATTATAATTTTCCTAAATAAAGAAAAAAGAATATTTATTAATAAGTACTCAAGATATATTTTATATGATTCTAAATAATATTTATTATTAATTTATTTTGCAAATTCATATATTCATTCTTTGTGGTAGTCTTATTAGTTTAATTTCTAACTTTTATATAATTATAATTTTCCAAAATAAGGGAAAAAGAATATTTATCATTCCTCTTTAATAGACACATTTTGATCGGACTTGTAACGTGTACACCTCTCCTATTATTTATAGGGTATATTGTTTGCATAATTCGCCGATGTTATTTTAATAGTCGATTTCTTGTTTCAAAATAAGTCCTTAAAAACAAACTTATAAAGTAATTTAAATCAAAATACAAAATAGATTCCTTAAATTCAATAGTATTTTAAGGATTTAACATGGAACATAGTTACACTACAAAAAAAAGGGGCATTGATAGTGTTGGATATATGCAATAATACGTCATTGATAGCGAATTATCAAACGCTATGTCTGCCCCAGCTATAATAGGTCGCCCATATATTATAGCGTTTTTCACTACTGCTATTGAAAGAGTTACTTATAATAGCATTGTTTTTGCTTGCTATGTATTGTTTTCTCTTATGATAGCTTATTGTTTAAACGCTAATGTAGTTATTTGGTAGCATTTATTTAACGCTATATGTTTTACTCTTGTAGCAAATCTTTGTGTTGCACTCTGATAAGTTATAGCTCTTTTGTAATGATGTATTTGTTTATGTCATGGCTCGTTTGTGAAGCTACGGTATATGACTGCATAGCAATTTTTAATATGCAATAGTTTATGTATTGATAGCAATATAATTTTGGTATGCCATAAATTTCAAAGATTGCACATTTTCCATTGATCCGAAACCTGTTTTAATGACAAAATACTGAAAGCCGAACACAATTCAAACAAGTTTGAAACACACAAAACAACCAAGAGTGCAACCATTCATTACATAAATCTACTTCCCCATTCAAGTCTCAAACCAAACTAGAAATAGTGCTAGAGTGAACCTGATAACATTCAACCCAAAATGACTTTCTCCTTTGGCCATGCAATGGCTGATCCAATTGCATCCCCCATGATTTCAATTTCATCTGATGGCCTCCAAACTGCTGCAGTTGGAACTTTCACAATTTCAACCCATATCTTAACTGCGTTATGCCCCAAAGGAACAAAGTGAACCTTCTGCTCTGGGTTGTCTGAATCCCAACGTCCCTCAGCCACTACCTCATTCTTTCCGCTAAGCTCCATTAACTTACACTTCTGATTCTCTTTGGGTTGCTGTGATGGACTATTACGCTACAAGGCATGCAATAGAAACCAGTTTATAGTTGATATAAGAGCAAAAGCTGAAGGCCACACAATATGAGAAGTATCTTACCGTAGATCTTCGTGTCGGTGATTGGGTCTGCAACACTATTTTCTTAACATGAGCTTGTTGGAGTTGCTGCGTAGGAGATATACAATTAGGAGATGCAGCCTTTATACCTTCTGGTGCTGATAATGGAGATGCAACCTTCGCATATAATGCTTTTGCAGCTGATGTAGGAGTATGTTCACGAAACCCTTGAAACATAGAATCTGTGTTATCTTCAAAAGCACACTTATTAGCAGGCCATGCAACGAATGACTTCACAGATTCCCCAAGATATCTGACTTGTTTCGTAGGTCTCCATAGAAATGTCTCTTGTTTATGAACTACATCCACGAAGACTTTTACTGCTTTTGGTCCTATAGGAAGACCATTAACCAAAGCTGTGGGTTCTTTGCATTGCCAACGGCCTTCAGCAACAACTTCTTCAGTACCTGACATGTCTAGCAGCTTGCATTTGTTCTGACAATCTCCTTTTGGACTCTGTCACATAAAGAAAAAAAAAAGTCAGTAAAGATGAACACTGTAAAGTATCTAGCTGAACACTTATCAATGAAAGTTTACCAGAAGGGGAATGTCTTCAGAATATGGCCCCTGGTCTATGAAAACACATTTATTTGATGGCCATGCAATCATTTCGCCAACAGCTTGCTCAATAGTCAGAATTCCGGCTGCAGGTCTCCAAAGAAAAATATCTGACTTGATCGCAGTCTCAACCAAAACTTTGACAGCATCAGGGCCTAATGGGATCTCATTCACGAAGTCCTCTGGATCAGATGAAAGGATACGTCCCTCGGCCACTATATCATCAGTGTCATCCCAATCGACTAACACACACTTACGATTGCATTCCCTGTTAACACTCTACAAGGGTTTCACATAAAAATGGTCAAAATTTTTCTAAAGTAGTAGCAATTTCTTTTATGTAATCAACTTACTCTTGCTCTTGCAGCAGCTGAGTTTTCACCAACTTCAGGTTCTTGCCTCTGTCCCTAAAAAGCAAAGTAAAAAACATGTAGTCAAACAATTGATTAATGTTAAACTTGAACTTTATTATGATTCTTCAATAGTAACTGATGTCACCAACCTGTTTAACTCTAGCAAGTTCATCTTCCAATTGATGTACTTTGTTAAGCAAACTAATCTGCTTATCTTCCATGTCAGTCAAAAACTTCTTCTTCACTTCAAAACATGCTAACTTGGTTTTACTCATGCTCCTACCCATTGCCCTCAGTCGACCTGGATTATCTGGTCCTAAAAGTTGTGTTATATGGTCTTCATGTACGTTTGTTGACTTTGATTGCTCAGCAATATCAACCAGCTCCGCTGCCTTCCTCTGCGCAAATATGAAAAGACTCATGATAATGGAAAATGAGATCTTATCTCAAACTAAAATTGTAATAACTTACAAATTTTTCAGCAGATGTTGTGTTGACAGGAGTACCATCTTTCTTTGTACGCGACTTCACCCACACCTTTAGCCTAGTCACTTGCGATGGTTCACTACTTGATTGTTTCTGCTCAAAAACAAGACATTGTTTACGAGAAGTTTAGGGAATTCATATGATAGGAAAGGTAATAGAAGCTACCATATCCTCTCTGAGCCGGACCATTCCTTTACGACTACACGTGTGAGGTATCTGTAGTCTCCTTCTCTGCTTGTAGGAATCACTCACAACTGCAAAATCTGAGCTTGTCTTCAGCTTCACAAATTTGCGCCATTCTGTTGGTGTCACATTCTTTGGCCGCAGATTCATCCTTTCTTGGTTAGTAGTAGCTTTACACCTTATCTGCGTCACAAGACGTGACTTGGATGCCCTCCACAGAGTTCCCATCTGCCTCATCACAGCAATCTTCTGGTACTCTTCATCAAGCTCAAACCTTGCCTGTAGTAGCTCACACATATAGATCACAGAAAAAAAGAATCAAAACTATTGCATGTATAATAGACAATGAAAATTGAGACTTAAAATAGAAGGTTACCTGAACAGACTTCCACAGAACTGTTCTAACTTCATCTGTGATTTTCCTCCAGTCGGAAAATGTCACAGGAACATGTTCACGCACAAGAGGACCTAGATAAGATGACAACTTCACTGATCCTGGACCAACAGCCTCTCCGAGGTCATTAAAGTCAACTCTTTCACGGAAATTTGGATCTTTGGCTATGTTTTTCATCTTTGTTGGTCCTCTATGCCTCTTACGCTTGGGTTCAGCCTCTGACATTTGAAGATCACCTTCAGGCTCTTCCTCATCCCTCTCTTTATGTCCACCATCAATATCTCTTTCTTTCCCATTATCTCTTTCTCCAGTCTGTCTTTCTTCTTCATTCATTCTTTCCTCAGTCTCTATTCCTCCTCCATTCACTTTGTCATCAGTCTCTATTCCTTCTTCATTCACTCTGTTCTCAGTCTCTATTCCTTCTTCATTCAATATGTCCTCATTCTCTCTTTCTTCTTCACTGACTCTGTCTTCAATCTCTCTTACTTCTTCATTCACACTGTCTGCAGGTTTAGACGAGCCCAAATATTCAGGCTCTTCAGGATCTATCTTCTTTGACTCTTTCTTATTGTTCGTCTTTTTGGTGTTTTTTCTCTTGCCCATCTTAATTCACCTGAAAAATAACAATTGTATTAGTAACCTTCACATTATATGAACAAAAGAAGCATAAGACATAAAAGACTCGAACACCAAGCAAACAAACACAAACAAAGCACACTACAGAACATCAAGCAGATCACAGAAACACATAAATAAATTGATCAGAAGTCATATATCACACATATATTCCTTCACAATCATTTCTAGCATAGTGAGGGTCTTCTTCTTCATCCAACTCAGCATCCATATCAATAGTCGATGGCAAAGGTCCAATATCTGCATTCCAATCGTCTTCCTCTTCCTCTGTGTATCTTCTTGAAGGGCCTCGTAATACCACAGACCAACCTGAATTATCAGTATCCTTCGAATAGAACACTTGCTTAGCCTGAGATGCCAATATGTACGGATCCCTCATGAAGGACACCTGACTTTGATTCAAATTGAAAAGTGTGAATCCATCTTCTACTTTGACCCCTTTCCCTCTTACTGCCCATTGACATCGGAATAGAGGAACGTAGAAGACATTATAATCCAACAGGATTATGTCAACTACTCTCCCATAATAGCCTAATAAATCAGCTACATGTGAAGTATCCTTTGCACTTGATCTACACATGGCAGTTGCTTCATAGAAAACTCCACTATTTTGACTTTGCCTAGAGACTGAATGAGTGTGAAACCGATGTCCATTCACTATGTATCCTGTATACGATCTTGCAATACTGCGGGGGCCATATGCCAACCATTTAAGCATTTCATCATGATGTTCTGAATCCACAGGTACCTACACATTACGAATTAAAGTCAGAGAAAGTGTGAACCACATGATATACTCATCTATAATTACACATAATTCATATACTTGCCTGTTCTTTTAGCCAAGATGCAAAATTTTGTGTATGAGTTCGCCATAAAATTGTTGCATCACGCCTACATCTCGTATTTGAGTCTTGTAGAAACTGTAGGTGCAGGCTTATTAAAAAACAAAAGTAATCAATCAGGCATCCATCATATAAATCTAGACAATTGCAGACTAAGTTTGTAATAACTTACTCTACATATGAGTCCACAACTGCCATGTTCTGAATGACTGCAAGATGGGCAATTGTTTTCTCCAGATCAGAGAGAGTCACTGAAGTTGCTGCCGAGATTGGCCTCCCTTCTAAGATGGAGCTACTCTCATTATCAGTATTCCTTTCCACTTCCTCTTCAACACTTATTGTCTTTTTTAGAAAATCACTGCAAAACCTCACGCATTCTTCAGCAAGATAGCACTCAGCTATACAACCCTCAGGTCTTGCTGGGTTTCTAACAAAGTCTTTTAATACTTTCATGTACCTGCCAGTAGTCATCACAGATTAAAATCCAAGTGTTAGACACTATAAATATTGTAATTTATAAATTAATAGACTTTATACCTCTCAAAAGGATACATCCAACGAAAATGCACCGGACCTCCTAGTCTAGCTTCCCTTCCGAGATGTATTACCAAGTGAACCATTATATCAAAGAAACTTGGTGGCCAATATCTTTCGAACATACACAAAGTTTCTACTACTTCAGTTTCCAATACTGAAATCTGTTCCCTATCTATAACTCTCTGACACAAGAGGTTGAAGAATTGACACAAACGGATGATTGCTAACCGAGGACCTTTTTCTAATAAACCTCTAATTGCAACTGGAAGGAGCTGTTGCATCAACACATGATAATCATGTGATTTGAGGCCTGATACCTTACAGTCTTCTAAAGATACAGCCCGAGATATATTCGAACAATAGCCATCAGGTCCCTTAAATTCAAACAGTCTTTGGCAGAAGATTTTCTTCTCTAACTTTGACAAAGACCAAGTGATGCGGTCATCAGAACCAGACTATACCAGGCACTCGCTGACTCAATCGCTAGCTCAACCACTACGTCAGTCACTACGTCAGTCAGCACACTGACTAACTCAACCACTACGTCAGTCAGCGCAACCAGACCCGATGGAGACCAACAGTCAGAAAATGAAGCACTCCGACAAATCCAGGAGGAACCAATCAACAAATCCAATTGTTCTGGATTCCCATCTCATCAGAGGACCAAGGAGAATTGGATTCAAACCAAAAGGAGTAATGGTTTGAAAGATATTCAACTTCCAAATCAGGAGATGCTACACTTGCCTTATTTGGAAGATCATGAGTTCAAATATTGCCAAACTCGAACTTGGCGACCAGGAGACTTATTATCACTTCTAGAAGCACTCTACAACACCTTCAGAAGCACCAGACCACACAGGATCAGGCGGATCCCATTGAAGCATAAACCAACTCAACCGGAGCTATTTATGGAAGCTATGAAGACCAATTGGTTTCTCACTTATCAAACCAAGACTTGGCGACCAGGAGACAATAACCATCAGACATAAGCAATAGAAGACGTCCTTAGCATCACCAAAATGCACAGGATCAATCACATGAGCTTATGGACCAACCTTCCATATATGGACACAAGCGCAAACTTCCCATTTCTTGCCAAAAGCTTCCAACGGCTCTATTCCTTTAGCTGCTGTGTCTTGGACGTCATTTAATACATACAAGATGTTCCAGAGAAGCTCACTTATCCCCTCAAACCGTCCAGATTCAAAGATCACATCATATCTTCCTATTTTGGCCGATTCTCTCTTAATGACTCCAACGGCTAGTTTATTGTTTGTTTTGATTTCTTTTCTTACTTAGAAGTTTATGAACGTTGTAAGAGCATTATATAAGCTCCATTAGACCATTTGTATTATTCACCCTTGATCAATCTAAAAGCAATAGAATTTCGATTCAGTTTTCTTCCACAAAGTTTGTGATTTCTTTGTGTTTGTTCTCTAGTCTATTTGAGTGATTCATCTAGTGCTATAGAATCTGTGGTCTAGAGTGTTGAGTGATTCATATCTCTGTCCATCCAATTGATTGAGTGAGTCAATCCCTACCATCATCATCATCTCTACCTTCAACACCATCTTCCGCATCGTTTTGGCTTGAGATCATCTGATCATCAAGTGGTTTGGCGTCAGTGTGATTCTGAGGCTACATCATCTGGTATCAGAGCTTCAAAAGCTCCTATCAATCAGGTTGTGTTCATCCAACCCTTATCTTTTATTTTTGTTGTTGTTTCTTTTCTTTTAAAATCAAAAATCCATAAAAATTGTGCTTCTGTTTTGTTTTCAATCTGTTCTTGTTTTGTTAAAAAAAAATTTTTAAAAAGAAAAAGTGTCAAGTTTCTGTTTCCGTTGATTTTATTCATAGTGTTTTTAGTTGTTTCCAAAAAGTTAAAAAAAAAAAAAAAGAGTTTTCATTGCTTTGATTTGATTTCTTAAACCCAAAAAAAAAAAGTGTTATTTCCTATTTCAATCTTTACAAATTCGTTTTTGTTTAAAAAAAAAAAAAAATCTTTTGTTTATTTCATTGTTATTGCTTGCATATTTTGTTTCCATTTGTGCAACAATCTTTTTTCGAATTTCAAAAAAAAAAAAGACAAAAAAAAGGTTTCCTTAATTCTTTGTGTCACAAATTTTGTTTCCATTTCTTTTGTGCAGAATTTCATTTCCATATTAGCACCCAAATCGTGTGGAATCTCTCTAACTAAAGAAAGTTTAAAATTTTCTGAATTTTACTTCTTTGTGTTAGAATCCATTGATACACTTTGAGTTTATTGTGTCAGGTACTGAATCAGTGACATGGAGGAAGAAGACAATTGGGAGCAAGAGGAACAATTTATGTCTGAAGAAGAAGACACATATGAAGACAGTGGGAGTGAAGTAGTAGAGAGCTTAATCTGTCCAGATGAGGAGGCAGATTATGATCCTCCACCATGGCCAGGAGATGGCTATAAAGCCACTGAGTATGTAGATGAGTCAGATGGTGATTCAGGCCGTGAACCTGAGTCGCAACACAAGGAGCTGCACACTACAACCTCATCTTGGAGTCAGCCGTGCATGGAAATCAATGAGGAGAGTGAAGATTCAGAAGCAGGCATGTATGGAGAGTACCACCCACCTAGGCACAAGAGTGCATTCCAGAACCATGGAGTTACTTCATACCGTGTACCAGCTCAACGTCAGCTCACTGGTACAAAGAAAGCTACAGTCTAACCAACCAGCACGAGGCAGCCAACCACCAGAGCAAGAGGCTCCCTAATATTTTCAGGTTGTAGCCAAAAACCTGAAGATTATCTCCAGTGGGAGACCAACATGAAGCAGTGGTTGAAATCCAACAATATTCCTAAGGAGGAGAAGCTATCATATGCTATTGACGCGCTCACCGGAGAAGCATATAAGTGGTGGCTAAGAGAATGTACTCCAGGCTTCTACAACAAGCCAGTACTAGATTGGGGAGACCTTAAAGCAAGGATGTACAGAGAGTTTGCGAAGAAGCATCAGACACACAAGAACATCATTTCAAAACCCCAATGCCAAGCAACACCAAGAAGAGTGAAGGTTTCACCAGTTTTGCAGTCTACTTCCATGCCTAAGAATGCTTACTGTCCTGAGCCCAAGAAAGTGTTTTCAAATACTTGGACAAGTCCAGCAGAAGCTAAGAAGACTGCTCACGCAAGAATGGATCAGCAAAGGCCAGCCTCCACACTCCCACCAGAACCTCCAAGCATACAAGAGCAGTGGCAAAAGATAAAAGAGATGCTGCAACTAAAGGAGAAGAAAACCGAGCTGAAGCAGAGTCATAAAACCTTTATGAACCTAGAAGAATCAAGAGGTTCTCCCAAGAAAATTGCATCCAGCTCCAACACTCCACCTCAGTTACAAGACACGCCAAGTAAAGGTAAGTCTTCTAACTTTGTGAATATCAAAGTTCAGACATGCTATAGATGTCATAAGAGAGGTCATTTTGCTGTAAATTGTCCCCTTAAGAGATTATTGAAAGAAACATCACTAGGACATGAAACTAATTCAGCTAAAACCAGTGATAGTTTAGCTCATTCTGATTTGTTATTTCCCAATTCAAGACTCATGCACTTGTCTTTGCCCAAGGATTTTGAATCAGGAACAAGACCAGGAGAAGAGCATGGAAGTCAGAGCATACTACCAAACTTGATTTATTCAAAGGCGGATGAGAAAGTCAAGTGGACAGCAGCACCAACATCACAACCTGATCAAGTGATGCCACCAGCATCCATAGACGTCCCACACAAGGCCACATCGCATGGTGATTGCCTTAAGAGAGCTATGGTCATCTCTAGAGTAAAGGAGAGTCGCAGCCAAGTAGCTCAAGATCACAAAGAACGGAACATGTTACAAATTGCTAGCACCATCTCTGTGAGTTTAAGTATTTCTAGACCTATTTTTGCAAACCCAAACACAGATATGATGCACTTGCTCTTAAGCATTGTTTCAGGTACAAGTACTACAAAAGAAGAAATGAGCAGCAAAGAGCATGGACACACCAAATTCAGTAGGAAAAATACAAGACCAGAGCAACATGATTTGGTGATCAGGAAAGAAGATGAACATCTAATGATCACTAGCTCACAAGCTGACAATGTAAGTACAAGTATCATACAATCTGTTTTTACTACTCCAAGAATAGATATGATGCACTTGTTCTTTCCAATGAGCATCTCTACAGATATAACGTACAAGGGAGAAGAAAATGTGAAGAGAAGCTCAGAAACAGTCCTTACACTAAGTGTTCAGACTGATCAAGGCATAAGAGGAGAGGAGAACATCAAGGAGAAGCCTCCGGATCCGATGCTTATCAAGAACATTCAACATGTTCTTCAAGTAAGTCATAACTCAACCAGCTTTGTTTCACTTATTCCTAAGTGTGTGCTACTGAACTTACTGGAACTAAAAGAAATTAAAGCTTGCACAGATGTAATTCCTTGTTTAGAAACACCATTTGTCAAGGAAATTGTTTCATCTTATCCTAAGAAACCTATGACACACTTGTTTCTTTGCCAAAGTATTGAGCATATTTCAGGTCTTAAGGAGAGCAGGAGCAAGATCAGCAAAGTAGGCGTCACCCCAGCTCAAGGAAGAGGAGCATTGCTGTTATATCTACTTAAAGAAGAGCCACCGGATGCTACACAACTCAACCGGAATCAAAATGATTCCCAAGGTAATCTTCTAAACCCTCATTCACTTCACTGTACTAACTTGACTTATCTATGTGCAGGTGATCAAGTTTTGAGGACAAAACTTCTTGAAGAGGGAGGGTATGATGCGGTCATCAGAACCAGACTATACCAGGCACTCGCTGACTCAATCGCTAGCTCAACCACTACGTCAGTCACTACGTCAGTCAGCACACTGACTAACTCAACCACTACGTCAGTCAGCGCAACCAGACCCGATGGAGACCAACAGTCAGAAAATGAAGCACTCCGACCAATCCAGGAGGAACCAATCAACAAATCCAATTGTTCTGGATTCCCATCTCATCAGAGGACCAAGGAGAATTGGATTCAAACCAAAAGGAGTAATGGTTTGAAAGATATTCAACTTCCAAATCAGGAGATGCTACACTTGCCTTATTTGGAAGATCATGAGTTCAAATATTGCCAAACTCGAACTTGGCGACCAGGAGACTTATTATCACTTCTAGAAGCACTCTACAACACCTTCAGAAGCACCAGACCACACAGGATCAGGCGGATCCCATTGAAGCATAAACCAACTCAACCGGAGCTATTTATGGAAGCTATGAAGACCAATTGGTTTCTCACTTATCAAACCAAGACTTGGCGACCAGGAGACAATAACCATCAGACAGAAGCAATAGAAGACGTCCTTAGCATCACCAAAATGCACAGGATCAATCACATGAGCTTATGGACCAACCTTCCATATATGGACACAAGCGCAAACTTCCCATTTCTTGCCAAAAGCTTCCAACGGCTCTATTCCTTTAGCTGCTGTGTCTTGGACGTCATTTACTACATACAAGATGTTCCAGAGAAGCTCACTTATCCCCTCAAACCGTCCAGATTCAAAGATCACATCATATCTTCCTATTTTGGCCGATTCTCTCTTAATGACTCCAACGGCTAGTTTATTGTTTGTTTTGATTTCTTTTCTTACTTAGAAGTTTATGAACGTTGTAAGAGCATTATATAAGCTCCATTAGACCATTTGTATTATTCACCCTTGATCAATCTAAAAGCAATAGAATTTCGATTCAGTTTTCTTCCACAAAGTTTGTGATTTCTTTGTGTTTGTTCTCTAGTCTATTTGAGTGATTCATCTAGTGCTATAGAATCTGTGGTCTAGAGTGTTGAGTGATTCATATCTCTGTCCATCCAATTGATTGAGTGAGTCAATTCCTACCATCATCATCATCTCTACCTTCAACACCATCTTCCGCATCGTTTTGGGGCTAGCGTGCAAATCTTTCCTGATACCTAGGTGTTCCAAATCTTTTCGAGTACTGAGTTCATCTTTAGATTTTCCACAGTGCAGTAGTGTCGCCACAATACTTGCAGCCACATTTCGTTCAATATGCATAACATCCAAGTTGTGTCTTACCGGCAGTTCCTAGATAACACAAAAACAATAAAAAAAACCAAAGTTATACTTATTGGCTTATTAGCTTGATGCTTAGAAAACTTAAAGTGAGACAGAAACTTATGACATACCTCCCAGTAAGGCAGAGTGAAAAAAGATGGATCTTTTCTTCCATCTGGACAACTCTTCTTCATCTACTTCTTCTTCATCTTCCTCAGAATCAGTAGACAAACACTCACTGTCACTGTCTTTTTCTACACACGTCCTTTTTCTCTTTATCACAGATACTTTCACATTACCAAAAGTGTTTTTGTAGTTTCTCAAGGTATGAGAAATGTCATGCCCAGATAATATCCTAGCCTTTCTCCCATGTTCTGCTTGTCCATCAAACCAAGCCTTCTTCACCCGATACCTATGTGATGGTGACAGACCCTTTCTATGGCGCATGTAAACATGCTTTCTACCAAACTTAAGCCACATACTATCCGTGTGTTTACCACAGAGAGGACAGCCCATTTTTCCCTTGACTTTGCATCCTGCAAGGTTTCCATACGCAGGGAAATCACTAATTGTCCACAGTAGCATTGCCTTAAGAGTAAAAACAGACTTACTCAATGCATCATAAGTTGACTCTCCTTTAATCCATAAATGGTTTAGGTCTTCTATAAGGGGTTCTAAGTATATGTCAATACTGTTACCAGGCTGATGTGGACCAGGAATGAGTAAAGTGAGCATGATATTCTCCTTCTTCATACAAAGATGTGGAGGCAGATTGTAATTAACTAGTAGAACAGGCCAACAACTGTAGTTACTATTCTTCATGTCGAATGGATTAAAGCCATCAGTAGATAAGCCAAGCCACATATTCCTTTCCTCAGCCGCAAATGCAGGATATCTGTTACTCATTTGTTCCCAAGTGGCAGAGTCTACCGGGTGTCTCAGTTTTCCATATGTGCTCTTGTTAGTATGATGCCACCGTAAGTTCTTGGCCATTTCCTCACACCTATACATCCTCTTCAGCCTTGGGATGATAGGAAAGTATCGTAACACTTTCTGTGGAACCCCTTTCTTTACCTCACCAGTCTGCAAATTCATCTTCCACCTTGAAGCATTGCAGTTTGGACAATTATCAAGCTTCTTCAACTTCTTTCTGAATAAGCAGCAATCATTGATACATGCGTGAATCTTTTGATAACCCATATCAAAAGACTTCAAGAACTTCTTCACATCGTAAAGTGATGTATGTAGCACGTTATCCTCTGGTAACATCTCTGGTAATGTCTGAAGCAAAGAATTGAAGCTCTTGTCAGACCATCCATTCTTGGTCTTGAGTCTAAACAGTGAAACGATGGCGGATAGCTTGCTATGGCTTGCACAGGTTGGATATAATGGGGTTTCAGCATCTGCTAGCTTTGCCAAGAACTCATCTTCGTTCTTGTCCTCTCCCTCTGCCATCTCACAGAATTCACGCGTACTATCAACTTCCTCATTTAAGTTCTCAGCAGCTCTGTATAACCCAACAATCTCTTCATTCCACTCATGTACTTTCCTTTCACCAACATCGACTGAACTCACTTCTCCATGATAATACCAGTCCTTACGCAACTTATAATCTGAATCCATTCCCCTTGTAATAAGATGATCAACTACATCACTGCAGGAGTGTCGATCTACATTGCGACAGTCTTTGCAAGGACAAATTATCAACTCAGTTTCTCTTTTATCCACAGACACAGCTTTGACAAAACTCCATGCACCTCTTTCATAATCAGGATCAAGTCTGCAGTTAAAAGATAACAAAAAGATCTTTAGAGTCATTCGAGGAAAAACTCAGACATAACATATATATGTAAGATGCATACCTGCAAAGATGCACCCACGACTTGTCCAACATTGTGTGCTCTAGCCTTAATTTACACCGGTAGAACAAGAATAAGGGTCATAGACAACACAAAATATATGCTCAGACCAAATACCATATTTCAGAATCACTCAAACATAAATCAATCAGAAATAAACCAATCAAAATTAAACCACAAGCATCAACAACAAACACAGAAATGTAACACATAGAAATCAAGACGCAAGTAATGTAATAACAATATCAATGCACATACAGCAGAAATGAGAAAAGGTGATGACCTGTCGTGTAATTTGGATAGAAGCTCCTCAACCTTGATATGTTGTTGAAATTACCTGCCACCAGAAATCAGAAAACAAAAGGGCAATCAGTATAAGCTTCACACATTGAACATAGATACACCTTTGTATACGGTCTAGTCAGAACTTCGCTCTATCAAACAAAATGTAACTAGAATTCGACACATGCAGACCATATGGAAATGGAAAAATGCTTGAAATTGAAAGAGACACAAGAATCTCTAACCCTATAGCTCTAAGATTAACTTCAAATTGAAAGAGACCAGAATCTGTCATCTCTAAGATATTAGTAGAAACTAACTTGAACTTGAAATTGAACACAGACCGTAGATCTATACGAGTAAAACGAAAAAAACCCTAAATTTGACAACGAAATTGACGACGAAGAGGGAAAACCATTAGTATATACCTTCGATTCGATTAACACCAGCTATAGGGTTCGTATCTGGGACTCGAACGAAGGTGACGACGGTGACTTCCTGTGTGGCTGTGAGGTCTCGCACCAAGTTGACGACGGCGAGCTTCCTGTGTGGCTAAGATGTCCGGCACGAAGGTGACGACGGCGAGCTTCCTGTGTGCCTGAGAGATCTCGCACGAAGGAGACAAGAGTGACTTCCTGGGTGTCTGAGATTTTTTTTTTTGTTATGCTATAAAATTAGGTGTTAGCTGTAAGAGAGGGAAAACCCAAATTATTTAGCGCTCAAGTGTAAAATTTGGCTAAGTGTTGGCGGATTAAGTGTTTTTTAGTTCCCGCTTATAACTTTTCTTGCTTAGCGTTAGTTAAATGCTATTAATATAAAAAAAAATCTGAAATTTATCTACAATAGCATTTTGAAAAATCGTGCTATGGTAATATGCTATCAATGCCCCTTTTTTTGTAGTGTTAGAAACCAAGAATAAAGTTACTACCAATTGTACAAACATACAAATCCAAAACATTAAACATAAGATTTAGCCAAGTTTAAAACAGAATTTCAACATTGGAAGAGTAAGGGAGTTTAAGCACTTGTGGGTGAGAGTTTGAGGACAGGAGTAGTGACATTTTTCCAGAAAAGTTGACATTGTTTGGTCGGCCATGACATTGTTTGATGTCAAAAATTCTCTAAAGCCGCCAACCAAACGAATTTGTCGCCTATTAGTATCAGAATGAAATGAAAGCTTAACAGACCATTTCACTCCCGCATCATTGACCATCGATATGGTGTTGCCCGTAACCTTCTCCAAATTGGTTGCATCCACAAATGCCTTAGGAAGATACTGCAAAATGAACAAATATTGATTATGTAACAATATTTTAAAACCAAAATACAAAGGAACAACTTACGATCCTGCTTTGTTTGATGCCGTCACTCGTGACATTTTTGATAGAACTCATTTTATGTTTCTTAGAGAGGAAAGTAGTAAAAAAATGCGATAAGAAAGACTATGAAGCTTTTGGTGATCAATGTGTGTATTTATAGATTATTTTCTAGGTCAAGATTTTTCGTTAGAATATTATTGGCATATTCAAATGTTAGTTTAAATTCTAAATATCTTTGATTGATATTGAATATTATTGTAACTGATTTTAGAAACATTTTGAATTTTAATTTAGTATCGAGACTTGAGTAATAAGCATTGTATATTAAGATTCCTAATATGTTATATGATATATATCCAAAGATTTAATGGTGAATATTTTTTTTCAATTTGAATCTGTGTAAATTAATTGGACGGCTAGATTAAAACATTAAAAATGAACGGCGAAGATTAAAAAAATGGATCCACGCTATATCCATTTAGGATCCGCGCTATATCCATTTAGGATCCGCGTTATATCCATTTAGGATCCGATGGCTATTGCTCTTAAATACAAGCGAAGAAATGTTATTTAAAAATTATTTAATGGACGGTTTGATTAGATTCTATGCAAATAGATAGCCACGATTAAAACAAAGGATCCGCGATACCATAAAATCCGACCCGGATTCGCGTCTTTTGCCTGTCCAAATTTTGAATATCCCAATATTACCCTTAATAAAAAAAATAAAATCCCTAACAATCCCGAGGGAATTTTTTGGAAAACAACATTTGATGATGATGATAATAAAACATATGGTTTTTCTTGGGGTTTTAGATGCAAAAACAAAAAGCAGAACAATCTAGATGCAAATATGATGGTAAACAAAATGAACTAGTGAATGAATGCAAGACAAAAACGACTTTTATAGCTTTCTTATAAGTATGCAATGAATCCTAATGATGAACTATGATGACAAACTAATCAGAACAACAAAGCAGAACGATTTTATAGGTTTTTCAATTTAAGATGAAATGAAACAGAAACTAGATTAATGAAACTATGAATCTAAGGCAATGAAAACCGAAAGATAATGGATAGAATACACCTGATTGGAATCTTTCGGGTCTGATACCAGATAATACAGCCCCAAAAGTGAGACTAGATGGATATGTTGATGGAGAACAGAACACTGGCTTCAAAGCTCTCTTAATCTGCTCGAAATGGATGGAATGGAAGGTTGGTGAACAACTCACTTGCTCAATGGGTTGACTGACTCTCTCAATCGATGGTAGAAGTAGTTTCTTTGAATCACACAAAAAACTATCATGTAAACTCAAAAGAATCCAATGAATCACTCAAATTGATGCTAATGAACAAAAACAACTCAAGACACTCTTGAAAAAACGAATTTCTGTATTTTATTAGATTGAAAGGTATCTTACAATGAGAATAAGGATGAGTTAATATAGACTCATGTACAATGATCTAAGGAAAAGTAAAGAAACAAAAATCTTTGACATAAAGGAAAGTAGCCGTTGGAAAAAGGTGGAATGAGGGGGGGGATTTGTTGATTTCCTTATATCTTGATAACTTGGGCACGAAAAGATGGATTCTTGGGGTGTCTAGATTCACTATATGTGGCTTCAAAACGCAGCAGCAAAGATAATATAGTTGTTGCATAATCTTCTCTTCATAAGTGCTTGTTTCCAAATAAGGCAAGTGTAGCATCTCCTGGTTTAGAAGTTGAATAACTTTTAAACCATAATTCCCTTTGTACCGAATCTAATTCTCCCTGAACCTATGGTGAGTAGGGTTTCCAAAACAAGTTGGTTTACAACTTGATTCATCCTGGTCCGATTTGAACTCTCCAATACGTGGCAGTTGGTCTCCAACGGGTTCCTTGGAAATCTTCTGAGTTGTAACTTGCATATCTTCTTCATCTGGAAAGCTTTTGAAATACTTCCACTTCGTGATGAGTCAAGTTTCTGGAACAAGTTAATTTGTTTCTTAAGTCTTCCTGGTTGGGTAGATATGCACCAAGACATGCACATATGTCTCTGGTGGGATCAAACTGTTTCTCTCCAAGGATCTTGGTTAGTTGATTTATGTCCTCTCCATGCTCCTTGGTTGATGATGACTTGATGTACTCATCAACGTTTATGTACCAATGTCATTTTCAAAATGCTCCCCTGCTTTTATAGTATAGATGAAATATATTTATATATCCAAAAATATTAACTATATTTAAATTTAAAATAATTAAAATATATAAAATTACAATTGTAAGTTCAAAGCTATCAGTTATTTTAATACTAAAATAATTGAAATATTTAAAATAATTTAAATATTATAGAATATTTATTTATAATTTTCTAGATTTAACTACAAATCATTTAAATTTAACCAAATTTTATTCAAATCCAATCAATCTTTTTATTTTTATTTTTATATATTGGGTATCCGAACCGAAATTTTAAAATATCCGAATAGGTTTTATATTTTTAAATCTAAAATTGAATATTCCGAACCAAATTCGATCGGATACTCAAACTATTAGGAATTATCTGATAGTGACTTGTACTTGTTTTTATTGCAAAATTATGGGCATAAAGAATCCACACAAAAGACTATGTCAAAATCGCCAACCGCAACAGAGAAGCGACCATTGAAGTTTCTTGTCGTTAGAGATTTCACCGCTTTATAGCGGAATTTTATGATATTAAATCAGTGACATGGCAACAATCCAAAGATTTTGTGATCGAATCAGTATGACAATTCACAACAAACGAAAGTCGATCGAAGTTCATGAAGTCAATGCGATGATGACAGAGACAATGCCGACATTTGGAACATCGTCGATTACTGCAATTACTCATAGATGGAAGAAGGAGAAATTGGTAAAGAAAACATCTCCAACTACCAGTGGATCGTGTGTTTTGTTCTCTCTTATTTACATAATCATGGTCTCTAACAAACATGGATTCATGATGATGGAGGAAAGTAACCGAATTTTTTCTCTAGATTATTTTTTCGGTCACTATATCAATTTCTTCTTCACGTACATCAAGTCAAATAATCTTTGTTCATAATTTTCATAAAATAATATCCGACAATTACAGTGTCGAGGTTGTTATGGCAAGTTTCACCGAGTATTTGTCAAGAAAAATTGTTAGTCTTGTGTTTTTTCCGGGTGTCATTCTAGTGTATAGGTGGCTATCCGAAAATTGAAACAAATCTTATGAGATTTGTTACAAAAACAAAGACCAGCACGGAAACTACCATATAATTATTCTATTGAGAAGGATTGGACAAGATGATGATAATGAAACCACATATATTTAGGGCGGTTAGTTAAAGACATGACAAATCAAAGGGTTTAATCTTCATGCGACAACAAGAGATATAAACTCTTACAACGACATTAAAATCACATATTTTCAGTAAGATAATGTTAAAGGCATTTTGGAATCTCAATATTAAATATGTGAAAAGACCAAGTGTTGATAGCCTAGTGGTAACACAAGGGGTTGAGTTTCCTTGTGCTCTGAATTCAAATCACACTTGGTATAAAGAGTTACTCTTTAAATATGAGTTTTTAAAAGCTGTCTTAGGGTCTGGAGAAGATTATGGCCCAAAACTTCCACTGTTTACAAAAAAATACGGGACATAACATATTTTATTTGTTAATCTATAAAAAAATTTATAATAAGCACGGTGAGTATCCACTTTTTTCATAGAAATTGTTTCAATTTTATTTATTTGTTTATATATTTTGTAATCTAATTATATAATTGAGAAGTAAGAATGCACCAGATTCATTTTCACGAGGTTAATTACCAATATACCCTTAATGAAATTTTAATGGATTTTTTATTCTTAATTTATGAGCTTTATGTTAATTTTCCTAAAATAGAGTCTCTATGTTATGTTAATTTTCTCTTTTAAAAAATCATCGTATTAGAGACACAATGTTCCACATCGGTAGTTGGAAGGGATCCTTAGTAATATATAAGGTATATGGGTCACTCCACTTATCAACTTAATATAGAAGATGCAGGAAGAGGAAGAGGAAGACGAAGAGGAAGAAGAAGAGGAAGAGGAAGGAGAAAAAGAAGGACAAGCGAAAGAAGAGGAAGATGAAGAAGCAGCGGAAGAATAAATCGTTCTAAAAAACATAAATCGTTTTAAAAAGTCAATCAACGGGTCTAAATCTCATGAATCTAAAATATTTCATAATGAAAATACTCGAAATTTTATTTACTCTAACAAAATACTATGTCCGCACAGGGTGCGGACACCCCACCTAGTTTTTAATAATATTGATATATTGATTTGTCCGGGGGAAAAAATTGAAAAAAAATTATCGATCTTGGGCGTTGACTAAAAAAAACTATCAATCTTGGGCCAAGACTAAAATAAACGGGTTCCCAGACAAACAATTTAAAAGCCCATTGGGTGTTTACGAACTGAAAGCAGGACTGGAACTCTCCCTATTCAACAAATTAGACTCTCCAACTGTATTAGTTACATCTTGTCGAGGAACAGAGTGACTAAGAGCGAGAAGCAAGAACAATGCTCCAGCTTCTGGGAACCTACAGTAACCTCATACTTCAAACCCTATTATGTCTATTCTCAACTCTAATCCTCTCATTTCTCAAAATCCCGATCATCTTCCTCTACGGCCTCTGTACTTACATCCAACCGGAGAATCTCGGCCAGAACAAGCCCGGAAGTGGAGTCAGAGCCGCGATTCGACGTCCCTCAAGCACTGACGATCCAAAACCCAACGGTGAAGTCAGGAGAAGAAACAGATCCAAAGATAAATCTGAATTCGACGAAAGCAATGCTCAGATCTTCCGGATTAAGCTCGATGAAGACCACCTCAGATCTCGGATGTATTTCACCGAGTACAATTCTCTCTTTGTTTTATCATTCTTAGCCCTTTCCTGCTTTCTTCTCCACAAGTACTTCCCCGTAGAGGATACCCACGGCTTTCTGGGTAACGGATTGGTGTTCCCGCTTGTTCTGGGATTCATCGCCTTGTGCAAAGTGTTCGTTGCTTTAGCTAAGATATCGATCGAGGGATCTGCGTCGAAGAAATCTGAGAAGAAACTTAGCTTGATTTTTGGGGCTTTAGGGTTTGTTTTCGGGATTATAATCAGTGCTGATGTTTTCCCTAAAGGATTCGATTTCCAATTAGGTTCCGTCGATGCTTTCTGCTGCATACTCATATCGTTCTTGATGGCTTGCATTGCTGGGTTCCTTTACATGCCTGCAGGGAGAAGCGCAAGGTCGTTTTGGGTTGGAACTGATCAGATTAGAAGTAATCTCTCAATCATATCTTGTGGATGGTTTGGTAGAATGATTCTTTATGCGAATTACATCGTATCGGTTTTCACTTCCTTGCTTTGGATCCATCCCATGGCTGAAATTCTAGTGAAAAGAAGCCACAATGCTGCTGCAACTAGGAGCGGGTTGGTTGGTAATGTAGGCATGTCAAGTTCTGATTTTGGAAAGTTTCGTGTTCTGTGTTTGTTACTGTCGGGTTTACTACAAGCTATGGCGGTTCGTCCTAACCTTCAGATGTTTTTGAACGAAGCGGTGCTCTCGTGGTATCAGAGATTACATGGAAGCAAAACTCCTGATTTGGAGTTTAGCAGGGCCAAGATGTTTCTTCATAACCACTTCTTATGCCTCGTTGCTTTGCAGTTTTTGGCGCCGTCTGTTCTTGTGATCGTCTTCCTCGGCTTGTCTCAGATTGACCTGAGTTCTTTTGCTGTATCTCAACTGGTATGTGGTTCTTTGCCTTGCAGTGATTTCGTTGGACAAGTGGGTTTGTTGATGTCTTGGTGGGTTGTTTTTGTTTGGTCGGGTTTTGCTTCTGCAAGTCTTGTTTTTTATCGACGTGGTGTCTTATATGTTTCTTGACAAGTCTTATGTATCGGAGGAAAATGCCAGAAACAGAACAACGAATCAGTTTTGCAAAATGTAGACTTTCGTCCATTTGTTTGTTTGTTCTACTTACTACTTGTCTCAAATTTTGTTGTAAGCTTGAAATAAGCTTGAGGATCAAGCTAAGTATATTTGGGAGTTATCCAAAATATACATATCTATTTATTGGAAGTTTTCCATTATTCTAGGAGTTATCTAAATTAGGGTTTTCAAGTTATGTTTCCCTATATAAGGAGATGCTAAGTTGTAGCATAACTTATGAGTTTGTGAGTTAAGGTTTTGAGTGATTTTCCTTAAGATTAATAAGAGAGTTATTCTTATTGATTCATTGAGTTCTTTATTTGGTATCAGAGCCTACCAATCGATAGATCAAACCTTGGCAAGAGGAGTTGAAGCTCTTGACAAAAAACGTGGTGAAAAGGCGAGCGACGGAGACTAACCATGAGTGATACGAAGGATGAAAAGACTGATTTTAAATCCAAAGAGATCGGACCCTCCTCAATTAAGTGTCCGATGTTAACTAATGCCAACTATACAGTATGGGCCATACGGATGAAGATTGCTCTCAAGGTAAATAAAGTATGGGAAACCATTGAACCAGGCAGCAAAGATGAAGATAAAAACAATATGGCAATTGCTCTGTTATTCCAATCCATACCTGAAGCTCTGATTTTACAAGTAGGAGACCTTGACACTTCAAAAGAAGTCTGGGAAGCTATAAAAGCTAGGCATGTTGGCGCAGATAGGGTGAAGGAAGCAAGGCTCCAAACTTTAATGGCAGAATTCGATCGGATCAAAATGAAAGAAGGTGATACGATCGATTCTTTTGTGGGAAAGCTTTCTGAAATCGCATCTACATCAGCATCTCTTGGAGAAAACATTGAAGAATCCAAACTAGTAAAGAAATTTCTCTCAAGCTTACCGCGGAAAAGGTTTATACACATTGTTGCCTCTCTTGAACAAGTTCTTGATCTAAACACAACAAGTTTTGAAGATATTGTTGGAAGACTAAAAGCCTATGAGGAGAGAATAGGTGAAGCAGAAGAGGAAGAGCAACATGAGGATCAAAATAAACTCATGTATGCCAACAGAGAGCATGGAAACTTTGGAAATAACAGAGGAAGAGGACAAGGTGGTCGATCATATTGGAGAGGAAGAGGTCGCGGTCGATATAATCGTGATAAAGAGAGTTTGTCACGAATAACATGTTATAGATGCGATAAGCAAGGACATTATGCGTCTGATTGTCCTGATAGACTGCTTAAATTACAAGAGGCAAGTGAGAAAAATGACGATGATACTCAGGCTGCGGACACTTTAATGATGCATGAAGTAGTTTTGCTCAACGAAAGAAACGTGAATCCAAAGATCTTCGAGGCTGATCAAGATACAAGCAATGTGTGGTATTTGGATAATGGGGCTAGCAATCACATGTGTGGGAACCAATCCTTCTTCGTGGATCTTGATGAGACAGTTACAGGGAAGGTAAGGTTTGGTGATGATTCCCGCATAGATATAAAAGGAAAAGGATCAGTACGTTTTGTGTTCAACAATGGGGAAAAGAAAGTACTAAACAGTGTTTACTTCATCCCGGAGTTGAAAAGTAACATTATAAGTCTTGGTCAGGCCACAGAAGCAGGGTGTGAAGTAAACATGAGAGGCAATCTTCTCTATCTGCTGGATCGGAAGGGCAATCTATTGGTGAAAAGTATAAGATCGAGAAATCGTCTATACAAGGTAGTCTTAGAGGTTGAAAGGGTCGAATGCTTGCAACTAATGGGAATAAGCGAATCAAGTAGATGGCACGCACGTTTGGGACATGTTAATTTAGAAGCCATGAGGCTAATGATTAACAAAGAACTTGTGAGAGGCATACCTAAAATAACAATTGTGAAAGAGACTTGTGTGTCATGTTTACTCGGAAAACAAACACGGCAAGCCTTCCCACAAGCAACTGGATTTCGAGCGTCTCAAGTTCTAGAACTTGTTCATGGAGACCTCTGTGGTCCAATTACACCATCCACTCCAGCACACAAAAGGTATGTGTTTGTACTTATTGACGATCATTCCCGGTATATGTGGACAATCCTGTTAAAAGAAAAGGGAGAAGCATTCGAAAAATTCAAGAAATTCAAGGCTGTTGTAGAACAAGAGACAAAGAATACGATCAAAACTTTTCGTACTGACCGAGGTGGAGAATTTGTGTCTCATGATTTTCAAGACTTCTGTGAAAAATATGGCATCAAAAGACATTTAACTGCACCATATTCCCCACAACAAAACGGAGTGGTCGAAAGGAGGAACAGAACGCTACTAGGGATGACGAGAAGCATCCTGAAACACATGAGTATACCTAACCATATGTGGGGAGAAGCTGTCAGACACGCTACTTATCTGATCAATAGAGTGGCGACAAGATCACTTCCTGAGAAAACACCATATGAATCTTACAAAGGGATGAAGCCAAGTCTTGAACATCTGCGAGTGTTTGGTTGCGTGAGTTATGCAAGAACAGAAGCTGTTGGAAGAAAGAAATTAGACGACAGGTCAAGAATATTGATCCACCTGGGAACAGAACCAGGATCCAAAGCCTACAGATTGTATGATCCTACACATCGAAGGATTGTCATCAGCAGGGATGTAATCTTTGATGAATCTAAAGGATGGAAGTGGGATGATCAAAAGGAAGGAAACAATGAACCGGGTGCTTTCAGCCTGACTTTCGGAGAGTTCGGGAATAAAGGAATAAGTAGAAGCAATGATGTTGAAATTGTGGACGTTGAGAACAATATCCGAGACATGGATGAAAATAACGACACAGAGCAAAACAGGGGAGAAGATGATAATTATGGTACTGGAGAGCATGATAATCATGAGAATAGTGAAGGAGATTCTGACGAAGAGTTTGAGTCTGATACCGAAGAACATGAGCAATCTCATCAGCCTTTGCGACGGTCAACAAGATCACGCCTAAAGCCGGCCTATCTAGAAGACTATGTCTGTTTCGCTGAACTCGAAGGTGAACATCTTCTCATGACGATGGATGAAGAACCATGGAGCTATAATGAAGCCAAGAAAGCAAAACATTGGATATTGGCTTGCGAAGATGAGATTTGCTCTATAGAAAAGAACAAAACATGGAGCTTGGTTGACCTACCAATAGGAGCTAAAGCAATTGGACTCAAATGGGTGTTTAAGGTAAAACGAAACCATGATGGCAGTATCAACAAATATAAAGCCAGGATAGTCGCAAAAGGATACGTACAAAGGCATGGTATTGATTACGATGAAGTATTCGCTCCGGTAGCCCGAATTGAAACAATACGTTTCATTCTCGGTATAGCAGCATCCAATGTCTGGGAAGTACACCACCTTGATGTCAAAACCGCTTTCCTTCACGGAGACCTAAAGGAAGAGGTTTACGTCACACAACCAGAAGGGTTTGAAGTAAGTGGTAGTGAGGACAAAGTTTACAAGTTGAGTAAGGCACTATATGGTTTGAAACAAGCACCTAGGGCATGGAATAAAAAGCTGAATGAGATTCTCAAGCAATTGGGCTTTGATAGGTGCTTAAAAGAGCCATCACTCTATCGCAAGAGAGGTGAAGAAGATGATCTAGTACTCGTTGCAGTATATGTCGACGATCTCTTGGTTACAGGAAGTGATCAAGAGAAGATAGCCGAGTTCAAAGTAGAGATGGCAACAAAATTCGAGATGTGTGATCTTGGGAAGCTAACTTACTACCTAGGGATCGAGGTGCTCCAGCACAAAGATGGAATAGTATTGAGACAAGAGAGATATGCATCTAAGATTCTGGAAGAAGCAGGAATGAACGAATGTAATGCATCTCAGACACCTATGGATCAAAGCGTAAAGCTATCAAAGAATGTCAAGGAAAGATGCATCGATGAAAGAGAATATAGAAGAAGAATTGGATGCCTCCGATATCTTCTTCATACTAGGCCGGATCTATCTTTCAGCGTTGGAGTACTCAGTCGATATATGCATGAGCCAAAAGAATCTCATGGCAATGCATTGAAACAGGTACTAAGGTACTTGCGTGGAACCTTGTCGTATGGTCTATCGTTTGGTCGATCAAATAGCACAGGGTTGCTAGGTTACAGTGACAGCAGCCACAATGTGGATGTAGATGATGGCAAGAGCACAACTGGTCATATTTTTTACTTCAATGGATGTCCCATTACTTGGTGTTCTCAGAAACAAGAAACAGTAGCTCTTTCATCTTGTGAGGCAGAGTTTATGGCAGCTACAGAAGCCTCAAAACAAGCGATATGGCTCCAAGAACTCTTTGCGGAGATGATTGGAGATAAGTGTGAAAAGGTGATTATTCGGGTAGACAATAAATCTGCGATAGCTCTTACCAAGAATCCGGTGTTCCATGGTCGTAGTAAGCATATACACACAAGGTATCATTTTATCAGAGAATGTGTCGAAAACGAACAAGTAGAAGTTGAGCACGTTCCAGGAAATATGCAGAAGGCTGACATCTTGACGAAAGCACTTGGAAGAATTAAGTTCAAGGAAATGAGAAGTCTTGTTGGTGTTCTTGATGTTAAGGAAGATGATTTCAAGCTTAAGGGGGAGAATGTTGTAAGCTTGAAATAAGCTTGAGGATCAAGCTAAGTATATTTGGGAGTTATCCAAAATATACATATCTATTTATTGGAAGTTTTCCATTATTCTAGGAGTTATCTAAATTAGGGTTTTCAAGTTATGTTTCCCTATATAAGGAGATGCTAAGTTGTAGCATAACTTATGAGTTTGTGAGTTAAGGTTTTGAGTGATTTTCCTTAAGATTAATAAGAGAGTTATTCTTATTGATTCATTGAGTTCTTTAAATTTTACTCTTGTCCTCTACCCCTCACAAAATGAAATGTTTCAGAAAGAGAAACAATAATAGGTCTTTAGAAATATAGTTAAGCAGGTATACGAAGAGCGGCTTTGATCTTGTGAACGGTGCAAGCGATGAGGTTGTTAACAGTTTGAACAGATTCCATGTTGAGCTTTGCAGTCGGTACGCTGTTCACTAAGATCTGAAATTCAACAGTTAGGAGACATCCTTTGCTTTCATGATTTATCAAACCTCCATTGGTATCGATTTGATCAGACCATGATGATGATCCATCAGGTGATATAGAGAACCCCGATGGAAGAAGAGCAACGTTCGCTGAATCTCCACCGCTCATTACATTGTTCATAGATGGAACATCAACCGGCGCGTATACCACTAGCGCACCAGAAGCATCACTCCACGTCTCTTGCAGGGTTAACATACTGTTCTCATTTTGATGCTTTCCCTGCAAATTAGAATTGGTCTAATTAGTAATCAAGAAGAGAGATCAATTCACAGCTGGCTTGAGACTCGCAGCAGGTTGAAGAAGAGAGACGCATCTTCCTTGGCGTTGCCCTTTCGCATGTTTTCCATGGAAGCACCATTAGACAAAATATCCCACTGGTTTCTGCATTTACTATCACACAGAAACTCAAACAGTCTTTGCTGAGTCACTGGTAGCCACATAGACGTTGCAGCGCTTAAGACAACACCAGACGGCTGAAGGCTCTTCCAGGTCAGTATCCTTGTGTCCTGTCCTACGTTCTCAGCGAGAAGCTTCTCCCATTTGTGAATGGGCGATGCAGTTATGCCTGAATAGAAGTTGAGCTTCATACGCTGTGCGAGTTATAATGTGCTCTTGGTGCCAGCAAGTGACAAACCTATCAGAAAACATCGTTTTTATACTGATTTCTTTCTTTCTTTCTTTCAAGTCTCAAAAAGCCGAGAGAGAAAGAAAGACCTGTTTGATCTTGAGAAGACAAAAGGGTCGTCGTGTAGCTTTCACATCGTCTCTGCAGAGTTGCAAGCCACTTGGTTGCACCTAGCCCAACCGAAGAACTGAGCAGCTGTTGGTAAAGTGGACTCTCTTCATACTCTGAGTGTTCTATCCACGTCACCTGTTGAAATCTCTTTGTGTTAACTAGTAACAAAGTAACCCATTTTACTAAGCATATTCATTTTTTTTTTTTTTTGTCAACTGATTAGATTAGAAAAATATGTACACAAAGAGTCTGCAACCAGTAATATACATCACGTAATCCATGACACAACTAAGGACTGTTCACGCAACCGAGCCTCTTTGGCCAAGGCATCCGCCAAAAGTGTGGAGCGACGATGAAGTTGTTGAAAGCAGTAAGATTCATTAATCCCAAGATGAACAACATACCCAAGTTTTTTTAGTAAACAAAACTAAATATTTTGTATTAATTATACTTAGCCCAGACAAAAAGCAAGCTATGCCTTGAAAAATGAAGTCTTTGTTAATATTTTGTTTTTAACAAAAAAGATCTTATAGAGTTTTATGATAAGATATACAGAAAGGCTTTGGATTCTCAGACTAATTTGTCAACTCATTTGTTATTCTTTTGATATAAACAATTCCATAAAAACTCACGCAGATCCATCGAAGAGACGACTAATTCTCACACACAAAAAATGTCCTAAAAGTACAAGTTACGTACCTTGGAGCAATCATTGCCTATGTCTTGTATGATGCATCCTGAGGGAAGCTTCTTCAAGTTCTCATCTTCCCTGTTTATATCATAAGAAACATCGGCTACCCCCCATAAACCATCTCCATGTTGCTTGCAATATCTAAGAAACTTCACTTGTCTGATTGGAACTAATGGAGACATCACTTGAAACTCTGCTTGCATCTGTCCCAAACAAATCATGAGTCACCAATGAATCAAAATATAAGGTCTTTGAGGAACATACCAATTGAAGAGAGCCGTTTCTGGATCCACCACTAGCGTTAGATATCACTTCAACGGTTGAGGCAACAACGACAATACACTCAAACATCTCTGCCCATCGGTTCTGTAAAGCAACATAGATGTTTATTAGTTAGGGGATAATGTTCCGGTTACTATAGAATACAAGTTTCTCATACCGTGTCCATTGGAGTCTCCACTAGAGTCAAGCTATCGATGAGAACTAAACCAGTTTCTCTTGAACCGGGATGTTTACTACCCACAAACATGCTTGTATACTCATCATGGTTCATTGAATCTTTCTCACCCTTTGAGCATTTTATCCATAAAGGATTGTCCAATTCGGCTAGCCTTTGCAAGCGTAGCTGTGAGAAGAGAAAGGTATGAAGATTTCTGAATTTTATTGATTTTCACTTAACTTTTTCAGATTACAGAAGATGACTTATTTATAGCATTTTACATAGGGTATTCAATCTGACACGTCATCCTGTAGGAGCGCATATCTGTTTGTCGTGATGCACTGATGAGCTGGTGTTGAGGATAAGACTGGCTTGACTCGTACGGGTTCCTCCTTGTGGCCAGATAATGAGCTTAACGGCTCTGACTGTTGACCGCTTTTGAATGTGCTGCAGTCGTGAGTTGATGAGATGTTGTTGGGCTGAAGTTGTTTGGGCCTCCATATCTGAGTTGGATTGGGCTCATTGCTGATACCCCCCCCCCCTTCAAACTTGGTGTGGGTGAAAGCTAAACACCCAGTTTGCTCCGGAGACTTGTGAAGGACTGATGCTGCAGAGATTTGGTGAACACATCGGCAATTTGCAAGGTGTTGGGGATGTGCTTGACTTCCAAGGTCCCAAGAGCTACTCGTTCTCTGACGTAATGGTGGTCGCGTTCAAAATGTTTGGTCTTGGAGTGAAAGGTTGGATTCGCTGCAAGCCTGACTTCTGAGAGATTGTCGCAGAGAAGGAGCGGAGTAGCAGGCAGGGAGATTCCGAGCTCCTTGAGTACTAAGCAGAGCCAGGTAATTTCTGATGCTGTTTCTGAGAGAGTCCTGTATTCAGCTTCCGTAGAGCTCTTTGAAATTGTGGGATGATTCTTAGAGGACCACAAGATTAAGTTTGAGCCTAGGAATGTACTGAATCCTCCCGTTGATCGCCTTGTTTCAGCACATCCAGACCAATCACTATCACTGTAGGCTGATAGAGTGAAGTTGGTATGTTTGTTGAATGTCAAACCCATAAAGACTGTTCCTTTGATGTATCTCAGGATCCGCTTGAGCAAATTGAAGTCAGAGACTGTGGGAGCATGCATCCTTTGGCACACGAAATTCACAGCAAACTGGATGTCAGGTCTAGTCAAGGTAAGGTATTGTAATTTACCTGCCAAACTTCTGAAATATGTGGGGTTTGAGAACAGATTATCTTGTTCAGCTGCAGTCTTGAGTTGCTCTGGTGGTTTATTAAGTTGCAAGGGCAGATGAGTAGGCATTGGAGTGCAATCAGCCATTGCAGCCATGGCCAGTAAGTCTTCTGCGTACTTTTGCTGTGACAGGAAGAGCCCATTATCAACGAATTGAGCTTGCATCCCTAGGAAGTAGTGTAACTTCCCTAAATCCTTCATCCGGAACAGTGTATTTAAGGCTTCAATGAGTTTCTGCAGAAGGTTAGAACTATTCCCAGTTATAATCATATCATCTACATATAGTAGAAGTATGATCATGTCCTTTTCTTTACTGCAGACAAAGAGAGATGGGTCAGCATAACTACATGAGAAGCCAAATTCCAGTAAAAAGGTACTGAATTTGTCAAACCAGGCTCTCGGTGAATGTTTTAAACCGTAGATAGCCTTGTGTAGTTTGCAAACATGAGTTGGATTCGCCTGATCCACAAAACCGGCAGGTTGTTTCATGTATACTGTTTCTTGAAGTTCCCCATGTAGAAAGGCGTTGCTAACATCAAACTGTTTAATTTCCCATTGCAGAACAGTAGCAGTGTGAAGCACTGTTTTGATAGTAGCTGTTCGAACCACCGGGCTATAAGTTTCCAGGTAGTCAATCCCTTCTTCCTGCTCATAACCCTTAGCAACTAGGCGTGCTCTGAGTTTGTTTAAGGATCCATCCGCATGCAGTTTGGTCCTGAAGACCCATTTGCAACCAAGAATGTGCATATCTGATGTTGCTGGAACCAAAGACCATGTGTTTGTGTCATGACAGTTGGTCATCTCCTCCTCCATAGCTGCCTTCCAACCTTCATTCTTAAGTGCTGCAGTAACGGTCCGAGGCTCAGGGTAAGCCACTTTATTAGTCAGTAAGACATAGCGAGGATTGGGCTTTCTGATACCATCCTTTAGCCGTGTTTGCATAGAGTGAGAAGCTGGCTGATGTTGGACTGATACCGTAGGAGCAGGCTGTGGGCTTGATGACGCTTGAACTGTAGCTCCTGTTTGAATGGTAATAGGAGAGACAATAGATGCCGATGCTAGAGGAGCCACTGTTGTTGGCTGAGTGGCGACGGCAGTGAGAGGAGGGAATTCTTGCTCGTTGAAAATGAAGGGAGCAGGAAGTGTTACTACTGAAGTATTTGAATTGACTCTAGTAGGTGCCTTGGCGGGACTAGAAGAGGTAGATGACTGTGGCAAGCAACCTCTTAACCAAGCTGAAATCAGAGGTGTTGAATCTTTTGGTTGTAGATGAGAGTACCTTGCTGAGAAAGGAAAGTTCTTTTCATCAAAGATTACATGGCGGGAGATGTAAACCCGTCCAGTTGGTGGATAGAGACAGCGGTAACCTTTGAATCTGGCATTATACCCGAGGAAAAAACACTGTAATGATCTCGGATCAAACTTGTTGATTGAATAGTCTCTTAAAGTTGGGAAACATGCACAATCAAATGCCCGTAAGGCTGAATAGTCTGGAGATTTTCCCAGTAGCTTCTCGTATGGAATAACGGATGATTCAAGAGCTGTTGTTGGGAGCAGATTAATGAGGTAATTAGCAGTGAAAAACGCCTCGACCCAATATTTGTGAGGAAGACAGCTCTCAAACAGCATGGATAAAGCAAGCTCTGTGATGTGTCTGTGCTTCCTCTCAGCAAGCCCATTTTGCTGAGGAGTGTGGGGGCAAGAGACTTGTTGTCTGATGCCATGATGTTGTAGGTGAGTTAAGAACTTATTGCTGATGAATTCACCGCCACCGTCACACTGAAAGATACCGATCTTATCCCTGAACTGATTTTCTACTAAAGCTTGAAAGGTGCAGAAGATAGAAAAGAAGTCAGATTTCAATCGCAGGGGATAGAACCAACAAAAGCGTGACCATTGATCGATGAATATTACATAGTATCGGAATCCTTGACCAGAAACAGTAGGTGAAGGACCCCATAAGTCACAATGGACACGTTCTAAAGCTCTTGTAGCAGAAAAACTAGAATCAGAAAAAGGTAATCTATTGCTCTTTCCCATAAAACAAGCTTCACAGCTTTTATTTGATCTTGAGCTTATTGAGATGACTTTATTTGCAGAAAGCAGCTGGAGAATCTGAGGATGAGGGTGACCCAATCTCCTATGCCAAACTTCATCTGAAGCAGAATGTTGTCTAGAGGAGAAATGAGCTTGAGCAGGTGGTGGATTCTCCAGAAGGTACAGGCCATTACGATTGCTTCCCCTCGTGAGTATTCTCTTTGTGATCTTGTCCTTAACACAAACTTCATTAGCATCAAATTTAAAGGAACAAGGATAATCCTGTGTAGCTTTGGAAACTGACAATAGAGATTTAGCTATATCAGGGCAAACAAGGACATCTTTTAGAGGTAGTTTACCTGATGTAGTAGCAAGTGAGGCAGATCCGGTGTGAGTGATGGGCAGAAAGTTGCTGTCTCCTATCATCACCGAGTCAGAACCATGATATGGTTGAGCCTGTTGCAGATGAGTAGGGGAGCTAGTGACATGAGCCGTAGCCCCACTGTCGGAATACCACTCTATACCAGAGCTATCTGTGACATCCGTGATGCGCATAGCAGCTAAAGAAGCAGGTAACTCATATGACTGGTAAGCATTATTAAACCTGTGCCAGCATTTGAGGGCGTGATGGCCTTGTTTGCCACATATCTGACACACCACCCGATTTGTGTTATCATAGGAGAGTAACGTCGAGGTGGAGGATGATCCAGAGGAGGGTGAAATCTGCTGGTGGAAGCCACAACCTTTGGTGGAGAAGTAGTTTCTACCACGGCCTCGATTGGAATATCCATGACCTCTTTGGAAGTTGGTGAAGTTCACATCAGCACGTACGGTATTGAAGGCCAAATGAGGTGAAACAGAGGTTTGAGTAGTGTAACCTTGAAGGCGGTCATCGTAGCCAGTGAGTTTGGGAGAAATGTCATCAAAGGTAGGAGGAGGGTGAGAGTCAAGTGTGTTCTCTATGGTGGTCTTGATAGGCTCATACTCTCGACCCAGTCCCTGCAAAGCAGCAAAGATCTTCATCTCGTCGTCAACAGGATGACCTATGGAGGTGAGCTGATCACATATATTCTTGATCTCCTTAAGATAGTCACTCATAGATTTATCCTGTTTTGAAATGGTTTGTAAGCGACGTTGAAGCTCAAATCTGCGTGATGAGGTGATCCGGTTGAAGTGTTTTGAGAGGGTGGACCAGATATCACATGCAATTGTGCAGTCTACAACGATGCTGATGATGTCTTCAGCAAAAGATCCTAGCAGCCATGAAGAGACCACTTGATCTGTGCGCAGCCAGACTTCAAGCTCCGGGTTTGATATCTCCTTTGATGTGTTGTTTATGTCGGGAACTGTGAGTATGGGAGGAGGTCGAGCAGTCTCGCCGGTGACAAAACCAAGGAGGCCTTGTCCTCTGAGAAATGCCGTGAACTGACGCCTCCATAGAACATAGTTGCGCTCAGTGAGAGTTATAGAAACAGAGTTAGAGACCCGCAGAGCAGGAACAGAGTATTCCATGGAAGTAAGATCCATGGCTCTGATACCATGCAAGCGTAGCTGTGAGAAGAGAAAGGTATGAAGATTTCTGAATTTTATTGATTTTCACTTAACTTTTTCAGATTACAGAAGATGACTTATTTATAGCATTTTACATAGGGTATTCAATCTGACACGTCATCCTGTAGGAGCGCATATCTGTTTGTCGTGATGCACTGATGAGCTGGTGTTGAGGATAAGACTGGCTTGACTCGTACGGGTTCCTCCTTGTGGCCAGATACTGAGCTTAACGGCTCTGACTGTTGACCGCTTTTGAATGTGCTGCAGTCGTGAGTTGATGAGCTGTTGTTGGGCTGAAGTTGTTTGGGCCTCCATATCTGAGTTGGATTGGACTCATTGCTGATAGCCTTATCAACTCATCCATAGCGACCATGGCAAGATCCATAGGCATCGACATCAAAGTACCATGTCCTACAGACAAATCACCATTTGAAGGCTGCTCCTGCTCGAGTGAAATAGAACCGCCAATGAATCTGTTTGCTAAAGCACAAAGCTTATCGAGCTCGTACTTAAGCTTAGGTGTAGCTGCTCCACCACAGTTGTTGCATGTCATTGCTTCTTTGAGGATACCGTTTCCGACCCGCAGTTTTTCATTCCCTTGCCTGAGAATCGCATTCTCATGCCGCTCTAGTTGCGTCTGGTTAAAACATTAACTTTTCTGTAAAAATCAGCTTTTGTCCATAATAGTCACTCACTATTCGTACATTCATTTGAGTTCTTCTGTTCTGAAACCAAAACTTGATTTGCTTGCTCTCCAAAGAAAGTTTGCTTCTCATTAGGATGAGGACACACTTTGAAGAAACTAAACTCAAAATTAGCAAACAAAACACAGTCTTTAATTTCTATCAATATATAACCGATAAATATGGGAAAGTTGGATGCTTTTCTGACTCCTTACGATTCGAGCTCTTGAATCTGGTAAGAAGTGTGTCTACGGTACTTGGTAATCTTCTTAGGGCGTTGTTCATCATCACCAGACATTGCTTCGAAGCTATCACTCTCAAATTGACCATCTCCAAACCTCCCCAGAACATTTGGATTTAAATATCCTCTAGACATATCAAGATCACCATTCATTTCCCTTCTCTGCAACAGAAAGAACAAGACAATAATCTAAGTTATAGAGTGAAAAAAAGAACAAGACAAAGCCATCGCCAATGGAACATAATAACATACTACAAGACTCGACGTATTTGTACTGTCACTGTTTGTACCATCGAAACTCATCATCACATTCACACTACACGAAAGCTTTTCTCTGTGTTTATTCCTTTCAATCAATACCCAGAAGATTCAGTTTAACGTAAGAGTGAGATCAGCAAATGAAAGAGAAAGGTGTCTCCTTTGTTATATCATATGACTTGTCCCTTTTTGTCTCTCTCGCTCTCTTTTACCCCCCAAAACTCAGGTTATAACTTTGACCTTTTTTTAATCTAAGAGATGGGGTAAAAACAAAATCAAAGCCTTCGGTTTGACCAAATTGGTTTCTTCTTTTGTCATTTTCCCTCAAGATTTTGACAAATTTTAGAAACAAAGTTGACAACAAAAACGGCAACTTTTTCAAAAGGCCTTGAGCTAAAAAGCCTAACAAGATCTAGTTTGACTACGCACCAATTTTTATATATTAAACCTATCGGTTAGTAGCATAAACAAAAAAAAAATTGAATATGGCTGTAAATGCTTCGCAGTAAAATTGTTGGGATAAAAATGAATGGAATTTAAAAAAAAATGGAATAGATTCATCCCACTTATTCCTTATCAAATTTGTAGAGGAATGATTTCCTTTGAATTTTTGTGTGGAAATGATGGAATGTCTATTCCATTCCATTCCATTCCAAAAAATTCAGTTCAAGGTGAATGGTAAAAAAAAATTATGGAATTAACCATTCCACATAATTCCATTCCAAAAAATGATATTCCAGTTGCACCCTATATGATAAAAATCGTGCAAAACTGTGAACCGAACGATTGTCCGCCGAGCGGTTCAACCTCCACGCGTTAATATCGTTGTTTAGCCACAAGCGCCGTTCAGGTGGACTGCTAGGGATGTTTTGATCATTCTAAAAGCTGTGGTTTAACTTTTTGTTTGTCTTTTACTTTTGTTTGGCATTTAAAGAAAATTCTTAGAGAACATTTGAGATGCAAACCTCACTTAGATTACATACAACAACACTTGTGTGTTTGACTGTTTTTCTTTCTTGAGTTGTGTTTTGGACGAAAATTCTTTCAAAAATGTTGTGTAGCGAAGTGATATATATTCAAGTAATAAATTCAAGTTTTGAACAATTTTTTTTTATTTTTTTATTTTAACATTGTTGTATTGAATTTGCTGAAAAGAGTCAATATTGGAAGTAGCTAATACAATCTCCAGACTATGGGAGCGTGAAACAAAATAAGCTAAAGAGGATGCACCATAAGGCATTCTTGAACAAAGAACGAAAGATTTAAAGACGAGCCTTCAGCAGAAGGTGTAAGGGAGAAGACTGTAGCAAAGCGCAGAGCTTGTAGGTAGAGGAGATCATAGCAAGCTGAGAGTTAAAACGTATCATTTAGCGTCGACCGTGAGTCATCCAGAATTGTCTGTTTGAGCCAATTCGGACCTCCTGTTGCCACGTACAAGCTTTGAAGCGGTAGTTGCGGTTGGTACTTTCTGCAATTGCCATAGCCACCCTGTTTCTGGCCGGTAGTACATGAGTACATGTGAAGCCATTGAAGCTATGGAGCAATTGCATAATAGGTATTGAAACAGAGAGAAAAGCAGGGTAAAGGTACGGTTCCAGCATTACTTCACGAGCTCCTACAAAAGATGATTCGAAGATCATATTGTTGAATTGCAAGTCTTTCATACTCTCAACTGCCCATGACATTGTTAACAGTTCACATTCTTCTCTGGACCGAACGTTTGCATAGGATCTACGGCTATGACACAGAACTTCACCATAGTGATTACGCAAAACCCAAGCACCACCACCATTGAGGTCTGAGTGACTCCATGCTGCTCCACTGTTGCATTTTAGAGTATCTGCTGGTGGTTTCATCCATTGTGACTGGGGTTGTGAGGTGGAAGGGACATTGTTTCCTTCTGTCACCACACTATTGACTTGATACCAAGGGTTTGTGTCGTCTAAGGCTTTATCTAGAATATCTGCAGGGCTCAGTTTTGTATTTTCGAATACCAGGGCATTCCTAGCCTTCCATAGGTGCCATACTAGCCATGGATATATACGAGCGAGCGGGTTAGACATCTCTGTGAATTTAGCGCCTACAAACACATGATAGAAGTTTAGGAAAATAGATGATCCAGAGAAACCTCCACTAGACGATGTTATCCGTGAGAGTTTCCAAACTTCTCAGGCGAAGGGGCATGAAAAGAGAAGATGGTTTATAGTTTCCGCAGCAGATCCACATTGAGGGCAAGTTGTATCCATCTGAATTCCGCGGGAAGCGAGTCTTTCTCTAACTGGTAGAGCACCTGTCAATGATTTTCTAAGAAAATATCGTATCTTGGGCAGTGTTTTAACTTTCCAGATTTTGTTCCATAAGTGGTTTTCGATAGGAGTAAGAGAGGGATGGTTTGGGGACCGATCCTGAGCAAGGGAATCAAGGAAGCGGTACCCATTTTTTTTAGTGTATGTCCTTGGTTTCGTGTAACCCCACTTGTCCAAATCATTCCGTAGAACCTCAGGCCTGAGCTTAAGGATGAGAGAGGAATCTCCTAGAGAGAAGGTTTGTCGTACTTTGTTAACGTCCCATAAGCTTGAGTTAGGGATGATAAGATCCGAGACCGTGAGTGTTAGGTCGATCACATTACCGTCTCTGTAAACAGGGGGCCGAGGAGTAGGATCGATGATCTAGTTTATATTCCATACATTTGTCTCCCTGCCATTGCCAATAGATGAAACCATTCTTTGATTCAGAAGGTCCCTTCCATGGAGGATACTTCTCCAAACGAATGAAGGCCGTGATCCCGTACCACTGTCAAGAAAAGAGCTATTCCTGAAGTATCGTTCTTTGAGAATGCGAGCCACAAGAGAGTTCGGGTTATCAAAGATTATCCATGCTTGCTTACCGAGAAGAGCTTGGTTAAATCTGCCTATGTCGTGGAAGCCAATACCACCCTCCTCTTTGCTTCGACATAACTTCTGCCAAGCAACCCATGGAATTTTTTTCCTATTGTTCTCGCTGCTCCACCAAAATTCAGTAATCGCACTTGTTAATTTGTCACAAAGGTCTTTAGGCAGATTGAAAACCGACATGGCATAGATTGGTAGAGCTAGGCAAATAGATTTAATCAGGATTTCCTTGCCTCCTTGAGAGAGAGCTTTTGCGAACCAACCGTTCAAGCGGCCATGAAGTTTTTCTCTAATGTATCTGAGCAAATCTCTTTTAGAACCTTTAAAACACTCTTGTAGACCAAGGTAGGAGCTATCTCCTCCCTCCTTTTCAATCTCTAGAACCTCTTTGATGGCTGCCTTTTATGTTGGAGAAATCTTCGAGCCAAAAATGATCGACGAGTTCTGGAGATTAATAACCTGACCCGAGGCTTCTCCGTAGAGCTGCAAACATTGGTTGAGCTCTGCACTTTCCGCAATATCTGCTCGGCACATCAAAAGACTGTCATCGGCAAAAAGAAGATGGTGGACTGTCGGGCTCGAAGGTGTAAGCTAGATGCCATGGAGCCCGTTGTGAGTCTCCGACTGATTCAAACAATTAACCAAAGCTTCCGCACATAGGATAAATAGAAATGGTGATAGCGGATCACCTTTCTGGATTCCCTGTTCTGGTTTAATGAAGCCGTGATACCTTCCATTAAGTAGAACCGAATAAGTGACACTGCTGACACAAGCCATTATCTAGCGTAGCCAGACTCTATCGAAGTTCATCTTCTACATTAGTGTTTCAGCAAACCATTCTACTCTGTCGTAGGCTTTAGACATGTCTGTTTTCACAGCTATGGACCCTTTTGCCACGCTTTCCTTGGTTCTTAGGCCATGTACCATCTCATGTGCTACTATGACGTTGTCTGTGATTAGGCGACCTGATACAAAAGTCCCCTGAGTGTCTGAAACGATACTAGGAAGAACCTACTTCAGTCTAGAACATAGAATGTTCGAGATGATCTTATAGTGGACTGATCACAAGCTGATAGGATGCATGCTTTTCATTTCTGATGGCTTCGGTATCTTCGGTAAGAGGCATAACTGCGTATGATTCCAACCATCAGGGATGATCGAGGTAGCAAAGAATCTGCTCACTTCTCCGATTACTTTAAGACCAACAATGTGCCAAAATCTCTTGTAGAATGAGCCTGTTAGACAATCCTCGCCGGGTGCACTGCTCCCTTTCACCGTGTAAGCCATCAAATAGAGCAATGAATTTGCAGAGCAGTGACGAGATCTGTCAGGTTGGAATTCATCTCCTGTGTGATCTGTCCATGGAAGCCGTCAAACAGGGATTCTAGATCGAATGGATTGGAGCTCATAAACAAGTCTCAGAAATATTCAACAACTATGTGTTCTTTGCCACCTTCTGAGAATACTTCCTTTCCATTATCATCTTTTAACATGAGGACTCTATTTTGTATCTTTCTTCCTTTGACGCTATTATGAAATAATAAAGTATTCTTGTCACCTACTTTCAGCCATTGCTCAGAGCATCGTTGACGCCAAAACTGTTCTTCTTCATTGTAGGTAATTGCTAGAGCAGTCTTGATCTTTTTCAGTTAGCTAGTGTTAGGAAAAAACTTTGTGATTTCCTTCTCTAGATCATGTCGGAGACGTGTGATACGGTCATGGGACTTAAGGTCTGAGGACCATTTCCATTTGGATATTATAGTGCAGCAATCGGAGATGCGATCAATCAACGACCTGTGATCCAACTCTGTATTTTCTCCCCAGCCCGCTTTGATAGCATCCTCCAGACCTGGTTTCCGATCATGTGCTTGTCGAAGTAGAAGCGACCTCTTCCTTTCTCCTCAATCTCAAATGCAAAACTCATACGAATGGTCCAGTGATCCACCGCCCAAAGGTCTAGGTATTCAGATTGTGATCGGGGAAAGAGATTGAACCACTCGTCATTGCCAAAACTCCTGTCAAGCCGATATTGTATCCATATCTTATCACGCCATCCATCCCAAGATAGTGTTTCCCACAGACCGGTTTTCCTTCAGCTTACAACTTTCAGCCATCGTTCGGAAATTCCAAAACGTTGAATCATGACGTACTGCACCTCCTAGCTTCTCCCCATTGTTCATCTGTTCATTAAAATATCCGATAAGAATCCATGCTTCGTTTCTGACCATTCCAAGACGAATTAATTGGTCCCAAACCTCCTGTCTTTCAACTCTAACAGGATCTCCATAAACACATGATAAGAAAAACTTGATCGAGCCTAGTTTCACTTCCATGTCAATAACTGTTTTGTTTTTTGAAAGAACAACAACATCATAACTTCCTTTCCACATTACATCCAATCCACCACTCAATTCTTCAGGATCAACTGTAACCAAATCATCATAACCCAAATGTTTTTGTAACTTTTGCAAATAACTAAATTTCTGTTTTGTTTCCATAAGAAAAATAAAATCCGGGAAGAACTTTTTCCGAAGCTCCTGAATGTAATGAACTGTCTCGGTGCTTCCAACTCCTTGACAGCTCCAGCTAAAAATACTCATTGGGGCGGCAACGGCTTCAAATCGGAAGCCACCGTACTTGCTTAGGTTTTAAGGGATTTGTTGTTGGCGAGAGAGAGGAGTGTCAGACTTTCTTTTACTGCTGAATGTTCTAGGCTTGGACGCATTGTCTGATATGTCTATGTCTTGATCGTTCCTGTTAGGCGCTTGTGCCATATGTAGGTTCTTGTTGAACTGAACAGCGGAGGCTGCTCGCAGCTTTCTTAACCATGAATGCAGGGCGTTTCCTTTGCTTACCTGCACCCTTTGAAGCTCCGGAAGATGGGGAATAATTAGATGATCCCATCTTGAAACCCGTCGAGCCAAGGAGTACATGGGCAGAGGATGAGCTTTCAGCCTGTGAATTATCTGAGTCTTCTTCAGTACACAGAGGGCGAGCAGAGGAGGTCTTTAAGGGCTGAGTTCCTAGTGTCCCAGGTCTCTGGAAAACCGATGATTGGAACCTGTAATCAAATACATGCCCCTTATCTTTGCTTAGGTCATGGGTTATCTTCGTAGGGTTTACCGAGAGACCAGATTTAACCTCATCAATTTCCTGTTGAACCCTGCAAATACGTGCATTCCGGTCAGTAGTATCAGCATAAGCAATGTACTGCATAACCATTTTCTGGTCGACCTTAGATAACTCTGGGAATAAAGGAGGGAAGCCCGAAGGTCCTTCCAAGAATTTTGCTGATGTCTCTGCTTGTCCAGGAGGTGAATGATTAGAGACAGTTGCAGGAGAAGGAGGCATAACTTCCTTAGACTTGTTAGGTTTCTTTTTTGATAATGGGAAATTCAGCTTGTCATGAGTGAGCCGGTAGCAGTTGAAACAACGTTTGTGTAGTTTCTCGTATTCAAACCCGATGACGACTGTCTCACCAGTAGGGAGATTTAAGTTCTTCACCAGCAGAATGAGTTTTTCAGTATCAGGAGTAATCCGAGCACGCATATAGTCGGGTTTTTTTTAGAATGATTCAGGTCATAGGCTATTTTCTCCACTTTACCAATCTTAGATGCTAAGGTAAACATGGTCTTGGCTGTGTAGAAGTTTACCGGGATGTGACGGATTCTGATCCAGACCTCCATCGTCGATAAATAATCCGGTGTATGTGATGGCATCCATCTTTCTAGAACCATAGCCCATCGATTATAAGACCACATACGGTCCTTTAGAACAGTGAGCAAGTCTTCCTCACGCTTGAAGATAACTGAAATCTATCTCTTGAGAGTGCGATCCCGTGGACATGATCGTAGACTCTCCATGTCGTGGGCAGTCGATCATACGAACCATAACTTGGGCTTTCGGATTCAGAAGACGTCCGAGGATGATGTTTGCATTCTCATCAAAGACCTGGAAACTAGGATCGTCAGTCAGCGTGATTGGGTCATCGTCTTCAATCGTCCTTGATCCGAAAGCATTATGTAAGTTTTCCGCCATCATAGGAATCAAAATGGAGGGTGTGAAACGAAGGTGGTTGCTTCGTCAGAGGTAGCTCTTTTCCGTCGGAGCAGGGATAGAACGGTCCAAGAAAGCGTGAGAAGATTGCTTAGATTGTGGCGCATTCATGACCGAAATTAATGTGTTTAGATATTAAGGAAAACAGAATATCCTTGGTGTGAAGAAAAGGAAGTTTTAGGAAGGAAATAGGAAAGCAAAATTCAATCAAAGAAAAAAAATTCTTTTTTTATACCGTTGCAAAATGTTTACCGGCAATGAATGTTATCCAAAAATGGAAACAGTGATTTGGAGTAGAAAGGATGAAACCCTCTATCCACTTACAACAAAACATAGTTCGATAAGTTGATATGGAGTATTCATATTTTATCATCTTATACATGGTAATTCGTAGATTATAAAGCACCAATTTGATCAGAATCAAATTAGGTTCATTCTATTATTGACAAAAAATGGATAACACCTCAATGAAAATTATCATTGTAACCATCAAGGGATGTCTCAAAATCATACTAGTAAAAATCTATCGTATAGCCACGTTTTATTTCGTGACTATAGCCAAATTTTCGTGGCTATATCGTGTTTTAGCCACGAAAAGTCACGAAAAAACGTGTCTATACGATCGTGACTAATTTTTTCTGTGTCCAAATCGTGACAATATTAGCCACGTTTTGTCACGTTTAATTCGTGACATATTAGCCACGATTTGTCACGGTTTTAATCGTGACAATAGTAGCCATGTTATGTCACATTTTACATCGTGATATATTACCATGATTTTTTTCACGGTTTATATCGTGACATAAACATGTTTTATGTCACGATATATTTCGTGACAAATGGTTAATTTGTCACGTTTAATTAGTTAATTAAACGTGACTGATTTCAAATGATTTTTTTTATTATAAAAAAACGAAATTACGATTATAAATATTACAATACTGAATCAAAACACATTGTTCAACCATTTATATAAACACAAAACACATTGTTCGACCATTACATTGTTCGACCAAAACACAACCATCACAAACACACAATATTACACATACAAGTAAGACATAACATTCAAAGTTCACACAATTTGACAGACTAGAGAAGTTGACTACACCACCTATCTAAATCAGTCTGTTGAGCTTCACTCAAACAAGCATGTGAGTGATTACCTGATTTGGATGCTTTAGCAGGAGCAGGAGGAGCTTTAGCAGGAGCAGGAGGAGCAGGAGGAGCTTTAGCAGGAGCTTGAGCAGGAGCAGGAGCTTGAGATTGAGCAGGAGCTTGAGCTTGATCTTGTGCAAGGGAAGATTGAGCAGGAGCAGGAGCAGCTGTAACAGCAGCAAAAGGTTGATCAGCAGAAGCATGAGCTTGAACAGGCTCAGTCTGTTGGGTGACACCAAGATGCTGAAGAATCATACCGAGGGAAGCATTTGTTGCAGCCATCCCTTCCTTTACCTCTCTCTTCAAATCCACCATATCTTCTTTGATAGCTTCATTACTCGCCTCCAACTCGGATATACGCATCTCCATGTCCAGGTCGCGCTTCAGAGAAGTTGCCACAAACTCACCCCGATCAAAATCTTTGAGCTGAACACTCCCAATACCATATATTCTGCCATTGGACGACTTACCACGCTGAAAAAGGTAAAAACAAGTTAAAACTATTGGAAAATAACTAAGCTTAATCAAACAGACGAACAATGGATAATAACAACATAAACTAAATCAAACTAGTTACCTTGATATACTCCTGGTCTAGTAGGATGCGATGTGTAGTAGTTGTTGATCCAGTTTGGCTGACGCCATTGGGAGATTCATCATCAGGGAGCAACTCAGCGACAACCTGCTATACTTCTTCGACAAGCTCCTTGGCTCGTTCATCAACATATGTCCCATCTTTGCGTTTGTGAGTCTTCTTCACAAGCTCTGTGTAAGGAGGTTTTTTACCAGACTCGACCGTCTACACAGAAAGTAATTATTAGTATCTATCTGTAAAAGTAATAAATAAAATATAATGTGTTTAAGGAAAAAGATGGATCTACTTAGCATACCATGCTCGATCTGCAAGAAGTTAACTGGACCTGCACTGTGCTTGTGCATCTGTTTGGCAGTGGGTGCAGCGGTTCGAGATTTAGCAGCTGACCGGCTCTTTTTCAATGCTCCCTCTGTTCCCCAATTCTCTAGCAGGAAGGCCCAATCCTCTGCGTTAATGTATTTTGGTTTGTTTCCTTCCCTCTTCTTCTTGCTGATTCGCTGGCATATAGTATTCTGTGTGTGGAGCTTCCACCTGAAGTAGACCTCATCATGATGCTTATCTTCCCAGTAGTAATTTTGCTACAAAAAAACAGTAAAGGTATCAGTAAAGTATAGAAAAGAATGGCTTAAAATGTAAACATTACACTAAGAGTATTAGATAAAGGGAAAGAAACCTTACAATGAAAGTGTGCCACCACTTATCACGTCTCTCGTCTGGAAAAAACTTCCAGCTTGGCCAAGGTCCCATGTAGTATGCCTGCCACGTTGTTCTGATAAATGCGTGGACAGATGGGTCTACACCGAACCTGAAACAATACAACCAAAACAGATAATCAAATCCTAGATGACGAATGCTAAAAACAAGAGCAGAATTATTACAAACGACAGATTCCTAAACATATAATCAAAGCACTTAACAAATTATTATATCATATACAAACATAACTAACCTGATTATCAAATCAATCTTAAACGAATCCTAAGCAAACTGAACTAAAATCAATCAAAGGAAACTGAACTAACCTTATTATCAAATCAATCAAAGCAAATCAAACTATACCGAATCCTAAATAGATCCCTAAACAAAGCAAAACAACCCTAAACGAATCCTAAGCTGATTATCAAAGCACTTATACAAATAGACAGAAATCAAATCACTTATACAAATAGACAGAAATCAAAGAACGGCAGATTATCAACATTAAACGAATCCTAAACAGATTGTATGATACTAGCAAAACATTATAACCAATGAAAGATAATCAACACAAATAATCATATACTACCTTAAACGAATCCTAAACATAATTAACTTAAATGAATCCTAATCAGATTGTATGATACTATCAAAACATTATAACCAATGAAAGTCTGAACTAAAATCAAACAGACAGAAATCAATCAAAGCAAACTGAACTAAAATCAATCAAAGCAAACAGATTGTATGATCAACACAGATAGTCAAATAATCATCAGATAATCAACACAGAGAGCATTGAATATCAACAGGAGAAACATAAGGGCTTACCACAATGCACCATTGAGTTTTTTTGGATGGAGGCATGGCTAGTTTTCTCTGCTAGGAGCACGGAGTAGAGCTTGTTCGGTACGCCGTGTGTAGTTGTTTGCAACAGAAGAAGTAGTGGCCGTTGCTTGGAGAGCTCCTGGAGGTATCGAGTTAGCTGTGGAAATACACCGTGGAGGCATGGAATGAGCTGAAGATGAATGCCTCCTTTGTTGCATTTCTGCAAGATAAGAAAGAAAAAAAGTTAAAACATTTGACAACTACAAAATTACGAAACTGAAAGAAACAAACCCCAAACCGAAACCCTAACATCCAAACCCCAAAAACGAAACCCAAATCGAAACCCTAAGACATGCAATCGAAAGCAAAACTCGGGAAACCATAAACAGACACAAATTCGAAACCCTTACATCCAAACACTAACATCCAAACCCCAAAAACGAAACCCAAATCGGAACCCTAAGACATGCAATTGAAACCAAAACATCGCGAAACCATAAACCGACACAAAATCGAAACCCTAAAATCAATACCCTAAGTCGAGAAGGACGATTACCTAGGAGATCCAAGTCGTTGACGACGGCGGTCAAATGCGGTTGTTGTCGGTGCCATAGTGACGACGGCTGTCGGAGCGCAGTTGAGAATCAGATGAGACGAGAGAAAGAGAGATCGAGAGAAAGATCGAGAGAAAGAGAGATCGAGAGAAAGAGATCGAGAGAAAGAGAGAGAAGAGAGCGATTGAATCGTAAGAGGAAGAAGAAATGAAAAGAAAAAAGGCTAAGTGTTAGGTTAGGGACCGAAATTGGGCCGCAAAAATTTGGAGATTGGAGCCAAAATTTGGCTCAAAATGGGTCTGAATTGTTTTGGAGCCCAAATTAAAATTCTGAATTGTTTTTGGAGCCTAATTTTTTTAATAACTAATCCTAATTATAAAAATCATCTAATCTATAACATATATAAAATAAAAAAATAATTTTACAAATCTATAAAATCTAATATATAAATACAAAATTTGGAAAACTAGAAAAAATTAAAAAATACATTATATAGCACATTTAATAATCTATTTCATAAACATAAAACTTGGAAAATTTAAAAATCTATTTATTAAATACACAATTTTGGCAAATTTATACAAAATATAAGAGATTTTTAAAAATATTCAAATTGACAAATACATATTTTACAATGCATACATTAAAAGATATTACATAAAAACATAGTTTCATACATATATCTTAAATACATATAAAACTAATCTTCATCGGAATCGGAATCGGAGTCATCACACGAATCTTCTAATTCGTCTTCCGATACATATTCATCGTTGGGAGGACACACAAGTAACAAATCGAAATCAGAATCATCTTCCACAACATGTGATTCAATTCGAAGCAATTCACTTGGTGCTACAAACTGGTTTTGTGTATCGTCTTGTAACGCAATAAGAGCAACTTCAGATGTTTCACGGACTCCTTGAGGCATAACTTTCGTACAAGTCCACCAATCGGTTGCAGACGTGCGGCGCACACGTGAATAAGGAATAAAGCAGACTTGATCACAATTACCGGATAGTATAAAAGTATCGTATTTTGCGTACTGACCTCGCGGAGAAACATCTATGATTCCAGATGGATGTTTGCGCATTCCACTACCTATTGTTGTGTCAAACCATCGACACTTGAAAATCATGGCCTTAAGCCCAACAGCACCATCATACTGAATCATCATTATTTCTTCAATCAGACCGTAATAATCCGTCTCGGTGGTTCCTCAGACATAAAATCCATAATGTTGTGTTTTCTTATTTTGCCCATGTTTATGTGAGTGGAAGCAGTATCCCCGTGAAAAATATATTGGCCAAGTTGTATAATTATATCGAGGACCTTGTACAAAATCCAACATCCACAAGTGAAAGTCATATGATTTGCTAAGGTGATTAATCTGCATATTGAATATCAAAAATATTAATTTGTAAATAAATGATAAATGTATAACAATAACATTTAACTTTAATTAATTAACAAAACTCACATAGTCTTTAACCCATTGTGAATAATACTCGTCTTTTGCTATTTGTAGTTCATTAGCGGTAATATTTGGGTTTTCTTCTGTCATGTTTTCTTCAAAGATCCTGCATCCAATTTTCAATAAATAAACCTATAAGTCTAATATTTATAGTAAAAAGAGAACAATACCTTTCATATGGCTCAAATGCTTCACAATTAAGCAACATGAACGTTTGGAGCACGGAGTAGTCATCATCTGTTAACCAATTATTCTCGGCCTTGCCACTAACTCTACCTTTATGGTAAAACATGTTCCGCATTCTGGATAAGAATATGTAAACCGAATATCTCCAGGAAGTGCGGCTTCATCAACAACTTCTGGATTTCCAAAGTAGTTAGAGGATGCATTTAAGATTTACTCGTTCAAACATTGTGCAACAATGGATCCTCCAATGCGTGCTTTGTTTTTCACTTTCCTCTTGAGATGGTACATGTATCTTTCAAACGGATACATCCACCTATATTGGACAGGACCACCTAAAGAATCTTCGTCCGGGAGGTGCAGTGGAAGGTGTTCCATGACATCAAACAATGATGGCGGAAATATCTTCTCAAAATTACAAAGCTTCACTGCGATATTTTCTTTCAGAATGGCAACATCTTTCTCATGTAACATCTTCGCTGAAATATCCTTGAAAAAGTGCAATATCTACAATAATAGCTATTAGTAGCAATAAAAATGTAAATATTATTTAGAAAATGGTAAACTATATGAATCTAATCACCTGTAAATTGCTGTGTGAACCGTTTTTGGTAGGAGCTCGCGAAAGGCAAATGGAAGAAGTCGTTGTATTATGACGTGACAATCATGACTTTTCAGTCCTGAAAGCTTCAAATTAGTTTCGTCAACGCAACGACTAAACTTAGAAGCATACCCATCCGAAAATTTGCTATCATCCTTCAGACATTGAAGGAATTGTCTTTTTTCTTCATTAGACAATCTAAAAATCGGCACAGGAAGCGTTCCATCTGGATTAATATGTAAAGATTGTCTTCTACATAAGGTTGGGAGAGCCAATCTCGATTTAGCGTTGTCTTTCGTCTTTCCTGGAACATTTAACACCGTGTTGATGAGATTGTCGAAACAGTTCTTCTCAACGTGCATGAAGTCGAGGTTGTGTCGGAGAAGAAGATTTTCCCAATACGGCAACTCCCAAAAGATACTTTTCTTCACCCAATTATGATCTTTACCATAACCGGATATAGTGCGGGCCGGCTTATCGTGTCCGTTTCCTCCACAATCAACGGTTTTTGACAATCCCCCAATGGAGTTTATTCTTTCGTATAGATTTTCTTCTCCAGTTACCCAAGATGGAGGCACATCTTGTATTGTCTTGCCCCGTCGAAAGCTTGAACATTTCGCCGATAAGGATGGTTGTGAGGCAAAAACATCCTGTGACAATCAAACCAACTATGTTTCCTCCCATGTTGTAACCAGAACGACTTCGTCTCATCTAGACAATATGGGCATGCTAAACAGCCATGTGTCATCCAACCAGATAGCATGCCATACGGTGGAAAGTCGCTGATTGTCCACATCAACGCATCTCATATCGTGAATTTTTGTTTCCTCGATATATCATATGTTTCCGCCCCATCACTCCATAAAGTTTGTAATTCCTCGATCAACGGCTGAAGATAAATGTCTAGACTTTTCTTCAGATGTTTTGGCCCGGGAACTAGTACCGACAGAAAGAAAACTCTCTTTTCATACACATACCGGGAGGTAAGTTGTACGGAGTTACGATCACCGGCCAAACCGAGTGTGCCTCACCATTCATACCAATGGGATTAAATCCATCTGTAGATAGGCATAGATAAATATTTCGACTTTCAGCGGCAAAATTAGGATATACCTCATTGAAATGCTTCCACGCTGCTCCATCTGACGGGTGATGCATTTCTCCTTCTGGTGACAAATGTTCAGCGTGCCATCACATATGTGAAGCAGTCTTCTCTAACTGGTATAAACTCTTTAACCGCTCCGTAATAGGCATATAGAACATCCTTTGTTTAGGTCAATTTTTACCCAACCCATTGTTCGGATAGTATCGGTACTTCGTACAAAACCGACACACCAAAAGATCTTGATCTTCCTTCCAAAAGAGCATGCAATTGTCCTCGCAAACATCAATCTTAATAACAGGAAGCCCGGGAGATTTTGTCAACTTCTTTGCCTCGTAATAAGATGCTGGTGCTTTACTTGGCTTCGGCAGAACATTTTTCATAGTCTGTGACATCTCATCTACACACGCCTCAGCCAAATTGTAGTCGGTTTTTTCCTTCATCATACGCGAAGCCACATATAGTTTAGAAATTCCATCAACACATCCGTCATAAAGAGGTTGATTGGCGGCTTTAAAAGCTCGAAAACACTGTCATGGTATGGCTCTTCATATGTTGCTTCCATCAAATTTGTAGCTGGCTCCTCATCTGCTGCGACATCTGCTGCTACATTTGCGTATGAAAAATTCTCATATGTATACGGGGGAATTGAGAATACATAGCTTGTTCTTCCCACGTAGATTCTTCCCTAGTGAAATGACTTGTTCCCGAAGATTCACCAACATCAGGATAATGTTCGCCATGGCTTGACCAAACATAGTAATTTTCCTTGAACCCAACTCTTTTTAGATGATTAAAAACAGTTCTTGCATCACGCTGTTTTCGATTTTTACAGCGGGAACAAGGACACAATAGAGTGTTTCGCTCAAGATATGATGCTTGGTTACAATCAAACTGAAGAAATACTTGAATCCCTCCCAAAAACTCTCTCGAAGCAAAATTTGTGTCAGGATCATAATGTCGATCCATCCATGTTCTTGAATGAAAATAATGAGCCATTGTTTCTAAAGAAAGAGAATGTTATGATCCTTTGTTTTAAAAACATGGTATGAGTTCGTTTGAATTTATAGAACATAATATTAGCCACGTTATAGACACATTTTTTTTAAGTGGCTATTTCATAATAGCCACGTTTTAGACACAGTTTTCATCATGGCTTGTCAAATATTAGCCACGTTTTAGACACGATTACTAAACGTGGCTATATATAGACACACTTTTTGCCACGATTTAATTTGTGGCTTATAAATCGAATATATTCGTTCTGCTACACGGTCCGATTTTCTGAATAAAGCTTGATATGACTATACATCTTAATAATTGGATTGGACAGATCGTGGCCACGAAATAATCGTGGCTAAATCGTGACTAATTAGTCACAATTTAGCCACGATATTTTACGTGGATAGATTAGCCACGACTAATTCGTGACAAAACGTGGCTATACTAAGTCACGCTATATATCGTGACCAAAACGTGACTAAATGCCACGTTTTGGACACGATTTAGCCACGTTTTGTTGTGAAATATCAAATCGTGACTAATTCGTGATTAATAATAAAATAGCAACAATTCGTCGTTGAAAGCTCAAGATTTCGTTGGACCCAGGAGTGTAACACACAAGGTCATGTGAACTGCACAAGGTATGATGTGGAGGACAAGTTTGCTATCACAAGTTGGAAGTTAAAAGATATGGAAATATTCTATATTGCGAGAATATATAGAAGATCTCTCAAGACGAGATATAGGCCGGTGGACCGTGCAATATATAAAGGCAACTTGCAACTAGAATTAGGTTAGCCGTTTTGGAAGAGAGAAAAAGAATCCGTGAGATTCATTGAGTGCTTTTGTGTATCGTTGGTGAGTGAACAAAGAGAGAAAAGTGCAACTGTTGTTGTACGGTAAGGTTGGGTAGATTAGGATTTGGTCAGTGGCGTTTCACTGTTGTGAAGACGTGTCAAGCTGATTGAACAGGATTAAAAGTGTAATCTGTTTAAGTGAATTCTAATAAAGTCTTTGTTTTGTGTTTACAATTGAGCTTAATTCTTGATATCCATATCTCTAGTTATTACATTTGGTATCAGAGCAGGCAATCTAAGTTACGGGTTGAGATCTTGGAGAGGGTATGGAGACAAAGGAACTTATGGCGGTCTTAAAACCGATCATGCTTGATGAACACAACTTTGGACATTGGAAAGTGAGAATGAGACACATCATTCGCTCAATTGATGAGATGGCTTGGTATGCAGTACAAAGTGGCTGGGAAGAACCCATTGAAATCCTGGAAGACAAGTCCAAGGTATCAAAACCGTTGGAGAGATGGACTGAAGATGAGAAAAAGGTGTCTGAGTACAACTCAAGAGCAATCTCTACCATTATGTCCGCAGTAGACACATAACAGTTCAAGATAATTCAAGGATGTGAGTCAGCCAAAGAAGCGTGGGACACACTTGTGAACCACTTTGAAGGTGACACAAGTGTAAAACGAACTCGGTTAGACTTCCTTGCATCACAATTCGAAAATCTCAAGATGGAAGAGAATGAAACGATTGGAAGTTTCACAGCAAAACTTAGCACAATCGCAAATGAAGCTTCAGTACTTGGTAAAGAATAAAATGAAAAGAAGCTTGTGAAAAAGCTCATCAGATGTCTTCCTGCAAAATTCTAGGCTCAGAAAGCTATTTTACAATGTTCAATGAACACTGATGAGATGAAGTTTGACAAATTGGTGGGGATGTTAAAATCTCAAGAGATGGAGGTAACCGTTGATCGACCTAGAGACAATCATGGAGTCGCTTTTAATGCACAACATGAAGATGAGAGAATCAGAAAACTTGAAGAGAATGTGGGGTTGATAGCAAAAAATTTCAGTAAGATGTTCAAACGGATTGAGAAAGGCCAGAGCAAAACATTCAATCGACTTCAGAGAAATGAGTCAGATAGGAATGCAAATCGAAGTTTCAAAACTGACAATGACAGAGCTTCAAGGAAATGAGAGATGCAGTGTCATGAGTGTGAGGGTTACGGCCATTTCAAAAAAGAGTGTCCCTTGGCAAAAAGAAAGGAGTTGAAGTGCAGTGAATGTAGAGGATTCGGACACACCAAAGATGAATGTCCAAGTTCTATGAAGGGAAAAGAAAAATCACTTTTGTGCTTTAGTGATACTGATTCTGATGACGATGAGGATGATAAAAGGTGTATGCTGAATTTTGTGGCATTAGTAACGCAAGAAAATCAAGGACATGATCAGACTGATTCTGATTCTGATGGAGAAGTTGATGTTGAAAAGGAATATCGCTCGCTGTATGAAAACTGGACCAAATTGAGTCAGGAAAATCTTCAACTTCTTAAAGAAAGAGCCATGCTGAAAGCACAAGTGAACATCTTGAAAATGGAACAAGCTACCTCGGAAGACAAGGTTCCTGACATTGAAGAAGTAAGTAGTGTTGAGGATCAACTTGAACAAGAGCTGGTGAAAGAAAGAGAACAAAACCGGATACTGGAAGAAAAAAATGAGAAGCATGCAAGCTGCCTTCACACTGGAGCAGAACAAAAGCAGAGGTCTGGAAAATAGTTTTACCTAGAATCACAAGAAGATCAGAATGCTGAATAAAGGGACTGAGAGCTTGGATCAAATCCTCGCAATGGGACAACCACCTAAGGTTAACTGGGGTTTGGATACTCAGGAGGATCGGAATCAAACTTGATAGGTGGCAAAATCAACTTTGTGCCTGCCGCTCAAAAGAAAACAATACTGAAAGACATGCATGCTAAAAGGTCCGTGGTCAAATCTGATACGAACCAATATCAAAATAAATGTTTCGTATGTGGTAAACTTGGTCATAAAAAGGCTACCTATTGGAACTACTGGAGTCGAATAAGTAGAGCCTGGAAAACAAACAAGTGCTACACAGAACCAAGACGTTTTGGTATGGTATGGATAGCCAAATCAGATTTGTACTCCGGCTACAAGACTGAGTTGGGACATACATCGAACACTGCTGAACTTGTGTGCAATTTTTCTATGGTAAGTAACGTGGCCTATACTTCAGTTGAGAATGAAAGTAACGAGTCTTGGTATTTCGACAGCGGATGTTCACGACATATGACTGGAAGTGGTGAGGTACTTGATGAAATATCACATGTTAAAGGAGGAAGTGTGACTTTTGGTGATGGTGGTCAAGGAAAAATAGCTGGGGTTGGTAAGATGTATACTGACGGTAAACCACAACTTACTAATGTGTACTTGGTGAAAGGACTCAAAGCAAATCTGATCAGTATATCACAGTTGTGTGATGAAGGTTTGAAAGTGATGTTTACCAAGATTGACTGTCAAGCTCTAGATGAACATGGGACTGTTGTGCTTATGGGTCTGAGATCTGGGAACAATTGTTATATGTGGGAAGCAACAAACAAGTGTCTAAGTTCAATAGAATCTCAGTTGGATATCTGGCATAAGAAACTGGGACATATGAGTGTTAATGGACTAACTAGGCTGGTTAGTGCAGGCGTGATCAGAGGAGTACCAAAGCTGGAAGCCTCAACTAACACAGTATGCAAGGCATGTTGTCAAGGCAAGCAAGTGAAGGTGCAACACATACAGCTGTCTGAAATCAGATCAAAGAAAATTTTGGAACTCATACACATTGATCTAATGGGGCTTGTCAATCCGGAGAGTATTACATGAAAGAAGTACATCTTTGTACTTGTTGATGATTTTTCCAGATTCACTTGGGTGAGATTCCTACGAGAAAAATCAGAAGCTGCTGATAGTTTCAAGATTCTAGCATTAGAACTTAAGAATGAGAAAGGTGGGATAATTCAAATCAGAAGTGACCATGGAGGAGAGTTTCAAAATGAAAACTTTAAGAAGTTCTGTGAATCTCAAGGGATACGCCATCAGTTCTCAGCTCCCAGAACTCCTCAGCAAAATGGAGTAGTGGAAAGGAAGAATAGGACTCTACAAGAAATGGCAAGAGCAATGCTACATGGGAATCAAATAGCTCCAAGGTTCTGGGCAGAAGCAATCAGTACAGCTTGTTATATTATTAACAGAGTTTATGTCAAGCCTGGAACCAAAACAACTCCGTATGAAATCTGGAAAGGGAAAACGCCCAACTTGAGCTACTTCCATGTATTTGGATGCATATGTTATATTCTCAATGACAAGGATCAACTTGGGAAATTTGATTCGAAGAGCGATGAAGGAATCTTTCTAGGCTATGCAAACAATAGTACTGACTTCAGAGTATACAATAGAAGAACTCGCATGATTGGTGAATCAGTAAATGTGGTTTTTGATGATCGGAACAGTTACTGTCTTGAGGAGATGACACAAGAGCCGGATCAAGAAATTGTGTCTACTGAACACGAGGTACCTAAACAAACCAGTGAAGATGTCATCATTGCTGAAAGTCAGAATCCTCGGAGAATTGGCTATGGGCAAGTCAACCGAGACCATTCTGTCAGTGATGTCATTGGAGGCATCCAAGAAGGCAAGCAAACACGAAATATACAACTTGACTTCAAAGAGATGGTCAAGCTGGCGTGCTTTATCTCATTCATCGAACCCAAGAATGTTTTGGAAGCATTAGATGATGACTACTGGACAATGGCCATGCATGAAGAGCTTAAGCAGTTTAATCGTTTAGAAGTGTGGGATCTAGTTTCAAGTTCAAAAGATGTGAATGTCGTGGGAACCAAGTGGATCTACAAGAACAAGATAGATGAAGAGGGAAATGTTGTCAGAAATAAGGCTAGACTTGTGGCTCAAGGCTATTCACAGATTGAAGGAGTGGACTTTGATGAAACATTTGCTCCAGTAGCTAGACTTGAATCGATTCGCTTACTATTTGGGATTGCGTGTCACTTAAGAATTAAGCTGTAACAAATGGATGTCAAGAGTGCATTCTTGAACGGGATGCTACAAGAAGAAGTCTATGTGGCACAACCAAAGGGGTTCGAAGATCCTAAACATCCGAATCATGTCTACAAACTCAAAAGAGCTCTGTATGGATTCAAACAAGCTCCACGGGCTTGGTATGAACATTTAACTCAGTTTTTGCTCAAAAGAGGATTCAAGAGAGGTAATGTGGATAAAACCTTATTCATTATTGAAGAATCACAAGGCATGCTCATAATACAGATCTATGTCGATGATATCATATTTGGTGCAACTCGGGAAAGACTTATGCATGAATTTTTCACTACAATGACTCGGGAATTCGAGATGAGCATGGTTGGAGAACTAAACTATTTTCTTGGTCTTCAAGTGAAACAATCCGAGGAAGGTATTTTTGTATGTCAAAGCACTTACGCTCGTAATTTGGTGAAGAGGTTTGATATGGAGACATCAAAGGTGGCCAGAACTCCGATGAGCAGCACCGACAAACTTTCGAAAGATGAAGAAAGACAAAAAGTGGATGAGCATCTATATAGAGCAATGATCGGGAGCTTACTTTATCTAACTGCATCACGGCCTGACATATGCTTTAGTGTGGGTGTACGCGCAAGGTATCAGGCCAGTCCACGGATGTCACATCTATTGGCTGTTAAACGTATTATCAAATACGTCAGAGGTACACTAAATCTAGGATTGAGTTACACAACCGAAACTAACACAAGTCTTGCAGGTTTCTGTGATGCAGATTGGGCAGGATGCTTGGATGACAGGAAGAGTACTTCTGGAGGATGTTTCTATCTTGGAAACAATATGGTGTCATGGCATAGCAAGAAGCAGAATTGTGTATCACTCTCAACCGCCGAAGCAGAGTATATCACTCTTGGGAGCTGCTGCACTCAATTGCTTTGGATGAAACAAATGTTCATGATTATGGTATTATCACTGATTCATTCTTGGTTCACTGTGATAACAAAAGTGCAGTTGACATCTCTAAAAATCCTGTTCAGCATTCTAGAACAAAGCATGTAGACATTAGACATCACTTTTTAGAGAACTAGTTGAGGAGAAACTAGCTGTCATTAAACATGTTGCTTCTGAGAGACAGCTTGCTGACATTTTTACAAAACCTTTAGATTTCAACAGCTTTTTGTCTTTGCGAAAGGCTCTTGGAGTCTGCGAATGTTGAAACTGCCTTTAGGTTACTTGAGGATATGACACATCATGAAATGACTGGGGAACACACGTAAAGTCACACTCATTGATCGCACAGAAGAGAAAGACAAATCAAAGGTATACTCCATGAAACAAGTGATCCTATATGACCGCTCAAAGTGATAAGCACTCTCTTTGGAATAGGCTGCTAAAACAGTCTACATCTGAATGAGATCACTGTTTTGAATGAGTACTAAAGCTTGATCATTTGCTAGATAAGAGAAGGATATAGGGCATTCTGAGTGAAAGAGTAGTAATAACAAAGTCAAAGAGTAAAAGTCCTGAGAATGAACACAGTCATGAAGTATGATAAGATTTACTTAGATGAAAGCACCTCAGCTGAGGAAAGCTGTCTAGCAGTTGACTGTGTCTCTCAAAATGTTTATGGTTCTTGTGGATGAAAGCACCTCGGCTGAGGAAAGCTGTCATGTATGATCTCGAGTCAGTTGACATACTCCACTCACGAATGTCTACATCACTTCTTCGATGTCACAAGATTAAAGCATGACATAGCTTTAGTAAAGTCATATAAGAGTCATCTTTTTCTGTGGTAGGATCACCAAATTGATTGGACTTGATGAAAGCACCTTGACTAAGGAAAGCTGTCTATCCAAGTCTTTCTTTGACAACTCGGTATCAAAGTTGATCTGTGTGTGGGATTCTGTCTGTGTTGTGTTTGTCATAATTCTCTCAAGTTAGATTACCTTGTAAATATTTGATGAGTATTTCAGTAGCATGTTAGTAAGCTCTCTCAGAGTAAGATGTTAGATTGATAAGCTTGGGTCACTCGTTAGTCTTTAATAAACTGTCAATGATATGGTCGAAATTGTTCTAAGTACTGTTTTGGGCCAGAAGAAGGCTTTGGGAAATTTGTTTTCTTTAAAGACATTCCATGGGAGCATTTGCCTTGGGCCAGAAGGGAATCTGTTTTGGGCCAGAAGAAGGCTTAATTCTAAAAGTTTTATCTTTAACTAATAAGCCCAGCAAAGTCCTTTTAGGTTTTTGTCTCTATTCGCAGGTTCAAAAAGAGAGGGGGAGGGTTAGCTTGAGTCACTCAGCCGTCTTTGTGCTTCTAGGTCTAGAATCCATGCACCTCGAAGATGTCATCTCCTCCACGCCGCTCAACTCGTTCTCAAACGATGAAGCTGATGATGGATGCATTTGAAGCTGAGCGACGTCGTAACTGGGCAAATCGAACTCTTGCGGCAGCACCCATCGTTGATCTCTCTCCTTCTATCAACTCGCAAGGCTCTCGGAGACCAGTCCAACAATTGCTCCTCCGAGATGTTGACTTCTCCGATGACGCACAGTCGCATGCAGGCTCAGAACACCACTCCTCTCGATCTCATCGCTCCGGAAAAGAACCAGCTAAAACTCACCTTGCAAGGCTCTCGGAGATGATGATTCCGCCTCTGACGACGATGAATTTGTGCCACAACACAAAACCCCATACTGGACACTTGAAGATCATTATCTTGCAAATCGACTAGCCTTCGAGGATATGTGATTCAAATATCCGGCTCTAGATCGTATGAATCTTCAACCGTTCAGTCCTAGACACTCCTCAAGCAAAGCCAAAGAGCGCTATGTGATGATGAAATCGCGAGCCTTTCTGGATCAGAAACTGCTTCAGTTGAATGATCCCATACTCAGTGAGGTAAAGAATTTCATTGAAAAAACCGGTTTGATCTACACAGTTCTGCATGTATCACCTTACTATCCTCGGTTAGTTAAGGAATTCTTGGCCAATCTATGCGATTCAGAAGTTACGAAAACAAATAGGCTTGTTTATGTTCGAGGTGAAGCGTATGATTTCACTCCTGATCTCATCAATCGCATGTTCCTGACTTCGGATACAAAGCACTCCACTGATTGGGATGAGGAAGACATTGACCAAGCGGTCACGGTCCTCACTGGTGGTCGACGCAAGCGATGGGAAGGAGTCCAATCTAAGCACCTACTTCCCAAGTTCCAAGTTATCTACAAGTTGTGCTGTTCGAATTGGATTCCTAGATCAAACACTACAACAATGGTCAGAGAGAGACTTCGATTCCTCTACATGCTCCACCAAGGGAAACCATTCAACTTTGGTCGCTTGGCATATGATCAGATCATGGAGATGGCTCATTCACCACATGCAGAGAAAAAGATCATTTTTCCCAATCTGATCTTTCAGATACTGTACTTTCAAAGGGATGTCAATGTCTCTGCTGGGGATGGCGCACCAATTGGTTATGCGATCAACATCACACTGGATCCTAAAGCTGGTCGTGGATCAGACAATGAAGAAGAAGCACAGGCTCCTGATCTCGCAAAGGATGTTGACAATGCCATTCGCGGCCTGCGTTACATACAACGCCGTATCCTCCGTATGTTTTTCTTTATCTCTATAACTTTGTCAAGTTTTCATGGTTGTCTTGAGCTTGTGTTTGTCCAATATGTGACCATCTCAGGGGGAGAATATCCATAGTATCCTAAGCAGACAGGAACTGGAGAATATGACATAGACTATGGCGATGAGGCTAGCACGGAGGTTGAGCGAGATGACTAGGGAGAATGTGGTTCTGTTTCTGTATTTTGATGATAGACTTTTAGTCATTGTGGTTTGAACTAATGTTCAGCATTTTCTTTTGGGTCTATTTGAACTAATGTTTCTTTGATTCGGGTCTCTTTCGATGTTGTGAACATGGAATTTCGTTCCTGTTGTTTAAGACTAAGAATATTTCTTCTATGTCATGGATCTTAAGAAACTGAGTTATGCATATATATGTGTGTACTTGTTTGTTCTGCTGGTGTTCTAAATTTGACAGGTGAGATGGTGCACACATTTAGACAAACAGGAGGAGAATGAAAGCTCAAGATTTCGTTGGACCCAGGAGTATAACACACAAGGTCATGTGAACTGCACAAGGTATGACGTGGAGGACAAGTTTGCTATCGCAAGTTGGAAGTTAAAAGATATGGAAATATTCTATATTGCGAGAATATATAGAAGATCTCTCAAGACGAGATATGGGCCGGTGGACCGGTCAATATATAAAGGCAACTTGCAACTAGAATTAGGTTAGCCGTTTTGGAAGAGAGAAAAAGAATCCGTGAGATTCATTGAGTGCTTTTGTGTATCGTTGGTGAGTGAACAAAGAGAGAAAAGTGCAACGGTTGTTGTACGGTAAGGTTGGGTAGATTAGGGTTTGGTCAGTGGCGTTTCACTGTTGTGAAGACGTGTCAAGCTGATTGAACAAGATTAAAAGTGTAATCTGTTCAAGTGAATTCTAATAAAGTCTTTGTTTTGTGTTTACAATTGAGCTTAATCCTTGATATCCATATCTCTAGTTATTACAGTCGTGACTAAAACGTGGCTATACAGTAGATTTTTACTAGTGTAAGGAGTTCTTCAAACATACACATTTTCTAAAACGCATTCTCTTAAGAGATTTTAACAGTCATGCGATCCAAAATGTACTAACAACTGAAAGATTGGTTGGCCGATCAGAATATTAAAAATGAATAAGTATACGATACAACATTTTTTGGACACTTTATGTTAACTAAAAGTTTATGTATATTAGGTGTAATGATATAAAATCAAAGATTCAAAACTTGCAAAGCTATATATTTGTTATAGAAATTTAGAAGCCACCTTTTATAAGAAACTAGCAGGATTAAAAGGCATGGTGTCTCTCTCATTGTGCCACGTTTGATATCCTAGACCAATTAAGTACTATCTTATTTTTCATTTTTCTTTGTAAATTTAATTTATCATGTGTGACCACTATTTTTTTTTTGTTATCCTATTGATTTGGGACCTCATAGACTACAAGGCCGAACTGTTTGACCAAAAAAAAAAAAGACTACAAGGCCGAACTGCCGAAGAATTCATTTATCAACCCATTCGAATAATATATAATTTAACTTCAAGATTATTCATTTTTATTCCAAACCCATTGGTTTTACAGTAACTGACAGAAAGAAACGAAACAAGAACGACAACAACTCAAACTCAGAGTTTATTCTTATATTATTATTATTATCTAATTGATCTCCGTCCCTGCTTCTCCTGTTATCATAAAAAAAAAACGATCGAGAGCTTAGTACAATGTGGTTAGATACAGTACTACACTACACTACACATATATAAAGCAACTAATGTTGTAGACGTTATTGTGTGCTCTTACATAGATATAATTAACAACGTACATGTCATCAGCTGCATGAAAGTGTAGGGATGTTGCAGCGAGTGGGAAGCCTAGAGGCAATGCGAATCGTGTTGCAAAGGCATTCGCTTGGGACTGCCTCAAGAGCATTGCAACACTCAGCACTGGGGTTCGTCTTGTCGGCTCCAGGAACCACAAACTCACCACACACGTTCAGTCCACTCAGGTGCGTATTGCAGCTCTGTCCATCAACCACCGTCGCCACCAAGACCAGAGCCACCATCACTACCACCTTCATGATCGTTGCCAATGAAGACTTGGAAGAGCTGGAAATTACTGCCATCTTTTTTCTTCTTTAACTTAGTTTTACGTATTATGATTTTTAAGAGTGAGATTGTTGTTTGTTATATCTATTTGGAGTATTAGGGGTTTACTTATCTTTATATAGAGTCTAGGAGGGTTCGAACGGTATATTGTGAAGAGGGTTTAGGTTCATTATCCGTGAGCTACCTAACGAGATAGATCACGTTAGGCTGCACTTTTTTTCCTGTGTGCGCGGGGGAGTGTAGAGAATATGCATGTTTGTGAATTGTGATTCCTGAATGTTTTATGTTTATTAATTGATACACTTACATAGAAGAAATATATACATAGATACCTCGTGTACATACGATATTCACTATAAGAGATGTGTGAAAGAGTTCTTATATATTTTAAACTTTTAAATTATGTGATTTTTAGTACTGATTTATTATTTTATTACACATTATAAATTTTATTATATAGACGATTCGACAACATAAAATTTCACTCTTGTAACGATTCACTGCTAACGATTCTATGTACATTACATTGAATCGACTTATGAATATCTATATTTGACGGTAACCTCTATATATTCAGTGCAATAGCAAAAATACGATGGAGTTCTAATGATTGTATTATAAGTTTGATTTTTATGATTTTAAAATTCATGAAATCAATCTCAAAATAGATCTAGATTTGATTTTAATCTAACCCTAAACACTTTCATAGAAAACACTAATTTTGATTCATGGTTGTTTGGTCTTTTAGATCAAAGTCTTCAATCTGATTTTCTTTTTCCTTTCACCTTCAAATCCTATGATTCCTTTTGATGGATAAAAGAATCTCAATCCTTCTTATTCCTCTTTTGTTTAGTTATTATAAATACTAGGTTTTTCACCTGCGCTACGCGAAATGGGGTTCAGTCGATACCCGAAAACCGATACCCGAATGGAAGTTGAGGAAGCCTCAATTTATGCTTTGCTGCAATAAGATGCCTATGTACATCTTATTGCAGCTAGGTTTTTCACCTGCGCGTCATTTATAATTTTGCTTATTATATTTTTATGTTTATTTTCTAAATTATTCAAATTCAATATTACTAAAGTTTACATTTTTATTATTACCTTTTCAATTTTACTATTTATATTGTAAATTAAAATGTCTTAATGTTGACAAATATGAAAATTTCTTAAAACAATTGTTACACATATTTTCTAAAATTATGATATTGAACTTTTATTTGATAGTTTGAAAATTTTAAGTAGTTGTGATAACTAAATACTGAATAGATGATGTATTAATAAATTTTCAAATTCCTTTTGATTAATGAGAAGGAGTTCAAACTCATAAGTAAATTTCCTTTTTATGTTTCGTGTCTCCCAAAAGTGAAGAACTCTAACCAAAACTTCTTTTTTGTTAAAATATTTCAGAAACTCGTTCAAAAACAAAGAAGCAATTGGTTGGGTAGAAAAAAATTGGTCAGTGCTTTATCAAGTTATCTTTGCCTCTAAAAAAATATTTTTGATTTAGAAATTTGTTTAACCTATTGGAATTTGAGCTGCTTATTTATAATCAACAACTAAACTTAAAAAAAAACTTCTAATTTTAAGGAAGAAACTAATTTCATTTAAATTATGTTAATCAAGGAAAATGTAATTCATGTAAGTAATAATTGGAAATTATGTTAATCAAGAAAAATGTAATCATGTATGTATATACTTATTTGACATTTTGTTCTTTTTATGACAATTTATGTATGCTTATTATTACCATTTCTATGTTAGTTTTCCTATACATAAAATTGTGTTTCTTATTTCCATTTCTATGCTAGTTTTATCATTTTATAAAATTTAAAATTTATAACTTTTCTTAATTTTGAATGATGAAGTGAAAATTTAAATTTGTAATTTTTCTCAATTTTAAATGATAAAATGAACATCCACTTCTTATTTAAAATTACTTAATTTTTAAATAAGATTGAAAATTAAAATTATCAATTAATCATATTGATTGATATATGATTAATTGATTTTTATGATTAAAATTAATTCATTAAAATTAACTCAAATCAATTCATAAAAATTAATTCATAAAAATTAACTCAAATCAATTGATCATCGTGTATTATTATATAACCATTTCTCTCATATAAATATCTACATCAATTAAAAATTAATCAATATGATTTAAAATTGACTTATCGAAGAAAACCCATGTGTGGAAGAGGTAGATGAGAGACAAAACATATCTACATCAATTAATTCAAGTGCAGTGGTACCATTAAATGGTTTATGTAGGATACACAAAATGGAATTTCTATGAAGCTATGTTAGCATTTCAAATGATATAAAACTTAAACATACTAAACGTTGAATTATAGGTTTAAGATTATGTACCTCTAAAATATTTATATGTAGGAAGTCACTTTGTAGTTGTTCTTGTTATCAGTAACTACAAATTTTTTGATTTTGCAGACTACATCAGCCTTAAGATTTGAATCATAGCAGCATATCCGGTTAGCATATATGAATGCGTGGATAACAGTCCCTGCATTATAGTGATTTCATTCAATTTATAAGTAGTTGTCTTAACTTAATATTGAACAGATGATGTATTAATAAATTTGAAAATACCTTTTGATCAATGAGAAGGAGTTCGAGACCCATAAGTAAACCTTTTTTTGATGTTTCGTGTTTCCCAAAAGTGAAGAATTCTAACCAAAACTTCCTTCTTGTTAAAACCTTTCTGAATTTCGTTCAAAAACAAAGAAGGAACTGGTTTGCTAGAAAAAGAACTGGCCATTGCCTCTAAAGAAATATTTTTGATTTAGAAATTTGTGTAAGTTATTGGAATTTGAGCTGCTTATTTATAATCAACAGCTAAACTTTTAAAAAAGAAAAATTCTAATTCTAAGAAAGAAACTAATTTCCTTTTTATAATAATTGAAATTATGTTAATTAAGAAAAATGTAAAAGTTTTTTATGACAATTTAGGTATGTTTCTTATTTCTATGTTAGTTTCTTATTTCTATTTCCATTTATATGCTAGTTTTATTATTGTAATTTAAATTTGTAGATTTTCTCAATTAAATAAAGAAAACTTCTAATTCTAAGGAAGAAACTAATTTTCTTTTTATAATAATTAAAATTATGTTAATCTAGGAAATGTAAATGTTTTCTAACAATTTATGTATGTTTTTTATTTCTATTTCTATGTTAGTTTCTTATTTCTATTTCTATTTCCATTTATATGTATTGAAATTATGTTATTCAAGTAAAATGTAAATGTTTTTATGACAATTTAGGTATGTTTCTTATTTCTATTTCTATGTATTGTAATTTAAAATTTGTAAATTTTCTCAATTAAATAAAGAAAACTTCTAATTCTAAGGAATAAACTAATTTCCTTTTTATAATAATTCAAATTATGTTAATCCAGGAAATGTAAATTTTTCTGACAATTTAGGTATGTTTTTTATTTCTATGTTAGTTTCTTATTTCTATTTCCATTTATATGTATTGAAATTATGTTAATCAAGGAAAATGTAAATGTTTTTATGACAATTTAGGTATGTTTCTTATTTCTATTTCTATGTTAGTTTCTTATTTCTATTTGTAGATTTTCTCAATTAAATAAAGAAAACTTCTAATTCTAAGGAAGAAACTAATTTTCTTTTTATAATAATTAAAATTATGTTAATCCAGGAAATGTAAATGTTTTCTAACAATTTAGGTATGTTTTTTATTTCTATTTCTATGTTAGTTTCTTATTTCTATTTCTATTTCCATTTATATGTATTGAAATTATGTTATTCAAGTAAAATGTAAATGTTTTTATGACAATTTAGGTATGTTTCTTATTTCTATTTCTATGTATTGTAATTTAAAATTTATAAATTTTCTCAATTAAATAAAAAAACTTCTAATTCTAAGGAATAAACTAATTTCATTTTTATAATAATTCAAATTATGTTAATCCAGGAAATGTAATTTTTTTCTGACAATTTAGGTATGTTTTTTATTTCTATGTTAGTTTCTTATTTCTATTTCCATTTATATGTATTGAAATTATGTTAATCAAGGAAAATGTAAATGTTTTTTATGACAATTTAGGTATGTTTCTTATTTCTATTTCTATGTTAGTTTCTTATTTCTATTTGTAGATTTTCTCAATTAAATAAAGAAAACTTCTAATTCTAAGTAAGAAACTAATTTCCTTTTTATAATAATTAAAATTATGTTAATCCAGGAAATGTAAATATTTTCTAACAATTTAGGTATATTTTTTATTTCTATTTCTATGTTAGTTTCTTATTTCTATTTCTATTTCCATTTATATGTATTGAAATTATGTTATTCAAGTAAAATGTAAATGTTTTAATGACAATTTAGGTATGTTTCTTATTTCTATTTCTATGTATTGTAATTTAAAATTTGTAAATTTTCTCAATTAAATAAAGAAAACTTCTAATTCTAAGGAATAAACTAATTTCCTTTTTATAATAATTCAAATTATGTTAATCCAGGAAATGCAAATTTTTTCTGACAATTTAGGTATGTTTTTTATTTCTATGTTAGTTTCTTATTTCTATTTCCATTTATATGTATTGAAATTATGTTAATCAAGGAAAATGTAAATGTTTTTTATGACAATTTAGGTATGTTTCTTATTTCTATTTCTATGTTAGTTTCTTATTTCTATTTCCATTTATATGTTAATTTTATTATTTATAAAATTTAAAATTTGTAAATTTTCTCAATTAAATAAGTACTTACCATTTATATGTTAGTTTTATTATAGTAATTTAAAATTTGTAAATTTTCTCGATTTTGAACGATGAAGTGGACCAATCATATTGAGTTTTTTAAATCTCGATTTTGAACGATGAAGTGGACCAATCATATTGAGTTTTTTAAATCCTACTTGGACACTCTAAGAGGCCTATAGCTTCAACTTTTATATTATATATGATATATAATGTGTATATGTGTTTTCTTGTTGTTATCTATATTATTATTTGGAAATTTAGAAAGTGATTTTGAAGTAATAAAGCTCTCTCATTCACGCTAGAATTAAAATGTCTTAATTACCCTTAATGAATTTATTTAAGAAAAAGCTAATAATAGATTTTTATTTAAATTAAGATGAAATCACTTTTTCTCTTTTTAAACATTAATTAAATCACGTAAGACATGCTACATATATAGAGATTTTAAATTATGATATGTCGTACCTATTATAGTTTTTGATTTCTGTCAAATAATCAAAATCATTTTCAAAATTTTTAGGAACGCTATACATCTTACATGATATGTGTGACCATTGAATATCACGTAACTTTAGTAAAAACTTTTAAAAACTTATGAATTTTTTACTATTAAATATATAAAATTTTGTTATGTTGGATAATAATTAAGGTTTAAAGGAATGTTGGTATCATTCATATTATATTAATAAAAAATAAAATCTAGAATTACACACATAAAAACTGTTTATACTAATTTAGTTTTAATTTGCTTTATATAGGTGGATATATACGAATGAATATTTCACTCTAAGAAATATATCTATTATGCTAATAATTTAAATAAAAAGTTTAGATTTATTTATGTTATATAATTCATTTTTCGGTAATTGACCTATTTAGAGATAAATTAACTATATATAAATTTAACAGAAATTTGAACATATATGAATATATATATATATATATATATATATATATATATATATATACATTTAATTTAAAATACGGAAGTTTTAGTTTAATTTTGTATTAAGTAATTTACAAATATAAAGATAATTAAAATAATTTTTATACCAAATGTTTAACAAACATTATATGAAAATTTGTAACAGGACAACAACAAAAAGTTGTAACACGATACGATTAAATATAACACATATCAACACCATGCAACTAAATATAACAATCAATTCACACATAATTAATCTACATTCAAATATATTATATAGAAATTTACATTATCTGATAATATTTATTATTATTTTAAATAACATAATTACTTAAATATTCAAATGACTACAACATTTTTTTATATATTAGTAGAACCGCTTTATTGCCCATATTCCAATTTATACTCTTTAATTATTATTTTAAAGGAGTTTTCGTTTCAATTTAAAGCCATGACTTATTTTAGAATAAAACAATTACTATTGTTCTCATTAGCAAAATTAATCATACGCATGATAGATATAAGATAAAAGTACAAAATGTAAAGTTATGGAATGGAATTAGAAACTATTAAATTAATTCAATTGAGATGGTTTTAGTCGATTTTATTTATATGGTTTACTTTCTATTTATTTTTAACTTTTAAAAGATCTTTATGTTGTCTTCTATCTCTATATAATATATAATTTAAATTTTGGTTTCCCATATAAAGACCTTTTAAAAGTTCGCGATCTGATCATTGATCGTCATTTGATATTAATTATCAAGCACATAAACTGATGTTTGTCTGTTATGAGTTTAAGGTCTTGAAACATCTATAAAGGAAGTACAAAAATCAAAAATGCAAAGTTGGGCAAAAATTACTTACTTACGATTGATTTTCAAATGCATATACAACACCACATAACATCGAATGCTTCTCATGCAATTGGTCAATGGGCATGATTGCCCTACATTAATAATTATAAATTTAGCCAGAACAATGAGATGTGATCATCTAGGTTCAACAAATACCAAAATGTAACTATTTGTGAATTCGATTCGCATCAAACAAAACCACCTTGTGGATCAGAAATGTATATGAGAGAGATTTCACAAGAACATGAAAATTCTCGTGCATTTCTTTAAAGTCAAAATGTTACTAACTTCGCAAAGGAAAAAAAAAAGATAAAAAATTACCAAAAAAGGAAAGAACTTAAAAAGATATGGACTATGTTAAAATAAATAAATATAGATCCTTAACGAAGTCCATTATCTATTTTTATTATCTATTGAAATAAATGAGTCTTCTCTTTCATTTTTATGAATTATGAATTATAAACAAAAAATAATGATATTATTTTATTGAGTATAAATAAAAGTGAAAAACATACAAGTCAACCCAAAATATAAAAAAATTATTTAACTAAAACTTTAAATAAATCATATCAACAATTAAATTTAAATTAAAATTTTAATTAATAATTATTAAATTTATGAACATACCGTTTATTATTATTATATACAAAACACATAACCATTGACGTACCGTTTCGTTAATGTGACCGAAGAGATATGTATTTACACATATTATACCTTTTAATTAAGTTATAATCTTATAAGTATTCTTCTTTTTTTTTTTTTGAACATATATATAAATGTATCTATTTATATACATATATATATATGTATATCTTATAAGAAAACTACTTAATGTAGTTATGTAAAATACGAGAGTTATCAATAAATCTAAATTTTAATTCACTAATTGAAACTGGCAGATCATGGTATCATTTTTTATATTAGAATTTTTACATTTGACATGACTTTAATCTTTATAATTCAATCGAAATACAACGGCCGTATAAAATATAAAATATTCTTACGTGTATATAAGTTGTACATGGGACTTTCCGTACATACGAATGATAGAAACAATATAGCGCTATGAAATATATTCAAATCTTGGTATAGTTATGAATTTTTGTGTGTATTAAGATGGGTAATGGAAATTAAATTGTGGTATTACTATGGAACTGAGATTATAATTAACTGTTATAAAACAGATCTTGAATTGATTTTAGTTTATTTTTGTATATAGAAAAATTAAGGTGTGTTGACCAAAAAGAAGAAAAATTAAGGTGATATGATATGCAAAATATTCAATATATTTCTTTTAATATATACCTGAATTATACGGAAAATTAAAACTATTAAAAATTGACAATGGGTTTAAGAAATAAAAAATAAGAGTTATGGGAAAGTAATCTAATCTATTAAAATAGAGATCATTATATAACTAATGTTTAGCCATGTACTATTTGTAAATTAATTAAAAAAATTTTTTTTTGCTTTTATTCACTTTCAAAATGGTTGATGACTAGATTATCATTCATGAAATAAGATTTTTTCTATGTTAACTTTACTTTACTTTAAATTTAATTTGTTTTTGCTTATTATATTAATTTAAATAATTATTTTTAGTATATTTAATGGATATATAATTTTGGTAATAAAATTTTAAAATTATCAGATAATTTCTATAATATATTTGTTATTTGGTTTTAAGATATTACTAGATATATTTGTTACAGACAAAACATTTGATATCATTGATTTTATAATTTATATAAAATTTTATTTAAATAATTATTTTTATATATTTAATAGATATACATAATCTTGGTAATAAGAAAAATTAAAAATACCAAATAAATTTTTATAATATATTTTATACTATATTACTATATATATTTGTTATAGATAAAACAATTTAATATCATAAATTTATAATTCATATATGATATCTAAAAAACATCTTTAAAAATATAGGAAAATTTGTTTTTAATATAAATCATAGATGAAAATTTTAAATATTGATATTAAATTTTTGTGTCCACACATGGTAGAGGTGAATTATATTAGTATTACATAAAATTTTATTGCATATTAACTATTTGATTAAATTTTATCAAAGATAATTATGGAATATAACAATCATTAAACTTGTATCCAACAATCTAAAAATAATGGGTCCTACTTCCTAATTAACTTAAAAATAATAATAATAAATATATATATATAATCATAAAACTATTAAAAATTGATAAATATAATTAATTAACTTAATACATAAGTTATTTTTATAAATTTTTAAAATCAATTTTTTGTAAATATACATATAAAGTATCATAAATAAATATATTTTGAACATATTTCAACTAAAAACATGAAAAGATTCAAACATAATTTTAGTAAGTTTCTAATTTATAAATGTAAAATTTTTAACTTTGAAAAAGTTAAATATTAAAATTAGTTATTAAAATATAAATAATAAATAAATAAATAAATATATATATATATATTATTCAATCATATAGTAAAGATGGCTTATTTTTTTACAGTTACGGATTTGTAAAAAAATATCTGCTAAACGCGGATAAACTCTTGTATTAATGAAAAGTGTAAAAGTGATGCAAGTTAGCTATACAATGAGATTATACTGTATTTTCCACGGACGTTATTTTGAACTAATTTTAGCTAATAGTTTTTATATCATATATTTCTATATATGTAAATAAATATATACCTTTAAATGAAAATTAATTTTGGGCGATTGCTGACGTGTCGTCACGACAGGGCTCTAGAGGCCGATAATGATGATGTAGAAATGTGACATGGCAAGGCCAGAAATAAACAATTGGGTCCGGGGATCGACTTATTCACAAGAATGCCATCGGTAGGGCTGGGCATTTTACCCGATCCCGATCCGAACCGATTTTTTTAAATACCCGAATGGGGCTTAAGTTAAAGTATTTTGGGTATCGGGTAATACCCGTGAAGGAACGTTTAGATCAATCCTGATTCAATTCCAGATTCAGATTATCCTAAACATGCGATCTAGGTTCTTCTCAGAATAGAAACAAATGATGATCTCACCTTATACCTGTTATTGCAGCGGAAGAAGATGGTATGTCTGAGATCAGAGAAACACCGAGGGATGAATCCTCCAAAGGTTCACACACGCTTTCACAGGAAACAGCTGCTAGACCACCAGGGGAACTCGGCGCAGAGAGAGAGAGTTTACGGCTCAAGTGTTAGGGTTAATCAGTCTGAAACTCGAGTTTTATGACACAAAACTCGTCCTGTTCCGTTTGGGCCATTTGGCCCAAATACCAATTAACTCGTCGGTGTTGGCGCACTGCATCGATCGTTGCACCTTATGCATCGATCGATGCACAGTGGCTAAACCTTTTATTCTCTCTAAGTTCAGTAAATGCCTAGCACTTTTACTGTACTTCTGCTAAAACGTTCCTACACATTTTCCTGTTAGCTTAGGCGTGTGACCCATATGGGATCATATAATAAAGGCAATAAGTCCAAGACTTATAGATCATGAGCGGACTCTAGCAAGCCATCATGACCCCCAGTATTATATGACTTATGTCTGATCATTGACATACTCTTACTTTCTAGAGACAGTACCGAGATTACTGGACACAATTCCAACAATCTCCCACTTGTACTGGAATCTCTGTATTCATAATCCTTTTGTCTCAATATCTCGATTAGTCATAAGGCAAGATTAGTGTCATCCTTATAAAGCCTAATCTTGTTCATCGGACTCTGATTTGATACTGACAATCCAAACGACTCGGGAAAGTCCGTTTGAGCATGGCCATGCGTTTTCCAGTATTCAAATCTCCGATTGGCCTAGAGATATTCACTCCATTTATATTGGAGGGACAAATCCCATCTTGTTCCATCACTGTAAACTACTCATTTCATGATGTTCCCAAACAAGGTCCTTATAGCTATCGCAGAACGATAGCGTTAGACAATGATCAAAGTACACCAGTCCATGTGTAATCTCATGCATGTGAACTCAGGTCTAAGGACCATACTCTATAGTCGTAGTAAGAATCTCTTATGACACAGATATAAATATCCTGAAGAGTTCTTATAATCGGGTCTTGTCCGGTCGTATGTTCCCAACATACACCTATGTACTGACTTTGATGCCGAGCATCTATGACATACTGAGACTTTGTCATAAGTCACGTACCAATCCAGTCTCACACGGTTGTTGGTGTTCCAATTTCAACAACCTTCGACTAGGGACAGGATGATATGAAATATCTATCAAATATAGGGTCTCATGATCAAGCCAAATGACTTCGATGACTTAAGATCAAGTCATTTACTTCGATGGCCTATAAAATGATTCATATCATTTTGGAACGATTATTTCATCACAGTTAAAATAATCTTGAAATAATAATTTCATTAAAACATAAAATAATGTTTTACAAGAACATATCGAATAACTAAAATAAAGCTCACAAAACTCCCACTCAAATTTAGATTACATTTCAATGTTTCTAATGCCTACAGCTTCAGTCAGGAACTCGAGCTTAGGCCTTGGGAGTGGCTTTGTCAACGGATCAGCGACATTATCATCTGTCGGAACTCGGCTGATCTTGACTTCCTTTCTATTAATGATGTCACGTATCAAGTGATATCTTCTTTGAACATGCTTGGATTTCTGGTGTGATCTTGGTTCCTTTGCCTGAGCTATAGCACCATTGTTGTCACAAAACAGTGCTAGAGGCTCAGCCGCATCTGGTATCACACCTAGTTCCATAATGAACTTTCGTATCCAAACAGCTTCCTTCGCTGCTTCTGAGGCGGCGATATATTCAGCTTCTGTAGTGGAATCAGCAACGGTGTCCTGCTTGGAGCTTCTCCAACTTACTGCACCGCCATTCAGACAAAAGACATAACCGGACTGTGACCGGAAATCATCTGTGTCTGTCTGGAAACTTGCGTCCGTGAATCCACTGACTTTAAGCACATCACTTCCACCGTACACCAAGAATTTATCCTTAGTATGTCTTAGATACTTCAAGATATTCTTTACGGCAATCCAATGGTTTTCACCTGGATTTGACTGGTATCTACTCGTCATGCTCAATGCATAAGCAACATCAGGACGAGTACAGATCATGGCATACATGACAGATCCTATTGCAGATGCATAAGGAATATTCTTCATGCGCTCAAGCTCAGCAGCCGACGTAGGGCTCTGCTTCTTGCTTAGCGTTGTGCCATGCACCATTGGCGTGAAGCCCTTCTTGGAATCTTTCATGCTGAATCTTTGTAGGACTTTGTCAATGTATGAGTCTTGACACAAGCCTATCAGCCTCTTAGGTCTATCCCGATAGATTCTAATTCCAAGAACGTATGCGGCTTCACCCATGTCTTTCATGGAAAAACAACTTCCAAGCCAGTCTTTTACAGACTTCAGCATTGGAATGTCGTTTCCGAGAAGCAGTATGTCATCAACATACAGAATAAGAAAAACGATTTTGCTCCCACTAGTTTTCTTATACACGCATTGTTCTTCTTCGTTTCTGATGAAGTCAAATTGCTTGATCGCTTCATCAAAACGAAGATTCCAGCTCCTCGATGCTTGCTTCAATCCATAAATGGATTTATGAAGCTTGCATACTTTCCCAGCATTCTTTGGATCTATGTAACCGTCAGGTTGCGTCATATACACATCCTCTTCCAGAATACCATTCAGGAAGGCGGTTTTCACGTCCATCTGCCAAATTTCATAATCATGAAAAGCTGCAGTTGCTAGTAGAATCCGAATAGATTTCATCATAGCCACCGGTGAATAGGTTTCATCGTAGTCCACACCGTGAACTTGTCTGAAACCTTTTGCCACCAACCTGGCTTTATAAATCTGGACATTTCCATCCACGTCAATCTTCTTCTTGAAGATCCATTTGCACTCGATGGCTTTTACACCAGCGGGTAAGTCAACCAACGAAAATACTTGGTTGACCGACATGGAGTCCATTTCGGAATCAGTGGCCTTGCGCCACTTAGAGGAATCTGGGCCCATCATGGCTTGATTGAAGTTCGATGGTTCATCACCATCAATGATCAAAAGATCATGACAGTCAGTCACGAGGAATCCCTGATATCTCTCGGGTTCGTGACGGATCCTCCCGGATCTTCGAACTTCAGGTACTACAGGTTCAGGCTCTACAATTTCTTGTAGGTCCTCCTGCTGCTCTTCCTCATTAGGTTGAGCAGTATCCTGTTCATCTTGAATTTCTTCAAGCAGTACCTTACTCCCACTGTCTTTCTTAGAGAGAAACTCCCTCTCAAGAAAGTTACAATCCCGGGCAACAAAAATCTTGTTCTCGGAACGTAGATAGAAGTAATAAGCCTTGGTTTCCCGTGGATAACCAATGAAGTAGCATTTGTCAGATTTTGGTGCAAGCTTGTCTGAGATTAATCTCTTGACATAGGCTTCACAACCCCAAATTCTGAGATAAGACAGCACTGGAGCTTCTCCAGTCCATAATTCATATGGTGTCTTTGCTACTGCTTTTGATGGCGCTCTGTTTAGAGTGAACACTGCTGTTAGCAGAGCATATCCCCAAAGGGATATTGGAAGGTCTGTGTGACTCATCATAGATCGAACCATATCCAATAAGGTCCGATTTCTCCTCTCAGACACACCATTCCATTGAGGTGTTCCAGGAGGAGTGAGTTGGGATACTATCCCACACTCTCTCAGATGATCACTGAATTCTTGGCTTAAGTATTCTCCTCCTCGGTCGGACCGAAGAGCCTTAATGCTTTTGCCAAGTTGGTTCTGTACTTCATTTTGGAATTCTCTGAACTTCTCAAAAGATTCAGACTTATGTTTCATTAAATAAACATATCCATACCTACTGAAATCATCAGTGAAGGTAATGAAGTACTGATAGTTTCCTCTTGCATTTGTAGACATTGGGCCACACACGTCAGTGTGTATCAGGCCCAATAAGTCACCGGCCCTCTCGTTAGGTTTATTAAAGGGGGCCCGTGTCATTTTTCCCATCATGCAGGATTCGCATTTCTCACATGACTCAAAGTCAAATGAGCCAAGAAGTCCATTCGAATGGAGCCTCTTGATGCGTTTCTCGCTGATGTGCCCTAAACGACAATGCCATAGAAACGTTCGGTTTTCCTCATTAGGTTTAAACCGTTTTGTATTAATGTTATAAATTGGCGCGGATTGATCGAGTATGTAAAGCCCATTCGTAAGAGGGGCAGAACCATAGAACAAATTGTTGCGATTGAAGGAACATAATTTATTCTTAACTGAAAAATCATAACCTTCCAAATCCAACAAAGAAATTGAAATAATATTTCTGCTTATAGCAGGTACAAAATAACAATTATTAAGTTCTAAAATCAATCCCGAAGGTAAAGACAACAAGTATGTTCCTACAGCTAGTGCTGAAACTTTCGCTCCATTCCCAACTCGTAGCTCTACTTGTCCTTGCTTCAGCCTTCTACTGTTGCTGAGTGCCTGCATATTAGTACAAATATGAGCCCCACAACCAGTATCCATGACCCATGAGGTATTATCAGAAGTAGTTGTATTAACTTCTATAACAAAAATACCTGATGAAGAAGTCTCGAAAGTCTTCTTCTATAATTCCTTTAGACCTTCCTGGAATTTCTTACAATCTCTTCTCCAATGCCCCAGTTCTTTGCAGAACCTGCACATGTCAGTAGGCCCAGCCTTGGACTTGGGCTTGGGCTTTGGCGTGTCCTTGTCCGCGACTTGGACACCCTTGGCCTTTCCCTTATCCTTAGCAGAAGACTTCTTAAACCCCTTGCCCTTTTGTACCATAAGCACATTGGGGTCCTTGGCGGTTTTCTTCAAGTTGGGCTCTGCAGTCTTGAGCATTCCGTGAAGCTCAGGCAGTGTCTTACTCAAGCCATGCATGTTAAAGTTCAGAATGAACTGATCATAGCTTGCAGGTAAAGACTGCAGAATGATGTCGCAGGCAAGTTCCTGGCTGATTGGGCAGTCGAGTTTCTGAAGATGATCGAGATAACCCATCATCTTCAAGACATGAGGACTCACTGCCGCATTCGCAGCCAACTTACAGTCCAAGAGGTTCTTAACTGTCTGGAACCTCTCGGTCCTAGCCTGCTCCTGAAAAAGCGATTTCAGGCTTGCCATGATCTCGATGGGAGACAATACACTTTCGAACTGTTTTTGCAGCTCAGGAGTCATTGTCACCAACATCAGGCAATAAACATCATTTTCATCTGACGAATGCTTTTCCCAAGCATTGTGCAGAGTCCTGGCAGCATTGGCAAGAGGCCTCTCGGGGAGGGGATCTCGAAGGACATAATCCTTCTTCTCCTGCTTGAGGACCAGCCTCAAGTTCCTTGACCATGTCAGGAAGTTCGTTCCAGTCAGCTTCTCCTTCTCGAGAACAGACCGGATCGAGAATGTATTTTGTGTGCTTGTAGTAGTCATATCTGAAATATATAAATAAAAAGGTTATTAGTTATTATGTTCAAAATGACTAATCTCGTATTAAAATTTAATATGATTAATCACGCATTATATTCAATAACATAAGTTACCCTCAATAGAAAATAATGATTCCAAGATCCACATATAACTAAGATTAAAGTGGGCCACTGGCCGTCACCAAACCTTAGCTTATATCGGTAAGCCCTATATCGGCTAATTATATCCGTGATATAATTCTTGGTTGTGAATCTGGGCCCGAGGCCCAATCCACTCTGATGTCTCAAGGCCCGGGACTCCCGATGGCCTAGTCAAGAAAACCAGACTATACAGTCACGTAATCATTAATGTCTGGGACTCCCAATAACATTTATGAATCACAAACCGTCTTACTCACGCAAAAGCAGACATCCTCACACTGTAAGGCCATGAATGCAATTGAATGGGCTTTGACAGCTGACATAGCCTGGACAAAACATCCAACGCTTGATATTATTTGAGGTTCGTAGGTTTATTAAAATCATTCCCAAAATAGAAGATTACTATTTCGGGAAACTTTCTATTTATGGAAACCTACTATTTTTGGAAACTTTCTAAAATTGAAACTTTCTAAAACCGGAAACTTTCTAACTTTAGAAATTTCTTTAAAATCCAAAACCCGCAAATTCAGAAACTTCTATTTTAAGAAACTTTCTAATTATAAAATTTCGGAAACTTTAATTTAAAATTGACTTTATAATATTATAAAATAAATTTTAAATTTATCTGAAGAAAGACTCAAATAATTGGCCCAATTGTTTTAACTTCTTGGCCCGAGGCCCAAGAATTGGTCCATGTCCAAGACATGACCCAATTGTCCAATTATTTGACATAACCGGTCTGGTTCATTAAAACTGGTCTAACCAAGTTTTAATTACTACGATGACCACAATTGTCAACCGGTTATTTACTAAACCGGATTTTCTCAATTTATTTGGTCCAACCAAATCAAATTAGAAATTCCTGGTTTAGGCACTAAATCCAATAATTCTTTCGACATTGGATTTCTTATCCCGGTTTAACCAGACTTAATAAAATTATTAAATCTGTTTATTAAACCGTGACGTTTAATTCAAATTAAATTAAACCGAGCCGAAACCCTAACCGCATCGATCGATGCTCACAGCATCGATCCTGCAACGATCGTTCATCGATCCTGCATCGATCGATGCTCTCACGCGTGCACGAACGGTTATCAGGTTTGGCCGAGAGATTCTCGTGAGATCCATGCGATCGTTTGAACGATCCATGCGATCGCGGTCAATCTCTCGCGACTGCAACGATCGATCCTCGCATTGCATCGATCGATGCAATGCGATCTCAGTCGATGCAAAATCAGTTTAGATCGCATACTAAATCAATATAGTTTGGTCATGCGATTTTAAACAGTTTGTTTAGGATTCAATTCTTGTTTCTTAAGTGTTTTAATCTTATCAGTAGATTGATTCAAAAACACACTTTTAAACAATCCTAAACAAGCTTCTAAACAAGAAAAACCAGAACCAATAGCTCTGATACCACTGAAGGAACGTTTAGATCAATCCTGATTCAATTCCAGATTCAGATTATCCTAAACATGCGATCTAGGTTCTTCTCAGAATAGAAACAAATGATGATCTCACCTTATACCTGTTATTGCAGCGGAAGAAGATGGTATGTCTGAGATCAGAGAAACACCGAGGGATGAATCCTCCAAAGGTTCACACACGCTTTCACAGGAAACAGCTGCTAGACCACCAGGGGAACTCGGCGCAGAGAGAGAGAGTTTACGGCTCAAGTGTTAGGGTTAATCAGTCTGAAACTCGAGTTTTATGACACAAAACTCGTCCTGTTCCGTTTGGGCCATTTGGCCCAAATACCAATTAACTCGTCGGTGTTGGCGCACTGCATCGATCGTTGCACCTTATGCATCGATCGATGCACAGTGGCTAAACCTTTTATTCTCTCTAAGTTCAGTAAATGCCTAGCACTTTTACTGTACTTCTGCTAAAACGTTCCTACACATTTTCCTGTTAGCTTAGGCGTGTGACCCATATGGGATCATATAATAAAGGCAATAAGTCCAAGACTTATAGATCATGAGCGGACTCTAGCAAGCCATCATGACCCCCAGTATTATATGACTTATGTCTGATCATTGACATACTCTTACTTTCTAGAGACAGTACCGAGATTACTGGACACAATTCCAACAACCCGAACCCGAACCGAACTCCGAATGGGTATCCGAAGTAACTCAAAGTTTAATCTAGTTTCGGTTAGTTCTAATACTTTCGAGCATTTTTTAGTAGTTTGTGTAGTTTATGTTTTTATATTTTGGGTAATACATATATTTCTGAGTAATTTCTAATACTTTTTGGTAATTTAAGTATATGTTTTTATGGGATAATTGGATAATTCAAATATTTTTTTAATATTTTTGAGTAATTTTTACGAATTTTCAGAAATTTATGGTGATTTCGGGTATCCGAACACGATCCGAACCCGATATGTCCCGAACCCGACCTGATATTTAGAAATACTCGAGTGGGGCTTAAATTAAAGTATTTCGGATATCAGATAATACCCGAACCCGAACCGAACCCGAACGGATATCCGAACACCCAGCCCTAGCCATCGGGTCGATTAAAAGCTAATTAATTAATTCATTTCCTTTAAAAAACCATAATATCTTTGTGAATGTCCCACTATTCCGAGTTTAAAATAAGATATTCTAGGGCATATTCCAAGCTTTCGAGAGAAGTTTTGAAATCCTATATAAGGGGAGCTTGGGTTGGCTTCTCTAACACAATCGTTTGCATCGTCCAAAATTTTATTAAGAACATTTCTGTCTCATTTGTTTTTCTCATTGGCCATGGAAGTTTTATTCCGGATCATCAAGATTTTGGTCAAATGATCCGTTTTCATTTCTATTGCTTTCTTCTTCTTCTACTCAGTTTTGAAATGATTTATATGTTTTTGGTTTTTTTATTCTGTTTTTGTCGGTTTGGTCCCATGAAAGAAGAAGAAGTTATGTTATAACAAAGCTAAGATCTAATGATGTGATGTGAACTAACAAACGGTTGAGGTTGTATCTAGAAAGGAGTGTGAGATCTAAAAGTCCGATTGGATGTCGTTGGCAAGACGTTCTTAGTTCACATCACATGACCCTTTTGTCCCAATGAGCTTATGGTCCGAATAAGGGTTGCCTACTACTATAGACTAGGATTTGGTGGTAAAGAATGGTTTCGGTAAATAATTTTTTTAGGTCCAGTCCTTATGTGTTTGGATAAAGCCTGATCATATATTTATTTAGTAAATACTGCTTTAGCTTTCTTTTTGTTATCCATTTTTTGGGTTTGGTTCGTTTGGTCCCATGAAAGAATAAAATCAGTAATCACAAAGCTAAAGTCTAATAGTTGTATAAGGATCGTGAGATGTAAAAGTTCGATTGATTGCTTTTATCAAGACATAGTAAGTTCATCACATGTCCCGGTTTATCTAATGAGCCTATAGTTCAGAATATTATTTTCTGTTACTCTATAAATTGAACTGGTTGTAAATAACTGTTTCGGTAAATACTCTTTTGAGTTTCATATGAGTTAGAGTCCTGATAGTCCGAATGAAGCCTGATCAAATCCTTTTTTTGTAAATCTATACTTATTTTTCCAGTACACGGTAGTTTTCTTCCAAATGAATCTAAGTTTTCTTATTCTGACTATGAAAACGTATTTATGGTTTTGGAGAAATATAGTTACAATTATTTGGACACAACCCTGAATGTAGACGCAAAGAAATCAAGACAATATTGCAATTTAAACATCTTTGTATATGGGTTTGAGAATATATTAGAAAATATTTCGCTAAACTGAATATCGTAACAAATTTTTGTATTTGCATTAATGTCTATAAAATGAATAAATTTGAAAAAGTGCGCCAGTATTTCACATTCCGAGTAAGTCTAATGTTAAATAATATTTGTAGTTTTCAGATTTAGCAATAATTTAGATTGACAATCTTACAATATCAGATGATTACCATATATTTGTGTAACTTGAACATTTTATTGTTCACAAAGTAAGAGAATATTCTACGTTCAAATAAATATTTTGGTTATAGATACTCTAACTATATATAACAATAATATATCCTAACGATATTGTAGTTTACAAACTTAAACAATAATATATCTTTAAAGTAGAAAATATATGACACTTTCTATATATTATTTATTGCTTTCACCCCATGCAAATACAAGCCGCCACTTCCACCCAATATTATCTTAAATCTACTTCTCACCTTCTATATATATAAGGAGATTTATTCATTAGAGAAGAATACTATTGAAACATTTTTATATTATTCTACAACAAAAATGTTGATTTTTATTAAAAAGAAAACAAAGCATGTTACTATCAAAGAAATCATACCCACTTCTTTGGAGAAATACAAGATTAATGTGAAGATACTTTCTTCATAGAGAGTTGTTTTTTCCAATGTTTTGAAAGCGATTGAGATGGTTTTAGTTGATTCTGAGGTATTATTCTTAGTTACTTTAATCTTATTTTAAGCTTCAAGTGTTTTTGTAACAACCGAACATTTTGAAATTGTTACACATTTATATTCGTATATATGTTATACTAACTTTATTTTTGTTAACCTCTGTAATCAGGGTACAAGAATACATGCAACTCTCGATCAGAACATGGCAAAGAAATTTGGTCAAACGTTGTTTGAAGATGAGCCAATGTGTATTGAAAGATTTGGATGTGTCACATATTCAAATGAATATAAGACTAATCCTCTGTCTTTTAAAATGACGTTTACAAATCAGACCAAAATCACATTATGTGAGGACTTTCCTGAAGACGTGGAAGAAAAATATTTTCTTGGTTTTGATGAGATTCTCGCTGGTGATTTTGAGAAAAATGTCTTGATCGGTTCGTTATCTTTAACCTTCTTAGTTTTGTTATAAAATAATTTGAATATGTATTTATAAATTATTTTTAACAATTGTTTGCAAACGTTATTGGTCAAATCGTTGCTATAGGGTCGCTAGATAATGTCAAGAAACAAAATAGAATGAGCACAAAAAGATTAAACCTTGAGCTCAGAAACGAATCATAAGTGTACATAAATTATGTTATATAGTATTTTTTTAATTTATTCATATATTGTATCTCATTGATTTGCAGAGATTTGCGTTTAAAGTGTACACTGTGGGGGTGAATATGCTCAACAAGTGTTTGATTTCAATGCAAATATTGAAGGAGGTGAAATCATTTTTGTCATGAGATTTGCAAGCTGCAAATCTTATCAAGGTCAATTATCCGCGGTTTATCATTTATATTTTTTTGCTTATAGTTATTTAATTTAGATCTAAATAATCTGGTATACTAATCATGTCTTCTTTTAAAACGAAGATGAATGGTCCATATCCAGTGTATTTAATTCAATCAAAGTTTTTTCACAATCCAAACAGTTCTTACGTCAACAAGTTTTGAAAGAGGTAAGAGTTTTGTCTTAAAAATATATTGTTTTATAAATATTTTTTAAAAACTAAGATATGGACATGTGTTTTTTTTTTTTTTTATAAAAAGCTTACCATCAGATAAGCTAATGATTACCAATGATGAATCAAGCCAACTTTCGCTTGGATCGAATACGACTCTGTATGATGAGTTTTTTGAAAAAAAACAAGAAACTTACAATATCAGAGATTATATCTGATTACGAGCTAAGCATAATCAATTGTTTTTTATAAAAAACTAAAATTAATTAATTTATTGATATGTCAATGTGTTTTAATTATTTAAGCATGGAAAATGCATTACATGTGCTACCATTGATTCAATTGATTTGAGTCAAAGTTGGTACTATGCTGCATGTGCTGTATGCAACAAGAAGGTGTACGATGCAAGTAATGATGTGGACGATGGAAAGCCACCTGAGTTTGATTGTCAGACATGTAACGAAATTGTTACAAACGCGAATGCATGGTAAAATACAAATATTACATTTTCTTAATTGGTATATATGTATTGATTTATATTAACATCAACTTTTTCTGTTTTTGAATTTTGTAGTTACTTTGTTCTTCTTCGAGTTAAGGACAATTCTGAATTAAAAACTAAGTTTCTGATGTTTGATCGACCGGTTGAAAAACTTATCCGTCTCACTGCGAATGTTGTGGTTATAAAATTTAATGAGGTATATATTTACATATTTTGTTTAACATCTTATCTATCGGTTTGGTTATAAATGTATAGATAATTATTTGTTATTTTTAAATGATGATTGTAGTCCAAAGATTCCGGAACTTTACCTCAATGTATTACCGATTTGATTGAAAGAATAAGAAGCAACCATTTGTTGTGACACATGCTTGGGCTGATCAAGAGAGGGTTAATCAGTATTTGTCTGAAACTGAACATGTATTAATTTGACTAATTGTTTATTTATTTGATCTAATCGAAATTGTTTTTATGTTATCTTTGTGATTTTATCTTATTCAGTTGCTTGCGAACTCAAGTGACAATTCTGGATCTCATCCCCTTATGCTGAATCCTTCAATTTGTGACTCGATTACCCCGGTGTCTAAGAAAAGAGATGTGGTAATAAAAAAAAAAGATGACAAGTCTTCCACAACAAAAAGACCGAGAGTGGTTTTTGACGAGGAGGATAGTGAATGATTACCTTGCCTCTGTGTTTACATGCAATTTTTCTTCTCATTTGTTTTTTTGTTTGGGATTTTGGTTGTTTTTCTTTCAGAATTTATTTGATTATCTCTTGGATTTGTTGAGTCTACTATTTGTTGGGTTTTTAATAAAGACCATATTCTATTATTGGTTTTATTTTAATATGATTTATTTTACATGTTTTGTTATATCTCTTACTGAATTCGTTTATTTTATACGTTTTGTTTGATTGTTTTATTTGTGTATCCATTTTATGTCTACACAATATAATATTTCCAAATATATTTATAGAGTACGAAATTAAAACTATTCCTAGCTATTACCTTAATATTATTACCGTAAAATTGACTTATTATCATCCGGAAACCATTAAATATATGGATTATAATACTGTTATTATTTATAATTATTATTCACATATAATAAATAATATACATAAATATAAAAGTATTCTTATTTATGTACATAAATATAAAAGTATTTTATAACTTCTGAATTAAGAGAAACTGTTTACATCAATTAGTTATTAAATCGAATATTTAAACTGTAAAAATTAAATATCCCGGATCACAACTATTAGATACGGTATTTATACATAACAAAACTGTTATATATCTTTAGTAAACCTCACATTTAAGAAATAAAAATAAGAAATATATACATTAGTATTTAGTCACTTTCCAATTTTATTAGGTAATTTCTATACGGTAATTTTGCCGAAAACCCTACTGTCGTCTATAATCTTTATATATACAATTTTAGGATAACCTAATGAGCATTTCATCAGCCCCAAAAGAATATAAAAAGCAAACATATTGCTTCTCGATTTGTGAGATAGATATCTTCTTAATAGCGAATTTCGTTCCACTAAACCAATTATCTTTTCAAAAGGTTAATCTTACTATTTGTGTCACTATTGTTCATAAATGGATTTCATACGTTGCTGGGAAGCAAACCTACTTCTTGGTTTTGGCAGATGAATCCGTAAGTTATTTCAACCTGATAAGAGCTATAAAACTCTTTTCGCATAAAATATAATAAACTGATTAAGTAAAACAACTATTATATGTTATTGTTATGGCAATGTTAACGTTTTGATTCAATTTGTCTTTCTCAGGGCTGTAAGATGGAAGCAAAGATTAAATATCTAACCTAAGTACAATATAAAATGTTGTTCACCAAAAGCATCCAATCATTCTGTATAACAAAGTTCTTGCTTCAGCCGCAAACGGGTATTAATCGTACAACTAAACATCCGCTTAGAGTTGTGTTCAAACATGAAACTTTGATGACCCCTGCTGATAGTTTGAGGAAAAGATTATTTTGTGAATTCACAAAATTTGTTGACATTCAATCAAAGGATAACACATACTTGATCGGTGAGCAATTCATATCATTTTACGAATGTGTATTTGATACAATATAATTTTTTATTAATATAATTTTTCATATCTCATAGATTTAGTTGGCTTAGTCCGACGTGTTGAAGATTTGGAAATCATTCATAAAACCGGTCCAAATTCATTTAAGATTAAATTCCAACTTATTGATGAAAGATATTTAATAATCGCTAAACATATAAGATACCCTTTTTATGAGTCTATAGTTTAGACAAATGTCTTGGCTGTTTTGTGTGCAGTAGCAATGCTATCCCATGCGTTCTGTTTGGTAACCATGCAAAGCAATTATACAAGGCAATCAAGCCTGGACATAATTCTATTCAGTGTTGTGTTATGCGTTTCTTTAAGATTGACGGCTACCCAGGTTTTCTACCTCATCTCTGTCATTATTATGTATTGTATATTTTAATTACTAGCAACTCACCTCTAATTGTATTTAGTTATACACTTTATACATAGGTAAGAGTTTGTCACTTCTGTTGACGAAATAACTGAAGTGCTTATTGACAATGATATTCTGGCCATTACGAAGTGGGACTATTTAATGTAAGTTTTAAATTAAATCAATCCTACATAATATTAATCATTTGGATATAAATCTTCCGACTAATTGTTTTCCGATCATTTGCAGGTACAAGTGGCATCTCTGAAGAATCTAAAACCATGATTAAGATCATTATTCGAAAAGTGAATGATTTGCGATAGTTAGTTCTTTGATTATATTTTATTTTGATGTAAAGACTATTTGATTTGACTTTTATCGTTAATTGTCTCCGGTTTAATTTGATATTACAAATTCTCATACAAAATCATACAACCAAATATCGTAATACCAACTCATTTATAACCGGGGCCATTGAAGAATTTTATAATAATGAAATGTTACATGTTCTTAATGTTGTTTTTAGAAGAATACATGACGATATCTGTCTAACGATATATGTATATATATCATTCACTTATACATTTGTAATAGTACATATTAATCAATTACTAGAAATGTGATAATATATCATTAGTATCACCTAGAATATATATATATATATATATATATATATATATATATATATATATATATAGTTACGGATTAAGATATTAATTTAGATACTTTAATATTTACTTAAAATTTTTATTTCTAAAATTTCTTAACAGACTTTTTTATATCAGATATTGTGTTATAAATTTATCTAAAAACCAAAAAAAAAAATCTGGTAGATAAGGAAATATTCTATAGTATATAAATATTCTACTTTACTAACTTAGAGATAATTTAATGGAAAATCTCTATATATAATTTGTAATTTACAAATACCAACTATGATACCATGGATTTAGAAGGTACGGATTTTCTTTATAGCAGAGAATTAACAAATATTTCGAATTTACAGTGTGGTTTAGCTAAATGACGAATCAAAGATCGAATTCTTAGAAAGTGGAGCAAGTTTATTTCCCCATCCGTTCCAACGGTCGATCTCATATTGGTAGACGAACGGGTTAGTGTTCAGATATCGATTACTAATCTATATTCATCTCTTAGAAGTCATTGCATGCTATATTTGTGTAAAGTCTTTTTATTATTATAAACTTTCCTCGCAGGGTTTAAAAATTCATGCGATAATTCCTAAGAAATTTTGGCAACCATCTTGGACGATAATTATTTTTGAGGATACTACAGTTATCATTCAAACGTTTAAGGTTCATTTTTGTACGAATTATCTTCGCGAAACATCTCATCCTCGGGAAATTTTGTTTACTGAGCAAACATCCATAGAAAGGACTACCAGTGGGGTTGATAGTTTTTTCTTTCATTTTGTCCCATTCACCAAAATTTACATGGGCGAGCATAAAATTAATACAAGTCTTGATAAGTGTGTTTACAAATTTACTTTAAAATTATATAATTCTTTGATTAATTCATACGCAATGTTAATTATTTTTTCTTTTTTTGGGTTAGATGTCTTCGGAAGAGTTATTAATGTTGGTGCTCTGCATCGATGGTACCTTCCATCAGGTTTCTCTTGGAAAAATATTCATTTTGATTTGATGGATAGCATGTTAGATACATTGCTTATTTTATGTGTTATAGAGTAGATAATAATTTAATGGTGTGATTCAGGTATTGTATTATAATGTCTAGGTCATGACATTTATTGCAGAGGTGATATTTTAACGTGCAAATTGACTAATACGTATGCATGTGATTTTGCTACCGAATTTTCGATCAATTGGTCTAAGTGCAACCATGCTTATCCAGTAATCTGTGTCATACAATTTGAGATTCTAAGCTTTCATGAAGGTAATTACTCTATAAATTACTATAACCAAGTTTTTTAAAAGGATAACAATGAATAAAAGCCTCCATAACTCTGGTCTATATATGTTGACATTTTTTTCATAGGTGAGTACATGTGTGAACAAGCTCATTGGTCAAGAATATTTATAGATCTTCGAGATGTCCATGTTCAAGGAATGAAGAGAGCAATTATTAACAAGAATATTTAATATTCTAAAATTTGTATGTTAGTATAGAATATTTCTTTTTATTGTTCGAATTATCGAATATTTTTAGTTATTTTCGTCTGTTTTATTCATATGCAAAAAAGTTATTACAAGTATAAACTTTTCTAACTATTATCCTTCATCTATAAATTGTTTAGCTATTTTCCTTCGTTTTATTTATCTTAATAAATGATATTAAAAATCGGACTAATCAATGTTCTAAGCAATAAATAATTTCTTCAAACAAGTTCCACCAAACCAAAGTTTGACTTGTGATATCGGTTTCTTTCAGCAAGAAACCGAACTGTTTGCTTGACAGACATTTGTAGTCTTTTCCCAGTTAGACTGCAATGAGATAGAAATTGTTATGAGATAAACCCCGAAACCAATTGGATCTTTAAAATTAAGGAACTCAGAGGAATCGATCTCAAACAATCATCTCGCCGCCGACTGTTCTTTCTTCAAAGACAATTTCGTCTTTCGTCTTGGCAAGACTTTTTCCTCATAGTTAGCTGCACATATGGCAACCGTGATGAAATCAACACTGGTTAGAGGATCGTCTTAGGGTAAAAAAAATTCTGAACCACCGTGACAACAATTCCAGAACATCCATCTCCCAACCAACGTAGATCCTTTGAACATCTTTCCTAGATAGCAATTTTTTTCCTATCTTCCAGGACGGGTCCACTCGGATTTACAATTGGTCGCTCTAAAGAAAAAGTAAATATATATCAGGATTTTCGCTTACAATGATCCAAAAAGAAAATATAAAGAAGGAAGTAACTTATGCGGAAAGCAACCTATCTAGGAATAACGGACCGAAGCATGATATTGAAATTAACGACACATCAATATATTCCGAGGTAGAGCATCAGATCAGGATAGCTCAGACAACGAGGAACCACTTGGACCGCAGCTAGATCAAGGAGAAACTGAGGTTTTCCCAGCCGGACGCACTGACCGCACGACCGTGTACCGTTTCGACCCGACGCGACCAGGATTGAAGCTACGCTTGGAACCACGACCAGACGACCGATTCTCACGACCCATACGATCTCTTTCCCGACCCAAACCTCATCATAAGACTAATGGTCAAGACAGAAGCGCTTTGGTCCGAGCTGAATCATTGGTGGATCGGGACACTTCCATTTTGGTCCGATACACGACCAAAACTGAACCAACTCCATGTTCTTTTGACCCGTTTGACTTTTCTTCCGACCAAACTTCAAAGGAACGTGCCAAAGGACTAAGGATGAATATTGGACGTGAGGTTTCACAAATGGCCCGACCGGAACAAGAGTTATCCAAGGAAACGTTCGTGTGCATGATACGGGCCCGTCCATGATCCGAACTACACCAAGGAAGGAAAGGCAGCCGATGAGTCACTCTAAGGAGTTCGCTGGATCCGAAGAGTTCTTTAACTCATATTTATTTTAGTCTTTGGTCTTAATTATATTTCATAGGAATTAATTACCACAAGACTAGTCTCTTTACCTTCTAGTTGTCTTATAAGTACCAAACTCTCAATTCATTCCGGATACAATTCGATTTTTCTTCTTCTTTTTGAGAGTTCGTCTCCTTGTTCTTGTCTGAACATATTTCGATTCTTGGCAAGGGTTACTTCCAAGCATCAAACCTTCTTAGAATTTCGGGGTTAAGGGTTACTTCTTCGAATTCTTTGAAGTGGAGAATACTGATATATCATGGTTTTTACCGGTTTTATGCCATGATATAATTGTGTTTTAGTGTTCTTTTGTGTTTTTAGAGTCTATTACAGGTATAATCAGGTTCGGAGCAGAATTGGAGATATTGGAGCATTTTGGGATTTTTGGAGTGTTTGGCCGAGAGATTGAGCTCACTGTCCGATTTTGGGATCATGCATCGATCGACACACCTTTGGTGTCGATCGACACACTAGCGAGTTGGGCCGATACGGCGGTTTAAGTCTTGATAAGTGTGTTTACAAATTTACTTTAAAATTATATAATTCTTTGATTAATTCGTACGCAATGTTAATTATTTTTTCTTTTTATGGGTTAGATGTCTTCGGAAGAGTTATTAATGTTGGTGCTCTGCATCGATGGTACCTTCCATCAGGTTTCTCTTGGAAAAATATTCATTTTGATTTGATGGATAGCAGGTTAGATACATTGCTTATTTTATGTGTTATAGAGTAGATAATAATTTAATGGTGTGATTCAGGTATTGTATTATAATGTCTAGGTCATGACATTTATTGCAGAGGTGATATTTTAACGTGCAAATTGACTGATACGTATGCATGTGATTTTGCTACCGAATTTTCGATCAATTGGTCTAAGTGCAACCATGCTTATCCAGTAATTTGTGTCATACAATTTGAGATTCTAAGCTTTCATGAAGGTAATTACTCTATAAATTACTATAACCAAGTTTTTTAAAAGGATAACAGTGAATAAAAGCCTCCATAACTCTGGTCTATATATGTTGACATTTTTTTCATAGGTGAGTACATGTGTGAACAAGCTCATTGGTCAAGAATATTTATAGATCTTCGAGATGTCCATGTTCAAGGAATGAAGAGAGCAATTATTTACAAGAATATTTAATATTCTAAATTTTGTATGTTAGTATAGAATATTTCTTTTTATTGTTCGAATTATCGAATTAGTTATTTTCGTCTGTTTTATTCATATGCAAAAAAGTTATTACAAGTATAAACTTTTCTAACTATTATCCTTCATCTATAAATTGTTTAGCTATTTTCCTTCGTTTTATTTATCTTAATAAATGATATTAAAAATCGGACTAATCAATGTTCTAAGCAATAAATAATTTCTTCAAACAAGTTCCACCAAACCAAAGTTTGACTTGTGATATCGGTTTTTTTCAACAAGAAACCGAACAGTTTGCTTGACAGACATTTGTAGTCTTTTCCCAGTTAGACTGCAATGAGATAGAAATTGTTATGAGATAAACCCCGAAACCAATTGGATCTTTAAAATTAAGGAACTCAGAGGAATCGATCTCAAACAATCATCTCGCCGCCGACTGTTCTTTCTTCAAAGACAATTTCGTCTTTCGTCTTGGCAAGACTTTTTCCTCATAGTTAGCTGCACATATGGCAACCGTGATGAAATCAACACTGGTTAGAGGATCGTCTTAGGGTAAAAAAAATTCTGAACCACCGTGACAACAATTCCAGAACATCCATCTCCCGACCAACGTAGATCCTTTGAACATCTTTCCTAGATAGCAATTTTTTCCCTGTCTTCCAGGACGGGTCCACTTGGATTTACAATTGGTCGCTCTAAAGAAAAAGTAAATATATATCAGGATTTTCGCTTACAATGATCCAAAAAGAAAATATAAAGAAGGAAGTAACTTATGCGGAAAGCAACCTATCTAGGAATAACGGACCGAAGCATGATATTGAAATTAACGACACATCGATATATTCCGAGGTAGAGCATCAGATCAGGATAGCTCAGACAACGAGGAACCACTTGGACCGCAGCTAGATCAAGGAGAAACTGAGGTTTTCCCAGCCGGACGCACTGACCGCACGACCGTGTACCGTTTCGACCCGACGCGACCAGGATTGAAGCTACGCTTGGAACCACGACCAGACGATCGATTCTCACGACCCATACGATCTCTTTCCCGACCCAAACCTCATCATAAGACTAATGGTCAAGACAGAAGCGCTTTGGTCCGAGCTGAATCATTGGTGGATCGGGACACTTCCATTTTGGTCCGATACACGACCAAAACTGAACCAACTCCATGTTCTTTTGACCCGTTTGACTTTTCTTCCGACCAAACTTCAAAGGAACGTGCCAAAGGACTAAGGATGAATATTGGACGTGAGGTTTCACAAATGGCCCGACCGGAACAAGAGTTATCCAAGGAAACGTTCGTGTGCATGATACGGGCCCGTCCATGATCCGAACTACACCAAGGAAGGAAAGGCAGTCGATGAGTCAATATAAGGAGTTCGCTGGATCCGAAGAGTTCTTTAACTCATATTTATTTTAGTCTTTGGTCTTAATTATATTTCATAGGAATTAATTACCACAAGACTAGTCTCTTTACCTTATAGTTGTCTTATAAGTACCAAACTCTCAATTCATTCCGGATACAATTCGATTTTTCTTCTTCTTTTTGAGAGTTCATCTCATTGTTCTTGTCTGAACATATTTCGATTCTTGGCAAGGGTTACTTCCAAGCATCAAACCTTCTTAGAATTTCGGGGTTAAGGGTTACTTCTTCGAATTCTTTGAAGTGGAGAATACTGATATATCATGGTTTTTACCGGTTTTATGCCATGATATAATTGTGTTTTAGTGTCTTTTGTGTTTTTTAGAGTCTATTACAGGTATAATCAGGTTCGGAGCAGAATTGGAGATATTGGAGAATTTTGGGATTTTTGGAGTGTTTGGCCGAGAGATTGAGCTCACTGTCCGATTTTGGGATCATGCATCGATCGACACACCTTTGGTGTCGATCGACACACTAGCGAGTTGGGCCGATACGGCGGTTTAAGTCTTGATAAGTGTGTTTACAAATTTACTTTAAAATTATATAATTCTTTGATTAATTCGTACGCAATGTTAATTATTTTTTCTTTTTTTGGGTTAGATGTCTTCGGAAGAGTTATTAATGTTGGTGCTCTGCATCGATGGTACCTTCCATCAGGTTTCTCTTGGAAAAATATTCATTTTGATTTGATGGATAGCAGGTTAGATACATTGCTTATTTTATGTGTTATAGAGTAGATAATAATTTAATGGTGTGATTCAGGTATTGTATTATAATGTCTAGGTCATGACATTTATTGCAGAGGTGATATTTTAACGTGCAAATTGACTGATACGTATGCATGTGATTTTGCTACCGAATTTTCGATCAATTGGTCTAAGTGCAACCATGCTTATCCAGTAATCTGTGTCATACAATTTGAGATTCTAAGCTTTCATGAAGGTAATTACTCTATAAATTACTATAACCAAGTTTTTTAAAAGGATAACAATGAATAAAAGCCTCCATAACTCTGGTCTATATATGTTGACATTTTTTTCATAGGTGAGTACATGTGTGAACAAGCTCATTGGTCAAGAATATTTATAGATCTTCGAGATGTCCATGTTCAAGGAATGAAGAGAGCAATTATTAACAAGAATATTTAATATTCTAAAATTTGTATGTTAGTATAGAATATTTCTTTTTATTGTTCGAATTATCGAATATTTTTAGTTATTTTCGTCTGTTTTATTCATATGCAAAAAAGTTATTACAAGTATAAACTTTTCTAACTATTATCCTTCATCTATAAATTGTTTAGCTATTTTCCTTCGTTTTATTTATCTTAATAAATGATATTAAAAATCGGACTAATCAATGTTCTAAGCAATAAATAATTTCTTCAAACAAGTTCCACCAAACCAAAGTTTGACTTGTGATATCGGTTTCTTTCAGCAAGAAACCGAACAGTTTGCTTGACAGACATTTGTAGTCTTTTCCCAGTTAGACTGCAATGAGATAGAAATTGTTATGAGATAAACCCCGAAACCAATTGGATCTTTAAAATTAAGGAACTCAGAGGAATCGATCTCAAACAATCATCTCGCCGCCGACTGTTCTTTCTTCAAAGACAATTTCGTCTTTCGTCTTGGCAAGACTTTTTCCTCATAGTTAGCTGCACATATGGCAACCGTGATGAAATCAACACTGGTTAGAGGATCGTCTTAGGGTAAAAAAAATTCTGAACCACCGTGACAACAATTCCAGAACATCCATCTCCCGACCAACGTAGATCCTTTGAACATCTTTCCTAGATAGCAATTTTTTCCCTGTCTTCCAGGACGGGTCCACTCGGATTTACAATTGGTCGCTCTAAAGAAAAAGTAAATATATATCAGGATTTTCGCTTACAATGATCCAAAAAGAAAATATAAAGAAGGAAGTAACTTATGCGGAAAGCAACCTATCTAGGAATAACGGACCGAAGCATGATATTGAAATTAACGACACATCGATATATTCCGAGGTAGAGCATCAGATCAGGATAGCTCAGACAACGAGGAACCACTTGGACCGCATCTAGATCAAGGAGAAACTGAGGTTTCCCCAGCCGGACGCACTGACCGCACGACCGTGTACCGTTTCGACCCGACGCGACCAGGATTGAAGCTACGCTTGGAACCACGACCAGACGACCGATTCTCACGACCCATACGATCTCTTTCCCGACCCAAATCTCATCATAAGACTAATGGTAAAGACAGAAGCGCGTTGGTCCGAGCTGAATCATCGGTGGATCGGGACACTTCCATTTTGGTCCGATACACGACCAAAACTGAACCAACTCCATGTTCTTTTGACCTGTTTGACTTTTCTTCCGACCAAACTTCAAAGGAACGTGCCAAAGGACTAAGGATGAATATTGGACGTGAGGTTTCACAAATGGCCCGACCGGAACAAGAGTTATCCAAGGAAACGTTCGTGTGCATGATACGGGCCCGTCCATGATCCGAACTACACCAAGGAAGGAAAGGCAGTCGATGAGTCACTCTAAGGAGTTCGCTGGATCCGAAGAGTTCTTTAACTCATATTTATTTTAGTCTTTGGTCTTAATTATATTTCATAGGAATTAATTACCACAAGACTAGTCTCTTTACCTTCTAGTTGTCTTATAAGTACCAAACTCTCAATTCATTCCGGATACAATTCGATTTTTCTTCTTCTTTTTGAGAGTTCATCTCCTTGTTCTTGTCTGAACATATTTCGATTCTTGGCAAAGGTTACTTCCAAGCATCAAACCTTCTTAGAATTCCGGGGTTAAGGGTTACTTCTTCGAATTCTTTGAAGTGGAGAATACTGATATATCATGGTTTTTACCGGTTTTATGCCATGATATAATTGTGTTTTAGTGTTATTTTGTGTTCTTTTAGAGTCTATTACATGTATAATCAGGTTCAGAGCAGAATTGGAGATATTGGAGCATTTTGGGATTTTTGGAGTGTTTGGCCGAGAGATTGAGCTCACTGTCCGATTTTGGGATCATGCATCGATCGACACACCTTTGGTGTCGATCGACACACTAGCGAGTTGGGCCGATACGGCGGTTTAATGAAGAATGAAGATTTTGCACTTTGGCCCAGAAGTTTCCAATATTTACAAAGAAGCCCCAGTCGAGATTAAGCCTATATAATTAGGATTTTGGTGTTTATTTTACATACGCTTTCATACTTAGAGCTAAGAGATTTTTAGAGCTTTTGGGGCTGATCTAATCCTGTACTTCATCTATTTTGGAGAAGATTTCGAACCCCTTTATCTATTTAATTTCTTATATGCAATCTATTAATTCTATGATTTCTGTTTCATTAATCATGTCTGAGTAGATTCATAGTTAGGTTTAGGGTTTCTCATTAAGGATTTCGTGACTTGCTAGACTTGTTTAATTCAGTTAAGGATTCACATGAATAGAATGTTCTTCGATCTAAATTGAGTTTAATGCTAGTTCTAACCTGATCAATTAGAATATAGATCTTAGGTTGCTAAATACGACACGAAAGTGTGGTTTAGAATCTGAACTATTTAGGTTGAGCAATTAAACTTCTCGCAAAGGAATTTGGTTTAGTTTAATTGTGAACATATCGAACTTGAAATTAATGCTGGTTTAATCTGTTAGTAATTGCAAAGGAATTTGGATTGCTGCACTTAGACTTAGAGAATTCTCGCAAAGAGATTTGGTTAATTCTATATCCGTGATTTGAGTTCTAGAACTGTGCCTAATTAGATCCTGACTGATTGATTTGTCTGCTTGTCTGATTTCCTGAGAACGCCCTAGACTTAGCGCATTTAATTGACTGCTTTCACCACCGATAATCTGCTACTTGTTTACTTTCTCGCTTTGCTATTTAGTTTACTACAGATTGCTTTCTTCTTAGTATTAAATCCTACAGTTCTAATCTATCGAGACGAGAGTCTCTGTGGATTCGATACCCTATATACTACAATCACTTAACTGTGCACTTGCAGTAGAATAGGATTAAAACCTGACCCTATCAAGTTTTTGGTGCCGTTGCCGGGGACTCTTAGAGTCTTCGATAGGATCGAACTTAGGGTTTTTACTAAGATTTTTTTTATTTTGTTTCGTTTTGCTTTTATTTTTTTAAGTTACTAATTTTTCTCTGTTTTCTCTCTGTCGCAGGTAGCGATTTCGCTTTGCGTCGATCATTGCACCTTTGTGTCGATCGTCACTAGGCGATTCTGAGATTGAATCGATCGTTGCACTGATAGCATCGATCGTTGCTTGACGATTACAGACAGTTTATGCAGACGCGTGAAACTCGAAGTAATCAGAACCTGAACCTCGTTAATCTCGGACTTGAAGAACTTGGACGTCTAGAGAGGACTAACAGAAGAGAAAGAAGAGCAAGGATGGTGGTACAGAAGGTAATCATTATGCCTGATGCTCAAGGTACCCTGAGGGACCGAGACAACAATCCGTACAATGCTGCTGGGCATCGGATTGACGCTGAAGGGAATGTAATCCCTGATCCTCCTGAGCAACCGCAATAGGAGCATAACCAAGGCCAAAGACCGGCCCAAAATAGGCAGATGGTTGTCCATGAGAGGACTTTAGCTGACTACAACAGACCGGATGAGTTTCATGCAAACCGGTCAGCTCTTGTGATGCCTGGTTTAGAGAGGAATGATTTTGAGATCAAAACCATCTACTACTCGCTGATGAGACAGAATGCATTCCATGGTTATCCCACGGAGCAGCCTATGGATCACATTGATCAGTTTGAGGACATAATCACTGGCATGAAGTATGATGGAGTTTGCCAGGATTATCTGTTTCTCAAGCTCTTTCCATACAGTCTCGCTAGAGACGCTGCTGCATGGCTGAAGCAACTGCCACCTGGGCAGTTTGATACTTGGGCAGCCCTAAAGAATGAGTTTTTGCGTCACTTCTACGATGATGCACGCTCTGATCAGTCCAGACAAGACAAACTCACCTTTTCCCAAGGTCCTACTGAGCCTCTTAAGACTGCCTGGATGAGATTCAAGAAGTACCAGCGTGACTGCCCACACCATGGATTTACTGAGGTCACATTGCTAGGTATCTTCTTCAGAGGCATAGATCTTCCATATCAGTATGCGCTGGATAACTCCAGTAATGCAAACTTCAACACCAGGACTCCTGCACAAGCTAAGCAGTTGATTGAGAACTTAGTGAGCAACAACAGTTGCAAGACTATGGATGAGAGGAGGAAGAAATCTGGTGGAAGTGTAGAAAATTCAGAGATTGCTGAATTTAGATCTAAGCTGGACACAATTTGCAATCTCCTGGCTGGTAAGAAGGCTTTCCACTTTGCCCAAGATGTAGAGGTAATTCAAAATGAGGAGGACACTCAGGAAGAAGATGTGAATTACATTGGAGGGTCTGGTTTCCAAGGTAACAGATTTGGTAATCAGCAGGGAAACAGGTTCTTCAATGGAGGACAAAAGAGTGCCTTCGCAGGCAATCAGAACTCAGCTGGTTTTGGACAGACTAGTGGTTTTCAGAAACCTTTTGGACAAGGTACTCAGAGAACCTATGGATCTTCGTCTTATCAGACTCCTCCTGCAGCCACTGCTCATGAGAGTAAGATGGAGGCAATGATGGAACAACTGCTGGAGAGTCAGACCAAGATTTATGTGGACTGCAATAAGAAGTTGGATGCTGTCTATGAGGATCTCAATGGAAAGTTTGAGTCTCTGAACACTCATATGAAGCAGTTGGATACTCAGGTGAATCAGATTTCCAGTTCTATGAAGGGAAAAGGGGTGGCAGACACCCATATTAAGGCCTCGTCTGTGTACATTGATGATGGATCTCACCTAGGTGAAGGATTTGAGCTAAGCACAGCTGAGTTGGTAGAAGAGGTTGAATTTTCGGATTTTGGAGAAAATCTCTCGGGTGAAAACTGTGAAAACAGTGTTGCATCGATCGACACACACCTAGTGTCGGCCGATGCAGGTCATGAACAGACAGACTCGCCGGATGTTGATAGCATTGATGCAGATTTGGAGCTTGATCGCTTATTCCCTGGAGTGTCTGAGATTACTCAGGAGGAGATATATGCACAATTCATTAGACTATATCCCTCAGTATCTGAAGTGATTAAGTAGGATATTGAAGAGCTTAAGCAGCTAGAGGAGATTGGTGAAGAGTTGGAAGAAATTCCATCATCTGATGATCCACCTTATCACCCATGTGTGCAGAAGTACTTGAACAAGATGTTGCCTTTGGATGAAGAGCTGAAAGATTGGGTGATTGTAGTCCCTCCACAGATAAGTGATGTGCTGTTAACCAAGGTTCCCAAGAAGCTGCCTGATCCTGAGATTTTTGTGCTAAGTTGTTCTATCTTTGAGGATAGTTTTAGGCGCTCTCTTTGTGATTTGGGAGCTGCTGGAAGTCTCATGCCATATTCTGTGGCAGAGAAGCTGGGTATGCTGGATTTTTCTCCTACTAGGACTTCTCTTGTCCTAGCTGATCAGTCTATACGAGTTCCGGAAGGACTCCTTGAGGACATCCCGGTGAGAGTTGGAAACTATTTAGTTCCAACAGACTTCTTAGTGCTGAAGTATGACAGTGATCCTGATGATGCGTTGATACTTGGGAGACCTTTCTTGGCTACAGCGGGAGCAGTGATAGATGTTAGACACAGTCTGATATACCTCCACCTGGGAGATGAGCCGCTGCATTTTGAGATGGACAAGCTGCGCAAGCCACTGATAGATGGGCGGACCTTCACCATTATGGATGGAGATGATGAGCAGTCAAGTCACACTACGGTTTTGGATCCTGGAGAGCAGTTTACTCATTCTTTTCTAGGACAAGATCATTCTGATACAGCTTATTCTCCGCCATGGATGAGGAGGCTTGCACAGAGACAATCAAAGTCTCTGTCAGGGTCTCCAGCAAACTGATCTTGTTCGTCCGGTCAAGCTAATGACCTTAAACAAGCGCTGAGTGGGAGGCAACCCACTGTTAGGTTTAGTTGTTTTTCTTTCTTATTTTGGTGTTTTTCTTAGGATTTCACGTATACAGAACTCGAGTCTGGAGATGTGTGACGATCGATGCACTTGTGCACCGGTCGTTGCTGGGAGATTACGACGAGGAGAGGTGATCGCATTGTGACGATCATTGCGGACCTGTGCAACGGTCGTTGCAATTGGTTCAATTGCAAAATTAAGGTACATGCGCTAAACCGGAATCAATCTGATTCAACCAGCATCGATCGTTGCTCTCTAGCAACGGTCGTTGTACCCACGACCGAGGTAAGTTGCCTTAAACCCTTCTCTTCTCCATTCCGCCGACCGTACAACCGAGATTCTCCACTCCTAAATCTCTCAATTTTTCATCATTTCTCGTGTTTCAAAGCTCAATCCTACTTGTTTTAACATCCTCTAGCTATTTCTATAACCCATTTACAAAGATTCCAAGGTATGAGCTCTCGTTTTCATCATTTTCGGAATTGATTTTAGGGTTTATGAAATTCGGATGTTTAGCCTGAGATTGATGATTCTGTGCCGATATGAATATGATTTAGGTTGTTTAGTGATGGGTTATTGTTGATTTTGTGGTTGTTTGAACGAATTTAGAACGATTTAAGGGATTTTGATTGCGGCTGAAATCGCCTTGCAACGGTCGTTGCACTTGTGCAACGGTCATTGCTTTGCGATTTTGGGGATATGTTCGATAATGCGAAATCGCCTTGCAACGATCGATGCCTTAGCTGTAACGGTCGTTGCTTCGCGATTTCACAGAGAGATTGCCGAGACTAATTGTTTTAATTTTCGTGAATACAGATGGCATCTCGCAGACAACCCCGCAAGCGCCGAGCAACATCAGCAACAGCCACACAACAGTACATTCCACCACCAGGGTGGTTTCATAGAGAGTCACAGCCACCTGAGCCTTATGTTAGAGTTGGTCCAGCAGTAGTATTACCTTGGCCCCGAGCAGATGAGACACCGATCCCGACAGCCAGACAGTGGCCACAGAACATTGCTGGGTTCCTCAAGACTGCTGAGTTTACAGAGAGGCCACTGCTTAACCAGTGGGATGATTTTGACACGCTGCTATACAACGGTTGGTGTGGGATGAATATTAAACCAACCAAGTGTGCAGACTACTCTACCTGTAAGAGTCTGGGGATCGATGAGCAGGTACTTGCAGTATGTAAGGGCATTGGTCTAGGGACAATGCCTATGCATCCTTATGATTTGTACCCAGAGCTGGTCAGACAGTTGCTAGCCACTTGCAGAGTGGTTTACCCGGATCCAGACAGCAGGAGTGCTACAGGAGGTATCTTTACCTTCATGAGTTTAGGAGTCAGGTATCGGATTCCTTTACTATATATCTGCAGGATCTACGGTTTCAGCACTGAGCCGAGACGCATTGGCATGCCACTTGAGTGGGATCCAGAGGAGGCTCGATCATTTTGGGAGTGTATTGGCAGTGGTCGATACAACTCGAGGACTACACCGGTGAAGCAGGTGAGGCATCCTGTACTGAGATATGTCTTGCGTATCTTGTGTTGGAGTTTGTTGTGAAAATATGAGGCCAACAAGATGCGCAAGTATGAGATGGAGATGTTGTTTATCGGGCTGCGAGATCAGTTTGAGGGTTCTGGCGTGAGAGATCCTACAAAGGGTCTCAACTTGGGAGCTGTTTTCACTCAGCACTTATGCGACCTGCAGCTGAAGCCATTTGATGGTGTGCTTACTGAGACAGTGGGGAGCCTGCTTACTCCCATCTTCATGCACTGCGGGATTCCCTTAGAGGGCACATAGTATAACACAGCCAAGGAGTTCCTTGATTTCAGCCACTTACAGAGCGCCAACTGGCTCAAGGAGGGGCGTATTTGGGTTTACCATGATCAGAGCTCTGGGAAGTGTGGTTTGGAACTTCCTGCTCCTGCACTTACACAGATTGATACGCTGGAGGCCCTGAGATTCCAGCCTCCTGAGACTGAGCAGCGCAGAGTCCCTTCTATGGCTCATCCGCTGGGAGAGCCTTCCACACGAGCTTCATCTTCCTCTGCTCCTGCGCCTGCTGCTGCCCCTGCTGACGATATTGGACCTTTCCCAGAGCCCACGATTCCTTTGGGAGACATGTCTGTGGCTGAGTTGAGAGAGCGCAATGATGGGATACTGAAGACCATTTGGGAGTGGATGCGTGGCTGCACTTGCAGGAGACAGAAACAGGTTCATCAGCCCGTCCCTACTACTCGACGTCGACAGCTTTCTCCTGCGGCAGCCAGTGACACTGAGCGCTATGGTGAGATAGATGATGATGAGAGCGAGAGTGCGTAGTCTCCATTTTTCAGACATTCGGTTCTGTACTCTGTTATCTTTTTCTTTTCTTTTGCACTTTTTCTTTTGATTTTTAGGATGCTACTATGTTTGGATGGTTGTGCTTGATTTGATACATTAGTTGCCTTGATTTTACTCTGTTTTCAGTGTTTTCAGCTTGCAGGAACAAAAATTTGGTTTTACCAACGGACTAACCTGCTAACTTGCTGACTGATCCGATGTACGCAGTGCGTCGATCGACACATCACTGTGTCGATCGTCACAACACGAAAGAAATCGCATTGCAGCGATCGTTGCGGTCCTGAGCAACGATCGATCATACACGAAAAATCGCCTAGAAACGGTCGATGCACTTAGTGCAACGATCGATGCCTGAGCGACAGAGGTAAAACCCGACAGAACTCAACCAATTCTTTTAACAAATTTTTCTTTCTTTTTACCAATCCTTCGCTTGACACTACTGGGGACAGTGTGTCTTAAGTGTGGGGGAGGTTCTACTAACTTCTTTCTTTTGTTTTCTTAGAGTCAGTTAAATTTTTCAAAATTTATCTTATTGAGTCAAAATTGTTTAAGTAAGAAACAATGATTTTTTGAGAAGATTAGCAGCACTTGCAGGAACTTAAGTAACCATTGGGATGAAACTGCAGATTATCTCTGACTATTAGAATACCCAGACATGGATCAACCTACTAAGGACACCCACATCGCTTCAGGTATCAGAGGATCCTTTTACTGACTTCAAACTTAATACTGACTTAGATTTCCCACCTAAGGGCTTGGTATACTTTGTGTCGGATTCCCTTGTTAGTTCTGACACAGCCTGTAAACCTGTCCTATTTAGTTCCCTTCTCCCCTTCCATAAAATAAAAAAATATAAGATAATAAACTGAGGATGAGTTAGTAACTCCGAAGTGGTCATGGGAATGGTAGCTACAACTTTCATATCCTGTGCATCCATGGAATGTGTCCAAAGTACACCTCTTAACGGGAAGAGCACTGATAAAAAAAAATAAAATGATACCCAATGGGGAAAAATCAGAATGCTAAGGAAGGGAAAAGAGAAGAAAGGGACTAGAGAAAGATAGTATGGTGGTCTAGAGCTGATAAGGTAAGAGTCCATGTGCCTTTGATCGATACTCCTTAGGTGAGACCGCACTTAAATACTTGCAGAAGTCAGTAGGGTGAATTTGAATGCGTGAATGTGATTGTGGAGTTTACTTAGGACAGTTGCTAAGTGTGGGGGAAGTATATGTTGGTCTTGATGTCTGCAGGTTGATTCTTTCATGTGGTTTACTAAGGGGAATCTGAGTGTTGCTGCTTCTAAGATGAAAAGAGTTTCTGAAGAGTTTTCAAACCTCTTCACTACATTCTAGTTCTCTGTTTTGCTTGAGGGCAAGCAAAGGCTAAGTGTGGGGGAGTTGATATATCATGGTTTTTACCGGTTTTATGCCATGATATAATTGTGTTTTAGTGTTCTTTGTGTTCTTTTAGAGTCTATTACAGGTATAATCAGGTTCAGAGCAGAATTGGAGATATTGGAGCATTTTGGGATTTTTGGAGTGTTTGGCCAAGAGATTGAGCTCACTGTCCGATTTTGGGATCATGCATCGATCGACACACCGTTGGTGTCGATCGACACACTAGCGAGTTGGGACGATACGGCGGTTTAATGAAGAATGAAGATTTTGTACTTTGGCCCAGAAGTTTCCAATATTTACAAAGAAGCCCCAGCCGAGATTAAGCCTATATAATTAGGATTTTGGTGTTTATTTTACATACGCTTTCATACTTAGAGCTAAGAGATTTTTAGAGCTTTTGGGGATGATCTAATCCTGTACTTCATCTATTTTGGAGAAGATTTCGAACCCCTTTATCTATTTAATTTCTTATATGCAATCTATTAATTCTATGATTTCTGTTTCATTAATCATGTCTGAGTAGATTCATAGTTAGGTTTAGGGTTTCTCATTAAGGATTTAATGACTTGCTAGACTTGTTTAATTCAGTTAAGGATTCACATGAATAGAATGTTCTTCAATCTAAATTGAGTTTAATGCTAGTTCTAACCTGATCAATTAGAATCTAGATCTTCGGTTGCTAAATACGACACGAAAGTGTGGTTTAGAATCTGAACTATTTAGGTTGAGCAATTAAACTTCTCGCAAAGGAATTTGGTTTAGTTTAATTGTGAACATATCGAACTTGAAATTAATGCTGGTTTAATCTGTTAGTAATTGCAAAGGAATTTGGATTGCTGCACTTAGACTTAGAGAATTCTCGCAAAGAGATTTGGTTAATTCTATATCCGTGATTTGAGTTCTAGAACTGTGCCTAATTAGATCCTGACTGATTGATTTGTCTGCTTGTCTGATTTCCTGAGAACGCCCTAGACTTAGCGCCTTTAATTGACTGCTTTCACCACCGATAATCTGCTACTTGTTTACTTTCTCGCTTTGCTATTTAGTTTACTACAGATTGCTTTCTTCTTAGTATTAAATTCCTACAGTTCTAATCTATCGAGACCAGAGTCTCTGTGGATTCGATACCCTATATACTACAATCACTTAACTGTGCACTTGCAGTAGAATAGGATTAAAACCTGACCCTATCAAATACCAAAGGCCTTCCGCAACCTTTGACGGTCTCCATCAATCCACCACTGATCAGTCTATCTTTCGATCCATCAAAGAGTTAATCCTATCCGGGAATCCATTAAGTGGTATCAGAGCCACTCTTTGTTGGTATCTTCTTTCTAAATTCATCTTCTCATTTCTCATTTCATCTACACTTCTTTTATGTCTATCTTGTATTTGGGATTTGGGCCAATTCTGTTTAAAAAAAAAAGAGTTTGAACGATTTTTTTTTTTTAAAAAGTGTTCTTAAGTTCTTAAGGCTGAGGAGAAATCCAGCCTGAATTGGTTAAGGCAAATCCCACCAAAAATCTTTCAACTTTCTATCCTCTCTTCTTTCCCTTGTTGCTTGGGGGTATTTGCAATCTTGATTGAGTTTGTTTGCCGAGAACATTGAAAGAATACTCGGAGTGACCAGCAAAACACTTGTGTGGGCGAGTTTAAACACTAGAGAGTGAGAGTGTTTTCTTTAATTCGTTTGTTTCAAAGTGTTTTCAGGAAGCCATGTCGAGCAGTGAAGACGAACGGGATGACAATCCTAGGAGCGGATTAAATAGTGCCCAAATGAAAGCTCTTAGCGACCAAATGGCGAGACTAGTGACTGAACGTATGGAGGAACTACATGTCTGACTTGATAGAATCCAGGAAGATCAAAAAGGACATCCTCAACGATCCGCACGAAGGAACCGGACTGAGAGAAGGCACATCCGATCGGCTGAAGACCAAGATGAAGAAGAATCCGAAGAGGATCGGTCCCTTGTCCACTCAAGGAGAGGCCGCAGGAATCGAGAGGAGGAAAACCCATTTGGAAGGAGACCAAATGACGGCCTTGGAAATCTTAAGCTCAGAATTCCATTCCAAATGATGCATATTTGGAATGGGAAAGAAAAACTGAATTGGTTTTTGATTGTCAAAACTTCTCTGAACTTAAGAAAGTTAGACTGGCCGCTTCTGAATTTAGTGGTTATGCTATCAATTGGTATGATAATATTGTGACTCTTAAGAGAAGAACCGGTGAAAGACCAATTGCTTCATAGGACGAACTAACCACACTTATGAGAAAGCGATTTGAACCTAGATATTATCACATGGATCTTCACCATAAGCTGAGACGGTTGGTCCAAGGAACCAAGAGTGTGGAAGACTATTTTCAGGAGATGGAAACCCTTATGCTTAAGGTGGACGTGGAGGAAGACTTGGATGCTATCTTGGCTCGCTTTCTTGCAGGTCTAAACCGAGAAATACAAGACCGAATGGAGCTTCAAGACTTTGATAGTGTTGAGGACATGCTCCACAAGGCGATTTTGATCGAGCAACAAGTCAAGAGGAGGGGATTCTCTAAACCGGATTACACTCCAAAACCTAGCTACCAAGATAAAGGTAAGACTCTTCCTCAAACGAATTCTGGTTTTAAGACTAATGCTTCTTCAAGTTTGGACAAAGGCAAAGCCGTGGAACCCACGAGCAGAGCTAGAGATATCAAGTGTTTTTGGTGTCATCGCCTAGGACATTATGCCAACAAATGCCCAAACCAAAATATCATGATCTTGCTGGAAAATGGAGAGTATGAGTCCGAAGAGGAAAAGGAGGAACCAGAAGATGTAGGCCAAATCTTTGATGAGGAACCCAAACCCTATGACTATCCGGCTCAAGGCCAACTTCTCGTGACCCGGAGATCACTTAGTGTTCAGACCAAACAGGCCGATCTTGAACAAAGGGAGAATCTTTTCCATTCTCGTTGTTTTGTTAAGGATAAAGTTTGTTCTTTGATTATTGATGGTGGAAGTTGCACTAACGTGGCTAGTGATGTTCTTGTTAGGAAGCTTGGAATAGAAGTGAGGCCGCATCCTCGACCATTCAAAGAAGCCCCAGCCGTGATTAGATCATTATATTAGGGTTTTTAAGCCATTGTTTAGGCTATGCTTTATTTTACATTCAGAGAGTTTTAGGGGCTGATCAGATACTCGACAGAGAGAAGATTTCGAACCCCTGTTTCTTATTCTGTTTTTTGATATTCAGTATTATATTCATCATGTCTTTTGTTATGATTGTCATGTCTGAGTAGTTTTCCTGTTAGGTTTAGGGATTCTCATTAGGGATTTCATGGAATTATAGGTTGATCAATCTGTAGGGATTCATATCTTTGTAGTTCTTCATCTAGGGTTCTTCTTAATGCTTGATCTGAATTGGCCAATTAGATTATTGATGTTAGGTTGATTTCTGCAGCGAAAGTTAATTAATTAACTAGAAAGAACTTAGATGAGCAATTTGACTATTCGCAAAGAAATTTGGCTTAGGAGAATTGTGAACGAAAGAACTTGAGATTAATGCTTGTTTAGAACTCTAGGATTCGCAACGAAAGTTGGCTTGCTAGGTTGTTAGACATAGATATATTAGCAACGAAAGTTGGTCTGTTATAATTCTGTGATTCTAGTTCTAGAACAGTTCTTAATTAGATCCCGATTGATTGATTATCATGTGTTCCTGATTTCCTGAGAATTCCCTTGACCTGACGCCTTCACTTCTTGCTTACAAACCGATCTATTTACATTTCTGCTGTTTGATTTACTGCTTTCTCTATTGCTACCTAGCTTAACCTGACATTCTATAATCTATCGTAAGAATCTAGAGTCTCTGTGGATTCGATACCCTATATACTACTGGTTCACGTCTGTGCACTTGCAGTGTAGATCTAGGGATTAAAACCTGATCATATCAAGTTTTTGGCCTCGTTGCCGGGGACTCTTTTGAGTCTTCAATAGATTTGAACTTAAGGTTTAGACTAGGGTTTTCCTTTTTGTTTTTGGTTACTGATTTTTATGTTTCTTGCGTTTCAGGTACGCCTAGAATCGCACTGCATCGATCGACACGGTCCTGTGTGTCGATCGACATCATTTTCGCATTGCATCGATCGACGCTCTTCCTGCATCGATCGACACCTTTCGCGGAAGCACTAAAAAGACTAAGAGATCCGTAAGGATGATGTATCGGAATGGTTTTTTCAGCTCAGGGATTGACAGTTCGCAGATAGCTGGGCTGAAGAACAAAGTTGACTCTCTGCATAGTCTTCTACTTGGAAAGTATGCGCAAGAAGCTATCAACTACATTGGAGGGACTGGATTCTACAATCAGGAATCTGCTTTTCAGAAACCCTTCCAGCAACAGAGTAATTCCTTCTCGAGGAACTATGGTGTTTCTTCTTACCAAGCACCACCTGCACCTACACATAAGAGCAGATTGGAAGCCATGATGGAACAGTTTCTTGAGGGACAACAACATATCATTGTGTCCTTCAACTCAAAGATAGATGCATTGTATGAAGATCTGAATGGGAAGTTTGAATCTTTGAGCACACATGTGAAGAAGCTAAATGTCCAAGCTCAACAAACATCTAGAGCAATACAAAGGCAAAATGAAGCTGGGAAAGTTGAACAGAACAAATTCGTCAATGTTGTGACCATAAGAGATGGGATTGACTTCCTGGAAGAAGAAGAGAGCATAATCTAGGATTTTCTAGATGAATACTGTATGTCTGAGACATGCGTCGATCGACACAACCTCGATGTCGATCGATGCATCCCCGATACGTCTGATGAAATTGAACATAATCGCCTTGTGTCGATCGACACATCTCTTGCATCGATCTACACAGATCGCAGACGGGACCAGAAACCTGCAATAGTCCTAGAACGAGTCTATAAGCCCTCTGTACCATATCCTAAGGTTCATAAACTGTCTAAACAGGAGCTAGAAGTGGCTAACTGCATGAAAGTGATGGAAAAAGAGCTGATTCAGATTACAAAGAAGATACCAGACCCATGAGCCTTTGTGCTCGACTGTTCCATCTCTAAGAACATATTCAAGCATTCTCTGTGTGACTTAGGATCTTGTGTGAATATCATGCCATACTCTGTGGCTGTGAGATTGGGAATGATGGAATTCCAGCCTACCAGGATCACTCTTATCCTAGCTGATCGTTCAAAGAGATATCCGGAAGGAGTTCTTGAGGATATTCCTGTCAGAGTTGGAAACTACTTGATTCCAACAGACTTTGTAGTGCTGAAGTATGAGATTGAACCTGATGATCCTCTACTACTTGGTAGATCTTTCTTAGCTACTGCTGGAGCTTGTTGAATCCCGATGGATCTAGGGTTTGTTATATTGAAATTTAGAACCAACCTCGTTCTTACCTTTGGCAGCGGAAGAAGATGGTGAACGAGATCAGTGGAGCAACGCAACGCTTTGCCTCTACCAGATACACACGCACGCTCGCTGGAAACGGGATGCTAGTGCCGGATCAATGGGGATCGATGGTGTCTGGTGTGTCAAGTGTTTCTGTCAAGAAAACTGGACGGCTCTATTGTTTAGGTCGAAACTAATCATCTTTTATTCGACCTAAACGTGCTTAACGGGCCAGACTTAATTAAGCCATAACCCGAAAAGCCTGTTCGGAAAATCCGAACTGTGTCGATCGACACACAAGCTGTGTCGATCGACACAACACCATTATATCGATTCTTATGTGTATTTCAATACACATAATATGATCATTTCCACAATGATCATTCCCATGTCGTAGCTTCCAGTTCGCTTAGGTGTGTGACCCTATAGGATCATACAATACTGGCAGTAAGTCCACGACCTACAGAATGCAAGAGGCTTCTAGCAAAGCATTGCAAACGTCCAGTATTATACGAATGTCTGATCTCGACACACAACTATCACAGGAGTGAGTACAAGTGTGATTTCAGGACACTATCCCAACAATCTCCCACTTGTACTGGAATCATCAATTCCTATAATCCTTTTGTCTCTATATCTCGATTTGGCATAAGGCAAGATCTGTGTCATCCTTATTTAGCCAACATCGTGTTTATCGAACTCCTGATCTCATACTGAACATTACAAACAACTGAACTACAGTTCGTTTGAGTGCGGCCACACATTCTCTCAGTATTCAATCTTCGATAGGCCCTGAGATATTTATCTCCCGTTGTACAGGAGGGACAAATTCCATCTTGTTCCATCCCTGTTTCAACGCACACTTCATGATAAACTTGAACAGTGTCGTTATAGCCGCCAGTTACGGATCGACGTTTGACAAAGTCAAAATGTACCAATTCATATGCAAGAAAGCATGATGAACTCAGGTCTTAGGACTATACTCTTATAGTCGTAATGAGAACCTTTTATGACACAGATATTACTATCTTGTAGACTTCTCATTAGCGGGTCATGTCCGATCATATGTCCACTGACATATATCTATGTGACTGACTGCGATAATCATATCATTGGCTCCATGAAACTTAGCCAACAGTCACCTCACAATCTAGTCTCTAACGGTTGTCAGTGTCCCGATTCTACAACCTTTGACTAGGGACAAAATAATTTATTAACTTATAGGGTTTCATGATCAAGTTCTCAACTTGATGACCTATAATATGTCATAAACTTATTTTGGGACCATTATTTAGATCACAATAAATAATGCTGAAATCAAATTTCATTAAACACTTCTAAAAGAATGTTTACAAGGGCGTCTTATTATAACTAAAACAAAATCCAAAACTCCCACTAGAATCAAGATTACATCTTAAGATCTCTAATGCCTACAGCAGTCGTATGACTCTCATGCTTAGGCCTTGGGAGTGACTTGGTTAGAGGATCAGCGACATTCTCGTTTGTCGGAACTCGGCTGATCTTCACATCACCTCTATTGACAATATCACGAATTAGATGATATTTTCTCTCAACGTGTTTGGACTTCTGGTGTGACCTGGGTTCTTTCGCCTGAGCAATGGCTCCATTGTTATCACAGAACAAAGCCACTGGCTCCAAGATACTAGGAACCACACCAAGTTCAGTCATGAACTTCTTGATCCAAACAGCTTCCTTTGCCGCTTCTGAAGCAGCAACATATTCAGCTTCCGTTGTGGAGTCAGCTACGGTATTCTGCTTAGAGCTCTTCCAGCTCACCGCACCGCCATTTAGACAGAAGACATATCCAGACTGTGATCGGAAATCGTCTCTGTCCGTCTGAAAACTCGCATCGGTGAATCCATTCACCACAAGTTCATCACTTTCTCCATACACAAGGAACTTATCCTTAGTATGTCTCAAATACTTGAGAATATTCTTGACAGCTGTCCAGTGAGCTTCACCTGGATCAGATTGGTATCTACTCGTCATGCTTAACGCGTAAGCTACATCTGGACGAGTGCAGAGCATGGCATACATAATAGATCCTATTGCAGAAGCATAAGGAATTCTATTCATGCATTCTCGCTCAGCAGGTGTCGCCGGACACTGCTTCTTGCAGAGACTCTTGCCATGAGACATTGGTATGAAGCCCTTCTTGGAATCGTGCATCCTGAATCTGTGCAACACCTTATCAATATAAGTGTCTTGGCACAATCCAATCAGCTTGTTAGTTCTATCTCTGTAGATTCGGATTCCAAGAATGTATGCGGCTTCTCCCATGTCTTTCAAGGAAAAACAACTTCCTAGCCAAGTCTTAATAGACTGAAGAAACGGAACGTCATTACCGAGGAGGAGTATGTCATCGACATACAGTACAAGAAATGCAATTTTGCTCCCACTTGTCTTCTTGTATACACATGATTCTTCTTCGTTCTTGATGAAACCGAATTGTTTTACTGCTTCATCAAAACGAAGATTCCAACTCCGTGATGCTTGCTTCAACCCATAAATGGATTTATGAAGCTTGCATACCTTCCCATCGTTTTTAGGATCGACAAAACCTTCAGGCTGTGTCATGTACACATCCTCTTCCAGAATACCATTCAGGAATGCGGTTTTGACATCCATCTGCCAAATCTCATAATCATAATGAGCAGCAATCACTAGAAGAATCCGAATAGATTTAAGCATAGCGACTGGGGAATAGGTTTCATCATAGTCAATACCATGAATTTGTTTGAAACCTTTAGCCACCAACCTTGCTTTGTAAATCTGTACATTGCCATCCACGTCAATCTTCTTCTTGAAGATCCATTTACACTCAATGGCTTTCACACCATTAGGTAAATCGACCAAGGACCATACTTGGTTTTCTGACATGGATGTCATTTCGGATTTAGAGGCTCCAAGCCACTTTTCGGAGTCCGGGCCCATCATTGCTTCCGCAAAGGTCGCTGGTTCGTCACCTTCAATGATCATCAGATCATTTGAATTGGTTATGAGAAATCCATAGTATCTCTCGGGTTCGTGACGGATCCTTCCGGATCTGCGAACTTCAGGCTCCACAGGCGCCGGTTCCACAGAACTTTGTGGATCCAACTGCTGCTCTTCCTCAATAGGTTGGGCAGTCTCCTGTGCATCTTGAATTTCTTCGAGATGTACTTTACTCCCACTGTTTTTCTTAGAGAGAAACTCCCTCTCAAGAAAAGAACAGTCCCGAGCAACAAATACTTTGTTCTCAGATTGGTTGTAAAAGTAGTATGCCTTGGTTTCCTTAGGATAACCAACGAAATAGCATTTATCTGATTTGGGTGCAAGTTTGTCGGAGATTAAACGTTTGACATAAGCCTCGCAACCCCAAATCCTTAGGAAAGACAGACTAGGAACATTCCCAGTCCACAGTTCATGTGGTGTCTTTTCCACTGATTTAGATGGCACCCTATTTAGTGTAAACGCATACGTTTCTAGAGCGTATCCCCAAAAGGATAATGGAAGATTAGAATGACTCATCATAGACCGAACCATATCCAATAAAGTTCGATTTCTCCTCTCCGACACTCCATTCCATTGGGGTGTACCAGGAGGAGTGAGTTGTGAAACGATTCCACACTCGCTCAGATAGTCGCTGAATTCTTGGCTCAAGTATTCTCCTCCGCGATCCGATCGCAGAATCTTAATACTCTTGCCAAGTTGATTCTGTACTTCATTCTTGAATTCCTTGAATCTATCAAAGGATTCTGACTTGTGTCTCATCAAATAGACATAGCCATACCTACTGAAATCATCAGTAAAGGTAATGAAGTACTTAAAGTTTCCTCTGGCAGCAGTACTCATTGGCCCACATACATCAGTATGAACAAGGCCCAATAAATCACTGGCCCTTTCATTTGGTTTGTTAAAAGGGGCTCTAGCCATTTTGCCCACCAAACAAGACTCGCATTTCTCACATGATTCAAAATCAAATGAGCCCAGAAGCCCATTTCGATGGAGCCTCTGGATGCGTTTCTCATTGATATGGCCCAAACGACAATGCCATAAGAAAGTTGGGTTTTCGTCATTGGACTTAAACCTCTTTGTATTTATGTTAAAGACAGGCATTTCTTGGTTTAATAGATATAACCCATTATTTAATGGGGCGCTACCATAATAATTACCATCACGATTAAAAGAACAAACTTTATTCTTAACAGCAAAATCAAAACCTTCCAAATCCAAAACGGAAACTGAAATTATGTTTCTGCTAATCGCAGGTACATAGTAGCAATTATTCAAAATTAAAACCATGCCCGAAGGTAAAGACAACTCGTAGGTGCCTACGGCCAGTGCAGCAACCTTAGCTCCATTCCCGACTCGTAGCTCTACTTGTCCTTTCTTCAGCGTCCTACTATTTCTTAGTGCCTGCACATCAGTACAAATATGAGCACCGCAGCCGGTATCCAATACCCACAAAGTAGGACGAGAAGATATAATACCAAGTTCGATAACATAAATACCTGAATCAGACGCGTCATACGTCTTCTTCAGTTTCTTGTAATCTTCCATGAACTTCTTGCAGTCTTTCTTCCAATGCCCCAACTGCTTGCAGTAGTTGCACTTATCCTCAGGAGAAGGCCCGGATTTGGGTTTCGGCTTGGGCTTGTCCTGACTTTCAGCCTGGACAACCTGGGCCTTACCCTTACCCTTCTTAGGTTTCTTAAACCTCTTATTCCCTTGTACCATCAGGACACTGGGAGTAGCCTTCTTGAGATTTGGTTCTGCTGTCTTCAGCATACCGTGCAACTCAGTCAATGTCTTAGTCATGTTTTGCATGTTGTAGTTCATAATGAACAGATCAAAACACGACGGCAATGACTGCAGAATCATGTCAGTGGCCAGCTCCTCGCTAATGGCACAGTCCAGTTTCCCCAGGTTATCAATGTAACCCATCATTTTAAGGACATGAGGACTTACTGGACTGTCCTTAGCCAGCTTGCAATCCATGAGAGATTTGACCGTCTGGTATCTCTCTGTGCGAGCTTGCTCCTGAAACAAAGCTTTCAGGCTGTTAATCATCTCAATGGGTGACAACACGTTCTCATATTGCTTCTGCAGCTCAGAGTTCATAGTCACCAGCATTAGACAATTAACATATTTGACATCCGCTGAATGCTTATCCCAAGCATTCTTTTCTGTATGCAGAGCATTGGAACGTGGCCTCTCGGTGAGAACTCTTTCAAGGACATATTCCTTGTTCTCTTGCCTGAGAACTATTCTCAGGTTCCGATACCATTCCAAGAAATTAGATCCATTTAGCTTGTCCTTCTCAAGGACGGATCTTAGTGAGAAAGTGTTGATGTGATTTGAGACAAACATAGCTGTAATTCAAACAGAAGGTAGATTTTAGTTATAAAGCACAAGGAATGAGAATTCTTATCTAATAAGAAAACTCGCATTGTATTCAAACTATGTTTCCTCATATGAATACAATGATCCAAGATCCTCAGATTACTAAAATTCGATTGGGCGACTCGCCGTTACTCAAGCTTTAGTTACCTAGGTAAGCAAATCATTGCTAATTGTACTCAGTACAACTCTTGGTCGTGAATAAGACAAACTATGTCCAATCCACTCTGATGTCTCTGGGCTCAGAACTTCTGACAGCCCAGTCAAGTATAACCAATATTTTATCTGTCTTGTGATCACTGACAGTTGCACTGCAAGTCTGTCACTGACCACCTGCCTTACTCATTTTGCTGTGGATACCAAGGAATCCAAGGATACCCAACAACATCACGAGTTTTTGACAGTAGACAAGATCGGGCAAGACATCAAGATCACTTGATATTTAGTTGAGGAAAAGAACTAATCTTATCTTGATTTATATTCACTATAAATATATCAAAATAATAACTTTTAATTAAAACATTTAGTTTTATTAAGTTTAGATTCATCTAATACTTCTGGGATTAAATTATTCTGGTTCATGCAAATTTGCGGTCAAACCAACAAGTCTGCGTACGTTGTGTCGATCGACGCCAACCATTGGTATCGATCGATACAACTGGTTTTAAACCGATCTTCGATAACCGGTCAAACCGGATCGAATTTTCTCAACCGATTTAATTCAATTGAACCAGTTCGGTTTAATGGTCCATGTCGATCGTCACACACTGTGTGTCGATCGATATGACCAAACCAGAATCAATTTTGGTTAATAAGATTAACCGAGTTAGATAACCAGTTCAATCCAATTGAACCGATCTATCTAATCGTATTGCCTGTGTCGACCGACACACCCAGTGTATCGATCGACGCAGCACGATTACGGGTACTCGATCTCAGATCGAAACCCTTAAGATTATTTGCGGATTTTCGCTTTGTATCGACCGACACAAGCTTTGTGTCGATCGATACTGTGCGACAAACCCTAAAATTTATTCGCGAGTTTTCGCTCTGTGTCGACCGACACACGCTTTGTGTCGATCGACACCCTGCGACAAACCCTAAAATTTTATATTTGCGCCGCGGCGTGTCGACCGACACACGCTTTGTGTCGATCGACACAGTGCGTTTTCATCAATTCTTCGTCTTTTCAACAGGAACAAAACCGAGAATATAATATGAAAACACGATTTGAACATGCAAAAATCAATTCAACAACATCAGGATTCGAATTATTTTGCAACAAATTCAATAGCTAAACCCTAAGCAAGCTCTGATACCACTGTTGAATCCCGATGGATCTAGGGTTTGTTATATTGAAATTTAGAACCAACCTCGTTCTTACCTTTGGCAGCGGAAGAAGATGGTGAACGAGATCAGTGGAGCAACGCAACGCTTTGCCTCTACCAGATACACACGCACGCTCGCTGGAAACGGGATGCTAGTGCCGGATCAATGGGGATCGATGGTGTCTGGTGTGTCAAGTGTTTCTGTCAAGAAAACTGGACGGCTCTATTGTTTAGGTCAAAACTAATCATCTTTTATTCGACCTAAACGTGCTTAACGGGCCAGACTTAATTAAGCCATAACCCGAAAAGCCTGTTCGGAAAATCCGAACTGTGTCGACCGACACACAAGCTGTGTCGATCGACACAACACCATTATATCGATTCTTATGTGTATTTCAATACACATAATATGATCATTTCCACAATGATCATTCCCATGTCGTAGCTTCCAGTTCGCTTAGGTGTGTGACCCTATAGGATCATACAATACTGGCAGTAAGTCCACGACCTACAGAATGCAAGAGGCTTCTAGCAAAGCATTGCAAACGCCCAATATTATACGAATGTCTGATCTCGACACACAACTATCACAGGAGTGAGTACAAGTGTGATTTCAGGACACTATCCCAACATAGCTGTGATTAATGTGCGACATGGTCTAATTGATCTCCAACTGGAAGATGAGACATTGAGGTTCAAGATGGATAAGCTGCTGAAATCCACCATTGATGGACAAAGCTTCAGTGTGGAAGTGGAACCAGAGATTCATGTTGGAGAAGAGAAGATGGCAGTTCCTTCTGAAATTGCTCTAACATCTTCTGATCCTGCAACTGCTCTTAAGCAGAAAGCTCCTGATCTCTCCCATCCACCAAAGCAAAGGTATGATTCTTATAAACTCAAACCTCCTAATCACAAAGCTGTGAATGCAGGAAGATGCAGTATCCCACCCTCGCTTCGCTCCCACCCTGGTTCTCTTCGCTCTCTCGTTGGGAGATTTCATGATCTGAATGCTTATACGCCACCTTGGATGAAGAGACATTCACAGAGACACTCAAAGTCTCTGTTGAATCCCCCATAAGTCTGATCTCCTTTCCATAGTCAAGCTACTGACTTTAAACAAGCGCTGAGTGGGAGGCAACCCATTAGTAGGTTCGTTTTTTTTTTTCATTTTTCGTTTTGATTTGGTGTTTTTGATTTTTCTGTTTTTGTGTGTTCGAAGGCGTGAGAAACAGGCAGGATCGCACTGCATCGATCGACACACATAGTGCATCGGTCGGTGCAGATGCAATTTACGATTTGCCAATTCAATTGCGGTTCAGACACCGGTTATCTACATAACCGCACGCATATTCGACTTGCATCGATCGACACCCTAGTGGCATCGATCGACACAGGCCGACGACAGGTAAGTGTTCTGTTCCCTTTTTCGGATCCTCTTAATTCCGAATTTTCTCACCAAGCCTCGGCTTGACACCACTGGGGACAGTGTGTTTCAAGTGTGGGGGAGGTAGCTACTGACGCACGCTTTGGTTTTCTTAGAGTCAGTCCAAATTTGTTTTATTGAGTCAAACCGAGTAGGAAACAAGGACTTTTTGAGGAGATTACCACACTTGCAGGAATTTAAGTGACCATTGGATGAGTTTGCAGATGATCTATGACTATTAGAAAACACAACACAGACCAACCTACTGAAGACACCCATATCACTTCAGGTATTCAGAGAATCCATTACTTGACTTCACCTTTAACTTGACTTAATTTTCTCTCCTATGGGCTTGGTATACTTCGAGTCGGATTCCTCTGTTGGTTTTGGCACAGCTTGTAAACCTGTCTTATTATGGTTCCCTTCTATCCTTCCTTGAAAGTAAAAATAAAAAAAGAGATAAGAACTGAGGATAAGCTAGGAGCTTCGAAGTGGTCGCGGGAGTGGTAGAGACCCCTATTACCTCCTGTGCATCCATGGAAACATGTCCAAAGTTTGCCCCAATAAGGGAAGAGCACTGATAGAAAAAATAAAATGATACCCAGTGGGGAAAATCAGTGCTAAGGAAGGGAAAAGAGAAGAAAGGAACCAGAAACAACAGTTGAGTGGTAAGATGCTAACAGAGTAAGAATCCATGTGTTTTTTGATCGATACCCCATAGGTGAGACCGCACTTAATAGCTTATAGAAGTCAGTATGGTGAATTTGGATGCTCTGAATGTGATTGTGAAGTTTACTCAGGACAGTTGCTAAGTGTGGGGGAAGTACATGTTGGTCTTGATGTCTCCAGGTTTATGTGGATTACTAAGGCGAATCTGAGTGTGGTGCTCCTACGATGAAACGAGTTTCTGAAGTTTTCAAACTTCTTCTCCTGATCTTAGTCTTATGTTTGCTTGAGGGCAAGCAAAAGCTAAGTGTGGGGGAGTTGATATACCATGGAATTTAGGGTTTTTAACCATGGTATATGACTTCTTATCGAGTCTTTTAGAGCCCTTTGGAGTCCTTTTATGTGTGTTTACAGGTCTAGGTACGTTTGGAGCGGATTTGGAGATTATGGCGCATTCTGGCGCATTCTGGAGCATTTGGCCGAGAAGAAGAGTTCACTGTCTATTTTGGAGACTTGTGTCGATCGACACACCTTTGGTGCCGATCGATGCACACACGAGTCTGACAATTCTCTGCGAGTTTAATGAAGAGTTTGGAAATTGCACTTTAGCCCAGAAGTTTTACATAATTACAAAGAAGCCCCAGCCATGATTAGATCATTATATTAGGGTTTTTAAGCCATTGTTTAGGCTACGCTTTATTTTACATTCAGAGAGTTTTAGGGGCTGATCAGATACTCGACAGATAGAAGATTTCGAACCCCTGTTTCTTATTCTGTTTTTTGATATTCGGTATTCTATTGATCATGTCTTTTGTTATGATTGTCATGTCTGGGTAGTTTACCTGTTAGGTTTAGGGATTCTCATTAGGGATTTCATGGAATTATAGGTTGATCAATCTGTAGGGATTTATATCTTTCTAGTTCTATATCTAGGGTTCTTCTTAATGCTTGATCTGAATTGGCCAATTAGATTATTGATGTTAGGTTGATTTCTGCAACGAAAGTTGATTAATTAACTAGAAAGAACTTAGATGGGCAATTTGACTATTCGCAAAGAAATTTGGCTTAGGAGAATTGTGAACGAAAGAAATTGAGATTAATGCTTGTTTATAACTCTAGGATTCGCAACGAAAGTTGGCTTGCTAGGTTGTTAGACATAGATAATATTAGCAACGAAAGTTGCTCTGTTATAATTCTGTGATTCTAGTTCTAGAACAGTTCTTAATTAGATCCCGATTGATGGATTAGCTTGTGTTCCTGATTTCCTGAGAACTCCCTTGACCTGACGCCTTCACTTCTTGCTTACAAACCGATCTATTTACTTTTCTGCTGTTTGATTTACTGCTTTCTCTATTGCTACCTAGCTTAACCTGACATTCTATAATCTATCGTAAGAATCTAGAGTCTCTGTGGATTCGATACCCTATATACTACTGGTTCACGTCTGTGCACTTGCAGTGTAGATCTAGGGATTGAAACCTGATCATATCAAATGGCTAAACGAGGAAGGTGAACTAGATGTCAAGGAGCAAGTCACGGTTCCCATTACCATTGGCCGGTATGAGGATGAGGTCCTATGCAATGTGTTGCCCATGGACGCGAGCCATTTCCTCTTGGGAAGACCTTGGCAGTTCGACAAGAAAGCCATTCATGATGGCCACACAAACCGCCACACTTTTTATCATAAAGGAAAGAAGATAACTCTTGTTCCTTTATCTCCAGCCGAAGTACACCAAGATCAACTCCAACTCAAGAAGAACCGAGAGCAAGAGAAGCAACAGAAAGCTTCCAAAGAACCTGTCCGGAAATCCAGCTTCTACATCAAGCCAAGTCAAGTAAGGAAAACTCTGCTTTCTCAACAATCCTTTATCTTACTTGTGTTTAAAGAAACACTAATGGCCTCTAACCCAGCACCGGATATTCCGATTGAGCTTCAAGCTTTGATGAACAGGTTCAGTGACATGTTCCCTGAAGAGACTCCTAGTGGTTTGCCACCAATCTGTGGGATTGAGCATCAAATCGACCTTGTGCCGGGAGCGTCTCTTCCCAACTGCCCTGCTTATCGAACCAATCCGGTTGAAACCAAGGAACTCTAGAGGCAAGTGAACGACCTGATGGAGAAAGGATACATCCGAGAGAGCTTAAGCCCGTGTGCTGTACCGGTCCTATTTGTTCCAAAGAAAGATGGCACTTTGAGAATGTGCGTGGACTGCCGAGTCATCAACAACATAACAGTTAAGTACCGCCATCCCATTCCTCGTCTTGATGATATGCTTGATGAATTGCATGGTTCCAAAGTATTTTCTAAGATAGATCTTAAGAGTGGATACCATCAAATTCGTATGAAAGAAGGGGATGAGTGGAAAACGGATTTTAAAACTAAACATGGGTTGTATGAATGGTTAGTTATGCTGTTTGGGTTGACAAATGCACCAAGTACTTTCATGAGATTGATGAACCATGTTCTTAGAGCTTATATTGTTGTTGTGTACTTTGATGACATTCTTGTCTATAGCAAAAGTTTGAATGAACATCTTAGACATCTAGAGAAAGTCTTGGAAGTACTTAGGAAAGAAAGCTTGTATGCCAATGCTAAGAAATGCACTTTTGGAACGGATCATCTAGTTTTCTTGGGTTTTTTTGTAGGAGCAGATGGCATCCGAGTAGACGAGGAGAAGGTCCAAGCAATCCGAGATTGGCCAAGTCCCAAAACGGTTGGCGAGGTCAGAATCTTTCACGGCTTGGCCGGCTTTTACAGACGCTTTGTTCGGGACTTTAACACGATTGCGGTTCCTCTCACTGAGGTAATCAAGAAGAACGTTAGGTTCAAATGGGAGCAAGCTCAGGAGGATGCATTTCAGACTCTAAAAGGGTATTGGTGCTTCCTGATTTTCTTAAAACCTTTGAGATTGAATGTGATGCCTCAGGTGTGGGTATTAGTGCTGTTTTTATGCAGGAAGGAAAGCCCATTGCATTTTTCAGTGAGAAGTTAGGTGGTGCTACTCTCAACTATCCAACCTATGACAAGGAGCTTTATGCGTTGGTACGAGCACTCCAAACATGACATCATTATCTTTGGCCTAAGGAGTTTGTAATTCACACTGATCACCAATCCCTTAGACATCTCAAAGGCCAACAAAAGCTGAAAAAAGGCATGCACGTTGGGTGGAATTCATAGAAACCTTCCCATATGTCATTAAGTACAAACAAGGTAAAGAGAACATAGTGGCCGATGCACTATCTCACAGGTATGTACTTTTATCCTCTCTTGGAACCAAACTCTTGGGATTTGAGTTTATAAAAGGCTTGTATGAAACCGATTCTGACTTTAGGGAACCATTCTTAGCTTGTCAAAAGCATGGCCACGGCAAGTATTTCATCTTAGAAGATTTTCTATTCTTTGATAATCGGTTATGTGTACCTCACTGTTCTTTGAGGAAATTGTTTACCAGTGAAGCTCACAGAGGAGGCTTGATGGGACATTTTGGACCAGTCAAAACACTGAAGGTGCTTGAGGATCACTTCTATTGGCCGGGGCTAAGGAAAGATGTGGAGAGAGTTTGCAGCCGGTGCGTCATTGCAAGGAAGCTAAGTCCAAAAACACCTCTCAGGGTTTGTACTCTCCTCTTCCTATCCCATCTCATCCTTGGACTGATTTATCTATGGACTTTGTTCTTGGTTTGCCTAAGTCTAGGACTGGTAAGGATTCGATCTTTTTGGTTGTAGATAGGTTTTCGAAAATGGCTCACTTCATTCCTTGTTTGAAAACCAATGATGCATCTCACATTGCCGACTTGTTCTTTAAAGAAATTGTTAGACTTCATGGCATGCCTAAAACCATTGTCTCTGATCGTGATGCTAAGTTTCTAAGTTATTTCTGGAAAACGTTGTGGACTAAGCTTGGTACAAAACTTTTGTTTTCAACTACTTGTCATCCTCAAACTGATGGACAAAACTGAAGTAGTGAATAGAACACTTTCAGCCTTGATTAGATCGCTTGTTAAGAAGAATCTTAGGACTTGGGAAGAGAATTTGCCGCATGTTGAGTTTGCTTATAACCATTCCATGCATTCTGCTACTAAGTACTCACCATTTGAAATTGTCTATGGCTTTAATCCTTTGTCTCCACTTGATTTAATGCCTTTGCCCGTGAATGAAAGGATAAGTTTGGATGGGAAAAAGAAAGCCAAAATTGTCAAGCAGGTACATGAGAAGGTCCGAGCCAACATCGAGGCAAATACGAAGCAGTATGAAAAGTATGCCAACAAGGGCCGAAGACAAATGATCTTTGAACCAGGCGATCTTGTTTGGATCCATCTAAGGAAGGAACGGTTTCCCGAGGAACGGAAGTCAAAACTTATGCCCCGGAAGGATGGTCCATTCACGGTTGTCAAGAGGATCAATGACAATGCCTACCAACTCGATCTTCAAGGTAAGTATGACATATCTCCTTGTTGGAATTGTGTCCAGTAATCTCGGTACTGTCTCTAGAAAGTAAGAGTATGTCAATGATCAGACATAAGTCATATAATACTGGGGGTCATGATGGCTTGCTAGAGTCCGCTCATGATCTATAAGTCTTGGACTTATTGCCTTTATTATATGATCCCATATGGGTCACACGCCTAAGCTAACAGGAATGATATAGGAACGGCTTAGCAGAAGTACGGTAAAAGTGCTAGGCATTTACAGTACTTAGAGAGAATAAAAGAGTTTGGCCACGGTGTGTCGATCGATACACAAGGTGTGTCGATCGACACAGTGCAGAGAAAACCAGGCGAGTTTTATAAATAAAACTGGAGTCTGTTTTCTTCAACACTTGTAGAACCCTAACCAGCCGCCTCTTTCTCTCTGTCTGTCGCCTCCCTCCTCGTGGTCTAGCAGCCAGCTTCCTTTGCGTGCGTGTGTGAACCTCTGGAGGAGTTATCTCTCGGTGGCTCTCTGATCTCTGACATACCATCTCTTTCCGCTGCAATTAACAGGTATCAGGTGAGATCATCAATTGTTTCTATTCGAGAAGAACCTAGATCGCATGTTTAGGTTGATATGAATCTAAGAATTGAATCAGGATCAACTAAACAATCCTTCAGTGGTATCAGAGCTTTAGGTTCTGGTTTTTCTTGTTTAGATTCAAGTTTAGGATTGTTTTTCTTGTTTAAAAGTGTTTTGAATCAACTACTGATAAGAGAAATCACTTAAACAACAAGAATTGAAACCTAAACATATGAAAAATCGCATGATCAAGCTATATGATTTGATATGCGATCTGATCCGAGAGAATGAGAATCGGCCAGAATCGCATGTATCGATCGATACGATTGCATGGATCGGTCGATACAATCGGCGATCGCATGGATCGATCGATACGATCGCATGGATCGGTCGATACAGTCTATCGGCTAACCCTGTTAACGCGTGAAAGCATCGATCGATGCAGGATCGATGCAGGTTCGATGTTGATGTATCGACCGATGCGGTTGGTGCATCGATCGACACGGTTAGGGTTATGGCTCGGTTCAGTGCACGCGTGAGAGCATCGATCGATACAGGATCGATGCATGATCGATGCAGGATCGATGCTGAGAGCATCGAACGATGTGGTTGATGGATCGATCGACACGGTTGGTTCATCGATCGACATGGTTGGTTTAAGGCTCGGTTTAATTTTGATTAAAATTAATTCGTCCTGGTTTAATAAACAGATTTAATAATTTTATTAAGTCTGGTTAAACCGGGACAAGAAATCCAATGTCGAAAGAATTATTGGATTTAGTGCCTAAACCAGGATTTTCTAATTTGATTTGGTTGGACCAAATAAATTGAGAAAATCCGGTTTAGTAAATAACCGGTTGACAATTGTGGTCATCGTAGTAATTAAAATTTGGTTAGACCAATTTTAATGAACCAGACCGGTTATGTCATTTAATTGGACAATTGGGTCATGTCTTGGACATGGACCAATTCTTGGGCCTCGGGCCAAGAAGTTAAAACAATTGGGCCAATTATTTGAGTCTTTCTTCAGATTAATTTAAAATTTATTTTATAGAATTATAAAGTCGATTTTAAATTAAAGTTTCCGAAATTTTGAAATTAGAAAGTTTCTTAAATTAGAAGTTTCTGGATTTGCGGGTTTTGGATTTTAAAGAAATTTCTAAAGTTAGAAAGTTTCCGTTTTTAGAAAGTTTCCAATTTTAGAAAGTTTCCAAAAATAGTAGGTTTCCAAAAATGGAAAGTTTCCCGAAATAGTAATCTTCTATTTTGGGAATGAATTTTTAAATAAACCTACGAACCTCAAATAATATCAAGCGTTGGATGTCTTGTCCATTCTATGTCAGCTGTCGAAGCCCATTCAATTGCATTCATGGCCTTACAGTGTGAGGGTGTCTGCTTTTGCGTGGATAAGACGGTTTGTGATTCATAAATGTCATTGGGAGTCCCAGACATTAATGATTACATGACTGTATAGTCTGGTTTTCTTGACTGGGCCATCGGGAGTCCCGGGCCTTGAGACATCAGAGTGAATTGGGCCTCGGGCCCAGATTCACAACCAAGAGTTATATCACGGATATAATTAGCCGACATAGGGCTTACCGATATAAGCTAAGGTTTGGTGACGGCCAGTGGCCCACTTTAATCTTAGTTATATGTGGATCTTGGAATCATTATATTCTATTGAGGGTAACTTATGTTATTGAATATAATGCATGATTAATCATATTAAATTTAATACAAGATTAATCATATTGAACATATTAACTAAAATCCTTTTATCTTATATATATTTCAGTTATGACTAGCACAAACAATCAAAACACTTTCTCGATCCGGTCTGTCCTTAAGATGGACAAGCTAAACGGATCAAATTTCTTGACTTGGTCGCGGAACTTGAGGCTAGTTCTCAGACAGGAGAGAAAGGACTATGTCCTTGAGAGAGCTCTCCCCGTGAGGATCGGGTCCAATGCTTCTCATGCAGTATATGATGCTTGGAATAAGCATTATAATGATGCGGTAGATGTGCGAGGTCTGATATTGGCTACCATGGACTCAGACTTGCAGAAGCAATATGAGAACATGGAGTCGCCAATAGAGATGATCAGCAGGCTGAAATTGAAATTTCAGGAGCAGATAAGAGTGGAGAGATACCGGTTGGTTAAGTCTCTCACTAGCTGCAAGCTACCAAATGATAATCCAGTGAGTCCTCATGTCAGTAAAATGATGGGTTACATTGATAACCTGAGGAAACTGGATTATCCAGTTAGCCAAGAGTTGGCAACTGAAATCATTCTGCAGTCACTGCCGTCAAGCTATGATAAGTTCAGAAAGAACTATATCAAGAAAGTCTTAACGAAGACGCTGACTGAACTGCATGATATGCTCAAGACAGTTGAGCCAAACGTGAAGAGTACCCTGTATAATCTCATGAATGAGAAGGGTAGGTTTACTAAACCTAATGCTGACAAGGGTGAAGACAAAGTTGTCCAGATTTTGAATCATGGCAAGCGTGTGTCTTCTGAGCCCGAGTCAGATACCTCTTACGTTGGTAAGTGCTGCTACTGTAAGGAGACAGGGCATTGGAAGAGAGATTGCATTAAATTCATGGAAGATGATGAGGAGTCAAAGTTGATGTATGCGACTACTTCCTCAGGTATTCATGTTATTACTTCAAGTTCTACCTTAAAGGTATTGAATACTGGTTGTGGCACTGATATTTGTGATAATATGCAGAGCCTAAGCAACAGTAGAACGTTGAAGGAAGGGCAAGTGAAACTACATGTCTGGAAGGAGCTTGGGATGCTGCCTCAGTCGTAGGGTTTTTCACTTATAGATCCCTTTTAGGCTTGGTTTTGTATTAAGTAATTGCTACAATATACCTGCTTTAAGCAGAGTTGTCTTTCATTTTCTTGTAAGAATTTGAATGTTTTTCATTTTGATAAAAGACAAGTTTTTTGTTCTTTTGATCTTAATGAAATATTAATTGTAGCACCCTATTCATGGAATGGGTTTTATATCTTAAACCAAAGAGTGCCTAAATGTAACATAAATACCGAATTGGTTTAAATCTGATGAATTAAACCTGATTTTTCTTGGCATAAAGTCTTGGTCACATAGAGTAAGTCGGATTCAGAAATCCCATAGTCATGGACTGTTGGGCTCATTTGATAAGATATCTTATGAGACTTGAATTCTGTTTACTGGACCAAAAGGAAAAGGGCCTATCTTAGCCAAGCTAGAGAAAGGCCCAAAGGCTTATTGGACCTGGAACATACTGATGTATGTGGCCCAATGAGCAGTAAATGCCAGAGAAAATTTCCTGTACTTCATTGTCTCTACTGATTACTTCAGTGAGTGTGACTGTGTTCATTTGATGAGACACAAGTCGGAATTCTTTGACATGGTCGAAAGAGTTCCAGAATGAAGTATAGGATCTAAGTGACAAAAGTATTAAGACTCTGGATTAAATCACGAGTGAGAATACTTAAGTCATTGATTGTGTGATCATCTTAGTGAGTGTGAAATCGTTTCACAGCTCATTTCTCCTGAAAACCTGAAGGTGTTTCTGTGAGAAAGAATCAGATCTTATTAGAAATGATTAAAGATGAGTCACATGAATCTTCCATGATATTATTTAAGAATAACGCTCTAAAATATCTAAGTTTACGCTGAAATAGTTCCACAAATATCAGTTGAAAGACACCACGTAAATGTGGATTGGAATCGATCCAAATTTTGTCTTTACTGAGTATTTGTAGTTGTGCTACTTCGCTGGTTGTCCTAGAGAAACTAAGGCTTGTTACTTTTACGTCCAATCTGTTTTCTAAGAAGGGAAGTTATTTTCCAAGAAGAACAGTGGGAGTAAAAGTATAACTCGATGTTTTCTTAAGGAAACCAAGGCTCGGTACTTTTACGACCATTCTGTTTTCTAAGAAGGGAAATTACTTTCCAAGAAGAACAGTGGGAGTAAGAAGTATTTTTACGACCATTCTGTTTTCTAAGAAGGGAAGTTACTTTCCAAGAAGAAAAGTGGGAGTAAAAGTACAACTCGAAGAAATTCGAGAAATACAGGAGGCTGCTTAACCTATTGAGGGAGAGCAGCGGAAGGATTTACAGATTTCTGTAGAATCTACACCTGTGGAGCCTGAAGTTCGCAGATATGAATGAATCAGTTACTAATCCGAGAGTGATTTCTCGTCATTAGTTGAACCTGATAATCATTGAAAGTTCGCATGATCTGATGATCATTGAAAGCGACGAATCTGCGAAATTCAAAGAAGCGAAAGTGAGTCCGGACTCCGAAAAAAAATTACATTTTATGTAAGTTAGCTTCATCGATCCATTCATGGATGGAAGCAAACATATCGGAGTTGAAATCTTCGTTCTGTTGAAGTAGTCAAGGTTTTGACTTGAACAGGAACGAAGCGGAACTGTGTGTTTACTAATAGATTAGTGGGAGCGATATTGCATTTCTCAAAGAGTATGTCGATGACATACTGATTCTCGGATATAACGTCCCAACGCTGTAGTCGGTAAAGGACTAGCTTGGGAGTTGGTTTAATGATTGACATGGGTAAAGCCACGTGGTTCTTGGATTTTGGATCTAAAGATAGAGATCCAAAAGAGCTGGTAGGACAAAGTCAGGATTCTTAAATTGACAAAGTCCTACACATTTTGAGCAATCCAAGAAGGGTTTTATGCCAATGTCACATGGCATTAAGTTAAGCAAGATACAGTATCCTACGATAACTGCTGAGCTTAAATGCATGGATAAGATTCCATATGCGTCGGCAATTGGATCTATCATGTATGCCATGAAACGTACTTGTTTAATGTTGCTTTAATATTAAGCAAGACAAGTAAAGACCAGTCAAATCCAGCAAAGAAACACTGGATTGCCGTAAAGAATATCCTAAAGTATTTGAGGAATACTAAGGATAAATTCTTGAGTTACGGAGAAAGTGAGGTGCTACGAGTCGATAGAGTCTGAAAGGCAATTTTCCAATAGACAAAGATGATTTCCGATCACAGTCCGGTTATATCTTGTGTCTACCTGGCGGTGCAAGGCACTGTTGCTGACTCCATGACTTATGCTGAACATTTCGCAGCTTGGGAAGTGGCGAAAGAGGTTGTTTGGAAAGAAGAGTTCGTCACTGAACTTGATGTGATTCCCAGCATAGATGAGACTAGCTGCACATCAGAGGTCCAAACACCTTGAGGATAGGTATAACCTATTCCGTAAGATAAATGACAGAGTTGTTAAGTAGATCAGCAAGTTTCAACGAATGAGAACGTTGCTAATCTATTAACGAAGCCACTCCTTAGGCCTAAGCACGAGTCGCGGACTGTTGCTGTAGGATAAGTGAAATTAAGATATAGTCTTAATTTCAGTGGGAGTTATTAAAGGGCTTTATTTAGTTATTGAATATGTTCTTGAAATAACATTTAAGATGTTTAATGAAATTATTATTTCAAGATTATTTTAACTGTGATGAAATAATCGTTCCATAGTGATATAAACCATTTTATAGGTCATCGAAGTAAATGACTTGATCTTGAGTCATCGAAGTCATTTAGCTTGATCATGAGATCCTATATTTGATAAATGTTTTATATCATCCTGTCCCTAGTCGAAGGTTGTTGAAATTGGAACACCAACAACCGTGTGAGACTGGATTGGTACGTGACTTATGACAAAGTCTCAGTGTGTCATAGATGCGCGGCATCAAAGTCAGTACATAGGTGTATGTTGGGGAACATACGACCGGACATGACCCGCTTATAAGAACTCTTCAGGATATTTATATCTGTGTCATAAGAGATTCTTACTACGACTATAGAGTATAGTCCTTAGACCTGAGTTCGCATGCATGTGACTGCACATGGACTGATGCACTTTGATCATTGTCTAACGCTGTCGTTCTGCGATAGTTATAAGGACCTTGTTTGGGTACATTATGAAATGAGTAGTTTACAGTGATGGAACAAGACGGAATTTGTCCCTCCAATATAAATGGAGTGAATATCTCTAGGCCAATCGGAGATTTGAATACTGGAAAATGCATGGCCATGCTCAAACGGACTGTCCCGAGTCGTTTGGATTGTCAGTATCGAATCAGAGTCCGATGAACAAGATTAGGCTTTATAAGGATGACACCAATCTTGCCTTATGACTAATCGAGATATTGTGACAAAAGGATTATGAATACAGAGATTCCAGTACAAGTGGGAGATTTTTGGAATTGTGTCCAGTAATCTCGGTACTGTCTCTAGAAAGTAAGAGTATGTCAATGATCAGACATAAGTCATATAATACTGGGGGTCATGATGGCTTGCTAGAGTCCGCTCATGATCTATAAGTCTTGGACTTATTGCCTTTATTATATGATCCCATATGGGTCACACGCCTAAGCTAACAGGAATGATATAGGAACGGCTTAGCAGAAGTACGGTAAAAGTGCTAGGCATTTACAGTACTTAGAGAGAATAAAAGAGTTTGGCCACGGTGTGTCGATCGATACACAAGGTGTGTCGATCGACACAGTGCAGAGAAAACCAGGCGAGTTTTATAAATAAAACTGGAGTCTGTTTTCTTCTACACTTGTAGAACCCTAACCAGCCGCCTCTTTCTCTCTGTCTGTCGCCTCCCTCCTCGTGGTCTAGCAGCCAGCTTCCTTTGCGTGCGTGTGTGAACCTCTGGAGGAGTTATCTCTCGGTGGCTCTCTGATCTCTGACATACCATCTCTTTCCGCTGCAATTAACAGGTATCAGGTGAGATCATCAATTGTTTCTATTCGAGAAGAACCTAGATCGCATGTTTAGGTTGATATGAATCTAAGAATTGAATCAGGATCAACTAAACAATCCTTCACTCCTAGTTTCAACGTTGCTGATCTATCTCCTTTTCATGCAGATATTACAGATTTGTGGACAAATCCTTTTCAAGAGGAGGGGAATGATAGATTCCGAGGTAGAGCATAAGATCAGGATAGCTCAGACAACGAGGAACCACTTGGACCGCAGCTGGATCAAGGAGAAACTGAGGTTTCCCCAGCCGGACGCACAGACCGCACTGACCGCATGGCCGTGTACCGTTTCGACCCGACGCGACCAGGATTGAAGCTATGCTCGGAACCACGACCAGACGACCGATTCTCACGACCCAGACGATCTCTTTCCCGACCCAAATCTCAATATAAGACTAATGGTCAAGACAGAAGCGCTTTGGTCCGAGCTGAATCATCGGTGGATCGGGACACTTCCATTTTGGTCTGATACGCGACCAAAACTGAACCAACTCCAAGTTCTTTCGACCCATTCGACTTTTCTTCCGACCAAACTTCAAAGGAACGTGCCAAAGGACTAAGGATGAATATTGGACGTGAGGTTTCACAAATGGCCCGACCGGAACAAGAGTTATCCAAGGAAACGTTCGTGTGCATGATCCGGGCCCGTCCATGATCCGAACTACACCAAGGAAGGAAAGACAGTCGATGAGTCACTCTAAGGAGTTCGCTGGATCCGAAGAGTTTTTGACTCATATTTATTTTAGTCTTTGGTCTTAATTATATTTCCTAGGAATTAATTACCACAAGACTAGTCTCTTTACCTCTAGTTGTCTTATAAGTACCAAACTCTCAATTCATTCCGGATACAATTCAATTTTTCTTCTTCTTTTTGAGAGTTCATCTCCTTGTTCTTGTCTGAACATATTTCGATTCTTGGCAAGGGTTACTTCCAAGCATCAAACCAAAGGCCTTCCGCAACCTTTGACGGTCTCCATCGATCCACCACTGATCCGTGATCAGTCTGTCTTTCGATCCATAAAAGAGTTAATCCTATCCGGGAATCCATTAATATCTATCCAAATGGATCATATGAGCGTCGCCCTTGAGTTGGGATGGGCGAAAAAACGAAAGGAACCATCAGGACATATCTATTTGATGATGAGTTACCCCTTAGCAAAAACACCATAAGTTCATCAACGAACTCCATGATGCATGACTCTGGAGGTCGACAAAGATTCGAACTCAAGAAAAATGATGAACATGTTTGCATGTTTAATTTATGAATAAAGAAAAACCCAGGAAATAAATTGAAGTTTTGGTATAACTGATGCAAATGGAAAAAATTATGATGGTGAAGAGTGATAGTAATCCTTTTTTCTATAAAGCACTAGCAAAATCTCATATAACTGCAACTCTCTCCTCTTGACACGTATGCATAATCTGACGTGTCCTCTTCTCAATTTTCAAGGATTTTTTTGGCTTTAATAATTTTTCTTTTGGATAGAAAAAGGATTTTATTATTTTTAATTTCTAATTTTCTGTACTCCTAATTAGCTTTAATTCAGCTATCGTTTCGAGTAGAAAACCTAAAATTCTCACCAAAACCACCTCTCCCATCACCCACGATCCCTGATCCATGATCCCCAATCTTTCCACAATTTTCTCCAACTCATTGCAACCGTTCACGATGTGCTATTATTGATCCTATGCAATTACCTTTGAAGAAAAACCCTCTCATATTCCTCGCCATTTCGACGAACCCCAAAAGGAAGCAAGCGGAGGAGCGGTGGGAAAGGGAAGAGGAGGCTCAATCGGCGGAGGCAGAGACTCAAACGGCATAGGCGGAGGGTCGGGAGGTTCTGTGGCATCGGAATCTGGCAGGTTCACGACTACAAGAGCATATTTCATTTCTTCCACTGGACTGTAGAAGAGATGATCCTGATTTGTGTGTCTGATTCTAGAACAGTTAGCAGATTGCTGCATTACTTCTTGCTTTCAACATGTCACATTCCCGCTTATCTTCAATCTTGCTTTTGTAAATCGTGTTCATTTTCTTATACTGTTTTGATACTGAAATTTGTTTCAGTGAGCTAATGCTTCAGTAACGGTCCATTTTCTTCATAGGTGATAGTCGTGACGACACATGAAAGTGTTCCCGAAGAGTTTTATGGTGCTAAATGTTTCTGATATTTCTAATATGGATCCAGCTAAAACGGCTAAGGTTATGAGAGAATTTCAAAAGCAGGCTGCGCAAATGGACATGACTGTAAGTTGTATCAGTCCATCTCTTCTTTAACTCCATGACAAACTCAAAAATAATTATACTAACTAATGCATAATGCTGTTCAGACGAAGATGATGTCAGATTCCATAGATGATGCTTTAGACAATAACGAAGCTGAAGACGAAACAGAGGATTTGACAAACCATGTACATTTCTCATCGATTCAATTATAAAATATAGTGAATCTGTTTATTAACGAATATGTCAATTGATTAGAGGACATAGTTGGATACTACCAGTTATTTGATAGCTAGATATGAACATTTATATATAGGACGTAGTCTATATAATATGTTATTATTTATTTTACATTGTTAGTCATATCTTAGGGCTTAAGTACACATTCATGATTCTCCTAGACCATTGAGTTGAAAAATATATTATTATGATCTACTATTGCAACACTTTCATAATTTCTCAATTTTAAACTTTTTTGTTTGAAAAATGAAGATGCCAGCTAGAGCTGGAAAGAATGGTTACCCAAATGTTGAATTTTTTTGATTAATCGTCTACATAAATGTAAGTTTTCTTTGTTATATATTTAAAAGATATATTAATCGCTGGGTTTTTTGAACTTGTGACTAAGTCAATATTTCAAAAAATCTTTTCAAAATTATACGATTTAAAAATATATGAATAAGATACATTTATTTATCTAATAATGTTTTATTAGTGTTAGACATAATTTTAACCATAAATTTTTTTCAGCTAAACAATTAGCCCGTGTAAACGCACGGGCCAAACACTAGTATAGAGTATATTTAAAGCAGAAGAGATGATGGTTATCAAAGAGACACTCACACAAGATTTAAAGCGACACGACATTCTGTGTACGCGGAACATATTCATTGGTTCTAGAAAAGGTGGTTTTAAAAAGCTTTACCAAATTCTTATTATACAAATGTTACAAAAAAATATGTCTAACAAAAACCTAATGTTTATATAAGACTGAGTTATCTCGCATACAATCTTATAATGTTTTCGTATATGCATATACTTATTATTTTATGCATCCGACCAGAACGTAATGACTCCGACACTCATATAAAACTCAACAAATTAAACCTCATACCATATCGATATAGATAAAACTTAATCACTTTTTTATCAAAACCAGAACCGAGAAATACACCTAAATTAATTAACAACAGAATAATGTCCGCACATGCGTGCGGGTCGATCACATATCAAAATACGAGTACTTAAATTCGAATGTAACCATGTGCATAAAACGATTACTTAAATCTCTAACAAATCCCGGCAAAAAAAAATGAAATCATGTTTTATCTTGACCATAATCGAGAAATACTCCTAAATTAACTAACAACAGAAAAATGCCCGCAATGCGTGCGGATCAATCACCTAGTTCAAAATTAATTGAATAGATTACATTTTGAACTAATACCTAAAGTAATTTCTCTTAAATTAAAGCATAAATATTTTACAAGATTCTGGTATAAGTTGGTATCCATTTATTATCACAAGAATCCTAATAAATCCAACAAGTGTGCGAAACTCTTAAATTCTTATTGATATACCAAGAAAAAGCTATAAATAGTGTTTACGACAAGGGTTCAGAGATAAGAAAGACCCTTTTTTTTCAAAAAAGAGATAGAAGACAATCTTAGTTGACGACCATCGCTGCTCATCTTCTTCAAAGTAAATCGATGATTCTCCATCTCAACCTAATTGCTAGCTATCACATTAAAATCATGTTTGCTTTCAGTTTAAGATTCTTATATATAATAGTTTAATATCAAATTAAGATATGCAATGCTTGTTATACAATTAGAATCAACCGTTTTGTGTTGAAAATTTAAAGAAGCTCCTGTGCACTCTTCATTACGTTATGATATCTATTTTTAAGGCCTGATACAATTAGAAATATGTAAAAAAAGCGATATTCTTTTGATAACCATAGCCTAGCTAGGATAAAACAATAATTCATAATAAATGTACTAAATTATCGAAAGAAACTAGTTTTCAAAAGAATATAAGTAAAATATATGTAAATCAATATATACATCATTTGTCTTCACAGCTCTCTACCTATTTTCACTTGGCTGTTGTGCGTTTTTGATTTGTAATATAAGCAATTCAGACATTCTTTTTATTTCCTTCTAAACATATTTCATATATGATAAATTGATAATCAAATGTTGTATCACTAAACTTTATATTCTTTCTAAACATATATACTTTTCATCTTGTAGTGATTCCTCCGTATATGGTTCCTCCGCATACGGTTTGTCACTGTCCTTGTACCTGTCCTGAGTGTCCTCGAACATTTGTTTGTCCGTATTGTCCTGTTCCGTATTTTCACGTCCATGATGATCCTTCGGTAATTATAATGAATACAATCACAATATTTTAACTTTATGCTTGTTTTTTTAAGCTCTAATTAAGAAGAAACAAATATTTTTTTTATTGTGAACTTTTATGATTAACTTACCGCAAAAGTTTCCGTTCTTATTATAAATTAGACTTATCGCTACGCCGCCGATAGCTCTCAAGACCGGTATATGCTTAGACGTAGTTCCTCAGACACTGGGTCAAATAATAGACATGATGATTCTGAAAATATGACCATGGAGGTATGCGAAATATCAACCCGTTGTTTTCATGCATACTTCTCTATATATCATGATGAAATCTAACATAATTTTACACAGATCGATACTCATTGGTTTTGTTATGTGGATGAGCAGGAATTGAATGTTTTAATAGAGTCCGCAAGCGTCACGAGAGGATTACCTGCATGGAAAATCTCTCGATTACCAACTCATAAGTATGGACAAAAACCTACATTCAGATGGTGGTGGCAAAAGAAAAAGAATTTTGTCGCCGATGATTCTCAGTACGATCATATCACTATATATTCTTCAACTTATTCTTATGTACAGCTTGTTGGTCCTCGTTTTATCTTAAATTTATGTTCGTCTTTGTTATATTACTTATATAAGCTATGGTTAATTAAGACTATGATTTTAATTTTAGTTTGATTCGGTTTGGATGATATTGTAGGTGTTCGATCTGCCTACTCGACTATAAGAATGGAGATAAGATTATAACTTTGCCATGTAATCATATCTACCATAAGGAATGCATTTTAGAGTGGTTGAAGAAAAATAGGGTATGAACATAACTTTTGTCTAAATTTTTATTTAGAGAAAAAATTAATAATCTGTGAGAGTGTATATATATAGATACATACAAAAGACATTCTCAGGTAAAATTTTCTAATGAATTTATATATGTTTGTTTATGCAGGTATGCTGCGTGTGCAAACGCGAAGTATATTGTTAGGGTGGTAAATTTCAATCACGTTTGATCCAAAAAAAAAAGTTCAATCATATGAACTATGAATTTTCATCCATGGTGGATTTTATTTTCATATCATATCGTAATATTTTAAATGATATGTAACATGTTAGAACATAACAAATAAATATAATAAAATATAGAAACATGTGTAAAATAAAATTCGGTAAACATGTATAAAATAATTTAGTTATGTATATCTACCTAAGTTAGGTAAGCATATGTAAAATAACTTAGTTAGATACACCTACCTATTAAAACTTTGTAATCTCTACTATAAATAAGAATGCTTAGTTAGCATGTTCTCCAAGCTAAGTGAGTTGAGTTTCAGAGTTCTTAAGAGTCCTAGATACTTTAAATGTTCCAAAATAAAATAAGCTTCACCATTTGTTATATATCTTAATATTTTCTTTAAACATTATCACCAAAATACCTTTAATCCTAAACACCTCCTTTGTGGTTGTACTTACTATGTGTTCGTAAATTTGATATCAGTGCCGTGGCAGTCTAAGCTTTGGTTCTTACCTTCCTATGAAGTCCTAATATCCATGAGTTGTCTCCTATCATAAGCAAGTACGGGAAGTATGCTCTGTGGTTGCTACCTAGTGGAACCTCCATATCAGAAATCCTACTATGTTAAGAGAAAAGAGTATGGAAGAAAATTCTTAAGGTCATAATGCTCGGGTACCTTGAGGTGTCAATGATGGAATATTGCCTCGGTTATGTAGCAAAACACCTTATGAATTTTTCTCTCTATATTCTTAGCATTGTGTTTTTAGAAAGGAAACAACTTATGGTCTATTATTACTTCAAATGATAGATAAAGAACATAACATTCTGTCTTGGCTTCTAGTTTCAACTTACACCATGGAAAATATATCTACCTTTTCCAACCCACCCTCTTCCAGAAGATCCAATTCCAGTAAAATAGACTATCTTTATGAAGTAGAATATGTGAGTGATGATAGTAAAGTTCCTATTACCCAACTACCTTTACTTAATACATATAAAGCCTTCACCAAACCAAACTCCACCTTACCTAAAGTCATAAAGCATGTATTTGGTCCGAACAAACATGCTGCCAAAGAACTCGTTTTAGCTTCACAGCTAGAACAACATCTAGTCCCAGCAACTGAAGCAGAACAAATGATCCCTCTCCGACTCAACGAAAGGATGATTCATCAATTGAGAGCCCACGGCTATACTCATCTCCATTACAAAGTAATCCGATTGGCGCTAACCCTCCGTGGAAAAAAAGTTCTACCTGTTGTTGCAAGAGTCGTCCTACTGAATATAAGATACCGAGAGTACCAACATGCTTGTATCACAACTCTTCAAACAAATTTCAACGTGGCACTCAAAGACCCACAAATCTACCAAAACATGCAAATTCAGCTGCAAATCACAGGCGCTCCACAAATTGGAAATACATATGCAGCAACAGTCCACCACCAAATGGCGTAACGGGTCCAAAGTCATGCCATGGATCTAAGTCTTCCACGAGACACAGAGGATGTCCTGCTCATACAACTGGAGTCACAACACAGTTCGTCATGCATCCATATCCCTAGAAAAATCCCTAGAAATGAGCTGATCATGCTACTTCTTGAGTCTTAGGTGACAAATTATGAGAAGCTCCATGAAAGCAGTACACCAATACAGTGTGTAGACTCATCAATTCATAGAAGAAAAACGGTTCCGTAGAAATAGCTTTCAAATCACAAGACGGAGAAAAATCACGATCTTCAGCTTTCTGCACTGAGATTAATATGATCTCTCCATCTGAAGACTCAAGGGCCATGAAACAATATCTACCCGGAGTCCCAATAAATTCCTTCGACTCATTCGGAGAACCGATATACTCCTTCTTTGATTCAACCGGTCATAAATTCTTTGATGTATGTGATTGTACACAATGCTTAATGGACGACTCATACGAAGAAAAAGCTCCAAAGTAAAGAAGGAGAATAAGAAAATCATCTCAACAAATATTGAAGGAACGATATGAAGCGGGAGATCCAGAAGTTGGCCTCCTTGGGGAACCTAGCGGAAGAAATTTCGAATACTATGTCTTGTACCCAAGAGAAGCTCCTTCAACCCCTGAGCAAGAAGATGTTAAAGACTGTTACATGTTGGGTCCTCCGACATCTCAAGAACCGACCTTTCCACCATTGGAGTTCGAACAAGAAAATGTAAGACACACATGGAAGATCAAAAATCCGAACATAAAAAATCCTGATGGTTCAATGAAGCAGATCAGTGCAGCCGAAGCAGCCCTAAACTGGCAGACCGAAAACACAATGACTCAAAATCACATCTGGAGTCAAATTGACCGAAAGGTAACAGTTTTGGATCTTTCCATAAAAGAAATAAACAAGAAGGTAACCTCTCTCCACCAAGAAATCCTCCACCTTGCAACCACCGTTTCCATGCTATCACCCCTTATGTACCAAAAGGAGTCAAAGCTAAAATCACTAAAAAAACCAGTTACAGTCCTTACAAAAACAGCCCAAAAATCAAACCCAAATGCCATATGATCTCTTCACACCCTATCCGATCAACACCCCACCATACTTGGTTCAAACGCAACCTCTCTCCTTCTCCTCTGACCCAAGCCACTTTAGCTCCTCCTCTTTCTTACTAACCAATATTGTTGTAGAAAAACATGCTACAAAGAGGAAACAACCAACTTTTTCTACAAAGAAAGATCCTCCAAAAGATACGATGCCAGAATCATGACAGACTCAAGCTCTACCTGAAAAGAGTGAAACACAGTTTATGGTGGAACATGCCAATAACCCAATATCTACTTTCCTTGAAAAGGTAGCAAAGCAAGAAAAAGATGTCGTACAAAAACGCAAAACGTAAAAGTCCGAAGACAGTTCAGACGAAGACGTTATCATTCCAAGCTTCATGATGGCTGAACCAACTGTATAAGAAGAAGAAGATATAGAAAGTGAAGAAGGAAACATGTATGAAGACAGGAGAGAACCTCGAAGAGCTCATCCTCCACCAGATTGGAATCTAAGAGTTCACACCGCAACGCATGCTGGGTTTTCCTTTGATAATATCCCACCATCAAAATGGAGATACAAGATTTACGAGATGCATGCATGGCTTACTGAACAACTGCTTAATCTAGGAGCCACTCTTCCTACAGTCATTGACAAGATTGTCTCTAAGTTCAATGGACGCCTCAGACAATGGTGGATTAGTCTTGGCGATTACCGGAAACTACAAATACGCCAGTCCCCCACGATAGATGCTTTGATTGGATACATCCACAATGAGATTCTTGGTACATGTGATCATTACACCATCCAAGCAAGAGAAGAGCATCTCAGCATGAGGTGCTGCTCCTTCAAAAGAAAGGATCTAGAAAGTGTGAGATCCGGGATTCACACTAAGAATTTGTATTCGTGGATTTGGACTTTAGGATATAGAAATGGTATAGTTTCCTATGAATCAAAGACTTTATTGAGATTGATCGTCAAGATAGAACAAACACAGTCGAGAAGAGAGTACAAAGTATAAAATCGAGCTATCTAATTGAAGTGTTCTTAGCCTAGGTTGGAATGTCTTTAATGAGTCGCCACTTCTCTTCTTAAATAGTCTCGACTCTGATCTCTTCGTCCCGATATTTCGGCCTCGTCATCGTAACGATCTCCGAGATTTATGCGGATCAGTTGAACTGGCGAAGACCGAGTCGCTCTATCTCCACGTCATCTTCTGCCGAGCTCGAGCTCGATTGTCTCCGGCTTCGGCATCGTCTGGGCCTTGCCGGGGCGTTTGTTTCGCTTGGGCCCATCGAAGGAGTCAGCTCTTTTGTCTGTCTTTGATTCTAGAATGGGCTCGTAATTACGGGCCTCTGTCTTGTCTGTTAATGGGCCGGATTTCCTAGAGGGAAATCCAGTACCACCAATAGCCTGGGGGCCCATTGAATTCGAGAAGTCGAGGTTAATGGGCGGTGGACATTCTCGGGAAGAGGTGCGTGCCTCGGATATGACAAATCTAATGATTATTTTTGCCCCATCCGTTGATCTTGTTTCGATCCATTGGTGCGGAGCGAGCGCGTGAGACGGGCTGAACTGCTTATCAGCGCGTCTGCAGTCGTTGCATGTATAGATTTTGAGAATCTCACCTTTCACCGTAGATCTGGTCGATCGTCAACGGCTCAGATTCGAAGATCGCGAAGCGTTTTCTCGGGCTCGTTCTTTTTGGTGAAGTGACCTAATTAATGCGCATTTTTAACCGTTGATCTCAGGTCAGCGGCTGACGAGGAGGAAGCGAGGGGTCCGAACCACCTCGATTTTCTCGTAATTATTACGAGTTCGGAATCGTGCGGTTAAGATTTTGCACGATTTCCACTATATAATTTTCTCGTATTTTACCGAGGGTGGTTTCTTCCCTTCCTACTTTCGCGTCTTCTCTTACTTTTGCTCTGTGGTTTTTTTACTTCTCGAAAAACTTCTTTCCAAGACTTTTCACTCTCTTTGTTCCGATAAACCGTTGTTCATGGCTCTTAGAGACGCGACGGGGGCTAGCGTTAGCTCAGCGGTGGGCTCGTTTGGCCCACATCCGCCGTCTTCCCTATCTGTAGACCAAATCGAACGGTTGCGGAGAGAGTGCAGGATTCCACCTGAGGTGGAAATAATGATTCTGTCGCCGGCGATATCGCCGGAGACTGAGGTAGAGGGTTATTGCTGCGCCTCGTTCACCTACTTCGATAAATGCGTGCTTTCCTTTCCTATTCCCCGCTTAATCTCTCTGGTGCTGGCCCAGCTCCAATTGGCGTTTCATCAGATGACGCCGAACTTCGTTCGGTATGTCATCGGACTCGGAGTTAGGGCCGCAGAAGAAGGAATCAAGTTCGGTCCTGAGGAACTCATGCGTGTCTGCTCGGTAAAGCATAACGCTAAGTTCCGGGGGACTTACTATCTTTCGCCTCGCTTCGGGAAGGTCCTTGAGGACGTTCCAACGAAAGATGTGTGGAAGGACCGATACTTCTTTTTCAGGATAACCCATCATTCGGTCGGGGATTTTGACTATACGGTCATCCCGTCTCGATGGTCGTCCAGCGTTGGTAAGGCCTTGGTTTCAGTGTTTTCTCTTTTTTTTTAGACCGTCCCTTACTAGATCCGGTTTTTATCGCAAAAGCCCCGGAGTCGCTTGCCACTAATCCGGTCACAGAGGCTCTGCTAGCTCGCCTGAGAAGGGGCGCTGTTATTTGGGGTAGTTTCACAGTTCGGCGCGTGCAAGCCGCTCTGCGAACCAACCCTGAACGGGGTCTGCCGGGTCTCGCGCCGGTCCCTCGAAATCCAGTACTTCCCTCCGAGCCTTCTCGGGCTGCTCCGATCCGAAGTGCTCAGCCTCCGATCTGTATTACCGAGCGGGCGGAAGAGAGTAAGTTGTTTGGATTCGAGTTTTCTTTTTGTGTCGTCGCTTCGACTTGTCTAACTTTTTATTTTATTTACAGCTCGAACCATCCCGGGCAGCAGCTCGGCTGTAAATTCTTCTCCTCGCGAGGTGCCATCTCGCAGAGTGAGCGGCCTCCGGAATGGGAAGGACCCGATCGACCTGGTCGACAAGATAGGGGCGGGCGAGCTCGGCAATGCTATTGTCCTTGCCCTTGACTGGGCCCCTCCTCCGCCTCCGGCCTTCCCTCTTCCTCCTGCTCAGACCCCGCTCCTTCTGGTCCCAGAAGGAACGACTGTGGAAGGGGCCGGCGCGATTCTCCCCTTGGTCGACCGAGAGGCGATATTACCTCAGTCTGGAGGTGTTGCTCTCTGCGACTCTCGACCGGACTTGTCCGGGGAGGATCGTCGGAGTCTAGGAGGTTCTCTTCCCCCTTCGCCGAAGCGTCGTAAAATAGACGCCGGAAGGGATCCGGAGGGGTCGGAGGGAGAGGAGTGTTCGGTTGTGGACGATCCGGAAGGCGTGGTTCGTCTGATGAGGCGCATTAGGCCTGTTGGTTCTGAGCTCCCGGTTTCTGGGGAGACGGTCCTCGGTAGTGAGTACTCCGAGATGATGGCGGCTGTCGGGAAGGTGAGACGTTTTTGGCTTTGATCTTCTTTCTTCCTTTTATTCTTCCCTTTCCCTTTTCTATTTAAACAACCGACGTCTTTTTGTACAGGCTGTTGAGGCCGTGAATGCGTACGCGGTCCGGTCTGAGAACGAGGTGTTGGATGCTCAGACTTATGAGCTCGAATCTGCCCGAGAGGCTGCTACCCAAATGAATGCCGAGCTCCAGGAAGACTTGGCTAGGGAGGAGCGCTTGAAGAGGAGGGTCACAGATCATACCGCTGCGGAGGCCAGGATTGCGCATCTCGAGAGGAGAGAGGCGGAGCTGTCTTATCAGCTTAGCATCGCCGAGGCTTGAATTCGGACTGTGGAGGAATCGAGCCAGGTCGAGCTTCGTAAGGCTCGAAAAGAGCTTCATGGCCAGTACCGGGTGATTCTGGCCGGGGTCAAAACGAGAGCCGAGAAGAGGAAAATCCAGACCAGCGCTGAGATCCGTCTTCAAGAGACTTTGGCTAACATTGAGCTCATCGCCGAGATCGCAGCTGGAGAACTGGACATGACCCGAGAGGTGCTTAAGCTGGCGGAGCAAAAACGAGTTGCTCTAGCGGAGATGGAGGCCGCGACGGTTTCTGATTTTAGCGTCGGCAAGCTTGCCTTGCCGGCGATGTCAGAGGATTCCGTGGCCATGGCAGGTTCTCCACCTGCTCCCCCAGCCGAGACCGACCCGAGGGCGATCGACGAGACCGAATCCCGGCCGAGAGGAGAGACAGGCGATGGAGCGGAGGGCCAGGTCGGCGACTCCTCCTATGCGCCGTTTTAATAACTGTTGTTGTTGTTGCCCGAGAGGGTTTTTAATTTCTTTTTCAAACTTTGGTTGCCCAAGGGGTTTTTTTTTTGTTCGAACTCGAGGACATCATGTCCTTCTCTTTTTATGAATTGCTTTTTTTTTAAAAAAATCTTTCATGCCTTAGCATAGATTTTATTGTTTTCGTGCTTTAACACAAAATTTGAGCCGTTGCGGCGGTTCGAACTTTTCCGGGGGAGCCGAGCAGATAACTTATCTTAAATCGCCTTAGGTAGTTCTTTCGGCTTCTCTTTTAAGTTAATTGCGTTTGACCTCGAGCTCTTCTCCAGGAATAGTCTTAGGTGAAGCTACTTCGTAATGCAAGATTCAAGCTTGATTGCTGAACTGAAAAGAGAAGTATTAAGTATGAAAACGAATCGTAGTAAACTTACAAAGATCCGATTTGGAGTGTGTGTAGAGGTTGCATGCTTGAGTAGCCGTCTTGTCCTCATAATTTTTCTTGAGGGGTGGGGCAGCCCCCCGATTCTTTTAATCCGTATAAGGTTTAGAAGAATTGTATTTTTTTTTGGAGAGATCATTCTGGATCTCTTCCTTTGGTACGATCATTTCAGTTCGTTCGAAGCGGGAGGACCGTTCTAGGTCGCTTGTTTTTGGGACGATCATTTCAGTTCGTTCGAAGCGGGAGGACCGTTCTAGGTCGCTTGTTTTTGGGACGATCATTTCAGTTCGTTCGAAGCGGGAGGACCGTTCTAGGTTGCTTGTTTTTGGGACGATCATTTCAGTCCGTTTGGTTTGGAGGGACCGTTTTAGGCCGCTTTGTTTGAAGGGATAATTTCATATCACTTTGATTTTGGGGGAGACCGTCTGAGGTCTCTTGGAAAGGATAATTTCATATCGCTTGATTTTAGGAGAGATAATTTCATATCACTTTAGCTTTTGGAGAGGCCGTTTCAGGTCGCTCTGAAGGGATACTTTTATATCGCTTGATTTTGGGAGAGATAATTTCATATCACTTTAGCTTTTAGAGAGGCCATTTCAGGTCGCTTGGAAGGGATACTTTCATATCGCTTTGATTTAGAAGAGATAATTCCATATCCTTCGTTTCGGAAGAGATAATTTCATATCTTTCGTTTTGGGAATGTTATGACAAGGTACTTCGCAATGATTCTAACTTTTACGACAGAAAGAAGCATTGGATTAAGGGACTTATTTTGATTTCACAAAGATAAGTCGGTGTAACTTCGTCAGAAGCTGTTGAGCTCGGCGTGAGCATTGTTTTTGGGGGGCGGCTGCGCTCGACATCGAGCTGCCTACGTACCCTTTTTAAGGGGATCAAACCATTTCGTAGTTCGATTATGTTGATGTACTCCTAGTGGAAATACTTTTTGAGGTTGATGATGTTCCAAGGTCGTAGTTCAGGCTTCTGGGTTTCTACCGACTTGAGTCGGTAGACCACGTCCTTCACGACGTCGGTGACCTGGTAAGGACCTTCCCACTTCGCTCCTAATTTTCCAGCGTGTTCTTCCTTTTTATGGTCGAACACTTTCCGTAAGACGAGCTCTCCTACTTGAAACCTTCGAGTTTTGATTCGGGAATCATAGTAGCGAGCTGCGGCTTGTTGGTAATTCTGGAGTCGAGCTAATGCGAGGTTCCTTCTTTCGTCGACGAGGTCAAGCTCGTCAGTTATCATCTTGTTATTAAGTTCCTCTTGTCGTGGGCATTCTTCCTTGCGAATGCTTGACACGAGAATTTCAGCTGGTACTACTGCCTCGATTCCGTAAGCCAGCGAGAAGGGAGTCTCGCCAGTGGATTTGCGGGGGGTAGTCCGGTAGGCCCAGAGTACGGCTGGAAGTTCGTCACTCCAGGTTGTTTTGCACTCGTTGAGCCTTTTCTTGAGACCGTTCATAATCACTTTGTTAGCTGCTTCTGCTAGCCCGTTCCCTTGGGGGTAGCGTGGCGTTGAGTAAGTCAGCTTTATGTTCCAAGTTCTGCAGAACTCTTTGAACGTGTTTGATATGAACTGAGATCCGTTATCGGTGACGATCTCGTGGGGTAGTCCATGTCGGCAAACGATGTTTCGCCAGACGAACTCCGTAACGTGAACGTCCTTAATTTTCTGGTATGACTCTGCTTCAATCCACTTGGTGAAGTAGTCCGTCATCACCAACAGGTGTGTGGCTTTCTTTTTGCCAGATGCGACCAGCGGTCCCATGATGTCCATTCCCCATCGCATGAATGGGTATGGTGATGAGATAGAGGAGAGTTTCTCCGACGCTTGGTGGATAATTGGGGCATGCTTTTGGCATTTATCGCACTTGTTGGAGAAAGATTCGCATTCGGTGGCCATTGTCGGCCAATAGTAGCCTTGCCTTTTGATTCGCACGGCCAATGCTCGTCCTCCGGAATGGCTTCCGCAGGATCCTTCATGTGTTTGTGTAATCACGGCCAGGGCTTGCCTTTTGTCAAGGCATTTAAGATAAGGTCCGGAGAGGCTCCTTTTAAAGAGCTCTCCTTGTGTGACGCAGTACCTTGCACTCTGTGTTTTAAGTTTCCGCGCCTCCCATTTGTCGTCGGGAACTTCGCCGTTTGTGATGTATCGAATGATCGGAGTTCTCCAATCTTCGTCGTTGTTAGGCTCAGGTACCTGACTAGTGGATGCGGTTTGAATTGGTCCGTCGGGGACATTCGCGACGTATACGGTGTTTCTAGGATCGAGACCATCATCAATCTCGATGATGTCGCTACTAGTGTCTCCGGGACACTCTTTGTGTTTGACATCGTCCTTCACAGCGGGCCCGTCCTCTTTCAAGGACAGAGCTTTGAGAGCTATGTCGATGCTTGGTTTTTCTATCCCTTCGACTGGTATGATCCTTTTGAGGTTAGGATCTGATGTCAATGCTAATGTGGCTAGCGCATCCACTGCGGTGTTTTCACCTCGTGGGATTCGTGTTAGATCGAAGAATTTGATCTGTTCGGCCAATGTATGGACTACCCGTAGGTACGCTTCCATTCGTTCGTCTTTGGCCTCGTAGTCGCCATGATATTGGCTTGTGACTAATTGGGAATCGCTGAAGGCGTTTACTTCCCGGGCTCCTATGGCTATCGCGAGTCTGAGCTCGGCTATTAACGCTTCATATTCTGCCTCGTTATTTGATGCGGCGAAGCCCAATCTAAACGATTGTTCTAGTACTTCACCCGTTGGGGAGACTAATTTAACTCCGACTCCGGACCCTTGCCTTGAGGAAGCTCCATCGACGTAGAGTTTCCACCTTTGGGCCGAAGTCGGGTCGAGTTCTATAGTCGGAGGGAGCTCGATTATGAAATCTGCCAGTACTTGTGCTTTTAGGCATGTTCGAGCTTTGTATTCAATGTCGTACTCGCTAAGTTCGATAGCCCATTTGACCAATCGACCTGATTGGCTTGGACTGTGAAGAATGGTTCTCAGTGGCTGAGAGGTCATCACTATGATCGAGTGCGATTGAAAATACGGTCGGAGTTTCCGAGCCGATGTTACTAGCGCTAAGGCGAGTTTTTCCATGGCAGGGTATCTGGTTTCAGCGTCGATCAAGGTCTTACTGATTTAATACACCGGCCGTTGTTCGTTTTGTTCCTCGCGAACCAGGACTCCACTTACTGCTGCCGTCGAGACAGCTAGGTAGAGGTAAAGGGGTTCTCCTTCTACTGGTTTCGCCAGTATGGGTGGTTTGCTTAAGTAAGCTTTGAGCTGAGTGAATGCCTCTTCGCACTTTTCGTCCCAGAGGAACTTTTTGTTTGCTTTTAGCAAGTGATAGAAGGGTAGACATTTATCGGTCGACCTTGAGATGAAGCGATTCAGAGCAGCTATTATGCCGGTTAGGCGCTGGACTTCTCGCGTTGTTCTGGGAGATTTCATCTCTATGAACGTTGCGATCTGTTTGGGGTTCGCTTCGATCCCTCTTTCGGTCACCAAGTAACCGAGGAATTCTCCTGAGGGAACCCCGAAGGTACATTTAGCTGGGTTGAGTTTCATCCCATACTTATTAAGAATGGTAAAGCATTCTTTTAGTTGGGGGATGTGATCCTCGTACCTGGAAGATTTTACCAGCATATCATCGATGTAGACTTCCATGGTTTTGCCTAGGAGTCCTGAAAACATCTTGTTGACGAGGCGCTGGTAAGTTGCTCCTGCGTTTTTTAGTCCGAAGGGCATGACTTTGTAGCAGTACGTGCCTCGATCAGTTATGAACGAAGTCTTTTCTTGGTCTTCAGGGTTCATCAATATTTGATTGTACCCTGAGAACGCGTCCATAAAGGATAGCAGCTGATGTCCAGCGGTGGCCTCGACCAGTCGGTCGATGTGCGGGAGTGGGAAGCTGTCCTTTGGACATGCTTTGTTGAGATCCGTGAAGTCCACACAGACCCTCCACTTTCCGTTCTTTTTCTTAACCACCACGGGGTTCGCGAGCCATTCGGGGTACTTGACCTCTCTGATCGATCCGATTTTTAATAACCGATCGACTTCGTCGTTGACGGCTTTGGCCCGCTCAGGACCTAGTTTTTGACGTTTATGTCTTGCCGGTTTGTAGGTTGGGTCGACATTCAGCTCGTGGCTGGTTACGTCGATGTTTATCCCTTTCATGTCTGCTGAAGACCAGGCGAAGGAGTCGACGTTCTGTTTGAGAAAAGAGACCAGTTCGTTCTTAACCGGCTCTGATAGGTCGATTCCGATGCCAACGAGTCTTTCGGGATGAGCATCATCTATGCAGACTTGAGTCGTGAGGTCCTTTGGGGGTCCTATTTGACTGGGGTCGTTCGACCTTTTGGTCTGCATGGTGGCGAGCTCCTCCTCTTTCTGTAATTGCTACGCAGGGGATTTCTCGATCTGCTTGTATCCGTTCATGTAGCAATGACGGGAAATCTTTTGACTTCCGTAAATGGTTTTGATCCCTTTGGGAGTCGGGAACTTTACGCATTGGTGGTAGGTCGATGGTACCGCTTTCATGTCGTATATCCATGGTCGACCTAGGATTGCGTTATAGGGAGCTGGTCGATCTACTATGACGAACTCCGTCATTCTCCGAACTCCTCCAGCAATTACTGGGGCAAAGACAGAGCCCATCGAGTATGTCGTCTCGCCAGCGAAACCTACTAGTGGTGTCTTTTCTTCCACAATCTCGGAGTCGTTGAAGTCCATCTTTTTGAACGCGTCGTAAAAGAGGACATCTACCGAACTTCCTCTGTCAATCATTATCCTTGAGAGTTCGACATCTCCCACTACTAGACAAACGAGGAGGGCGTCGTCGTGTGGTTTGTCGAGATTACTTGTCTCGCTCTCGTAGAAAATGATTTCGTGGTCTGGACCCAACATTGGGGTTTTCCCCCCTCTGTCGGTCTCGACTCTTCTTTGAAGAGCTTTGATCGAATTGACCGAGTCGCGGCAAAGCTTGGAGCCACCGAAGATGAAGTCGATTCGTTTAGGGGGTATACCCCGTACACCCCACCCCCCCCCCCCCCCCCCCGCAGAGACGAGGGAGATTGATTCTTGAGCGTAAACTTTTGGCAGGAGCCGGAGGCGGGGATAGCGCCGAGCCTCTCGGAGTGCCGCTCAGGTTAAGCTCGCCGAGGATGAACTCGACTCGCTTCCGCGACCCTTGAGGGAGTGTTTCGGGAGATTCCGGCTCTTTTGACCGTTCCCGTTTGTTCTGAGAGTGCTTTTTGGAGTTCGACTCCTTGGTCTGTTTGTTTTCCTTTTTGCCGGACAGAGTTTCCTCCTCGACTTCAGAGTCTTTTTTTCTTTCGGACTCTTGTTTTTGAGCCTTTGCTTTAGCTCGAGTATAGCAATCCTTGGTCGAGTGTCCTCTTTTATTGTGGAAATCACATAATATTTCCTTGTCGAACTCGAATTTCTTCGAGCTCTTTGGGCTCTCGACCGCGTTGACGTTCCCTGATTTACGGGAATCCTTTTTCGAGTTCGAATTCTGCGAGCCTGACGGGTTCCTTTCTTTCCGGTGTTTTTCCCTGAGGGCCGTGGTTTCGTCCTCGAGGCGAGCAAAGGCCGATGCGCGATGGAGGGCGTCATCGAGCGTTTGAGGTTCGCGGACTGTTATTTCCTCGCGGAATCTGGTTGAGAACCATAGTCCTCGCCTCAATGCTTCTATAGCTACCTCGTCTCGTGGATTCGCGATTTTGGATTTTATTTCCTTAAATCGGTCGAGTACGAGCGAAGTGTTTCGTCGGGTTTTTGAGAGACGCCAAATAGGGCTGCCTCAGTAGTCTTTTCCTCAATGAAAACGGAGTATTGCTTGAGGAAAGCCGTCATGAACTGGGTGAAGTTGTCAATGGACCTTTCTTCCAGTCCGGCAAACCATTCTAGGGCAGAGCCTGATAGGTTTTCTGCGAAGAGCCTGCAGAAGGCTGGCTCCCTCTCCTCATCGGTAAGGTACACCCTTGTCATCGCTAGTCGGAATGCCCTGATGTGGGCTTTCGGGTCTGATTTCCCAGAGAATTCTGGAAACTTAGTTTTCTTGATCTCTCGAATCCTTGCGAACGCAATTCGATCTGTGAACGGCGTTTGTTGTGTTTCTTCGATCACTCGATCGATGTCAGGAGCTGCGCTCGTCGCCATGTGAACTTTCGAACTCTGACTGTTGAACTGGGCTTTAGCCTGCTCAATGTATTGTCTAAGCATATCGTGTTCATCGTCCTCTGCGGGTGCGAACTGGACTTGTGCCTGACCTGACGTTTGTCCCGGAAAAATAGGGTCGAGGAGATCGATCGTTGGGATCGACCTCGTCTGATCAACCTGGGGCGTTCGGAACTGAACTGAGTTTGATCCGTTAAGGAGTCCCGAGCTCGAGGCGAAGGCAGAACCTCCTAGTTGCCTTGGTCGGATGTTAGAGTTACTCGGGAAAGGTGGTGGCCCGGGTAATGGTCGGTTTCTTGATCCGGTTGGATCTGTGACCATTGAACTCGAACCAAATGGGGTCGGTATCGCGATAGGGGCCATTGTAGGGCGGAAGCCGCTATTTGACGTATTACCGAAATTTCCCGACGTTCCCGGAGGAGTTACTACCTGGGAGAAGTCCAAGCGGGTACACGGTGGAGGACTTATGGGAGTTTGCGTTGGTCTGCCCCCTTGGCTTTGACTGGCGAGCTCTTCAAGACGGGCGTTCAGGCGCCGCTCTTGTTCCTCGAGCTGCGCTGCCAGAGAACGGTTCGCGATCTCTTGGGCCCTTGCGCTTGCCTCGTTGTTTCTCGTTCGATCTACCAACAAGCTTAACATCGAACGGATCTCGGCAAGATCGCTTGGCCCTTGTCTCTGTGGAGCAGAATGTAGTGGCGAATTGGGTCTGGTTACTCCAGATCCCCCTCCTGGGGTGGGTATTGAGTCATTTCTCATCCACACCCAGTTTCTGCTCGGATCATTAGTTCCTGACAAAACATTTGTCGGAGTCTGGCTCGTCGCGATTGTTTGAGCGACAGAGCCGGCTGGTACCGAAGTCGTGGAGACTGAGGCAGAGCTCGTCAACACGCCGTCGGTCTGACCCATGTTTCTTACCCCGGTAGTGTTCTGAGGAACGTTGTCAACCGTTTGAGGGCAGTCAACTGGTGGTGTGGCGCTGGGAGAGCCAGTTTGGTCGGGATTCATCTCGATCTATCGGATCTAGGATCTGATTCTTAAGATAGGAAAGGCAATAGAATGTCCCCACAGTCGGCGCCAAATGTGAGATCCGGGATTCACACTAAGAATTTGTATTCGTGGATTTGGACTTTAGGATATAGAAATGGTATAGTTTCCTATGAATCAAAGACTTTATTGAGATTGATCGTCGAGATAGAACAATCACAGTCGAGAAGAGAGTACAAAGTATAAAATCGAGCTATCTAATCGAAGTGTTCTTAGCCTAGGTTGGAATGTCTTTAATGAGTCGCACCTTCTCTTCTTAAATAGTCTCGACTCTGATCTCTTCGTCCCGATATTTCGGCCTCGTCATCGTAACGATCTCCGAGATTTATGCGGATCAGTTGAACTGGCGAAGACCGAGTCGCTATATCTCCACGTCATCTTCTGCCGAGCTCGAGCTCGATTGTCTCCGGCTTCGGCATCGTCTGGGCCTTGCCGGGCGTTTGTTTCGCTTGGGCCCATCGAAGGAGTCGGCTCTTTTGTCTGTCTTTGATTCTGTCTGTTAATGGGCCGGATTTCCTAGAGGGAAATCCAGTACCAACAGAAAGGCATTACGAAAGGATGTCAAAAATATTCTACGCCTTGAATGGGATAGATGACGTCAACCTCAAGCAAGCTTACTTAAACTCACTTCTTTAACCACTTGGAAATGAGACTTCGCGTATATTATCTCTAAAAAATATGGCTCTTAACCAAGTTTCATTGAGAGAAATATACCATATGTCACTTGCAGCTCTTGAGAAGTTATGCAACGACCAGAAGTTCTTCAAGCAGCTACAAGAGCAAGGAAAGCTTCTTGGAAAAGCATGTGACCGTCCTGAACTTTCAATCAAATGTAAGCAGAAGAAATGCAGTTGCTCCTCAAGCTTCGGAAAAGAGAAGAAATCAAGAAATGGCAAAAGAACTATCCTCAATTATCTTGCGGAAAAAGGGAAGTTTTTCAGAAGGAAAAAAAGAAGATGCTTCAAAAAATCAAACCGATCCTACATCTGGAAGAAGAAAGGACACTATGCAAAACAATGCCCAAACAAAAGCAAAAGAGACAAACTAATTGGACATCTAGCCCAAATTGAAGATATTGATGATTCAGACATTGAATCAATATTCTCTCTCGATGAAGAAGCAGCGGACAACACAGTCATTGCATTGGTAGTTCAACATGGAGATGAATCTTCAGAGGAATCTGACACAGAAGAAGAGAAAGAAGATGGAGATGACCAATTTATGCTCTTTGACATTTACACACTTGATGCTTGTAAAGCGGAGCAGCTAGATGAAGAATTTATTTACTCATCTCAACCATCTCCAAATGACAGAATCTAAATCTTCTCTACCAAGTACGACAAGCCCATACCCGTCGTAGCCTTCTTTGACACTGGAGCCACATCTTCCATCATCTTGCCAGACTTGCTTCCATCCTCCCATTGGAACTCTTGCTCAGTATCATTTAATGCAGCCAACGGCCAAACGTTCTATATCACCATTATCATTAAGCCTATCTATATCTAACTCTTTTCAGGATATATGGTCAAATCTAAAGTATACGGGTCTGATCTTCTCCAAAAGACCTTATACTTGGATTTGATATCTTCCAAATCCTTAAAAGAGTTTCTTGGCATCCAAAAGGTCTTAAACACAAGAACCACCTTTTGCCCTGTACAACAATTTCCCATCTATATCCAATGGAGATCCTTAACTCCATCAGAGAAGAAATTGCCAAAACTCTTGTGCCACTTCTCATTCAGAGTTCCTCACAAAATGTTCCCCACCTTTGTGAAAAAAACCGAGAGTTCTTCATATCCTTACCTTCCAAAAAGAATGAAGATGTCAACCCAACTAAAACAAGTCACCCGGGAATGAATCCAGACCACTACAATCTTGCGCTTGAAGAAGTTGATCAACTCCAAAAAGAAGATCTTATTGAGAAGACCACGTCACCATAAGCATGTAAGGCTTTCTATGTCAACAAGAGAGCAGAACAAGTTTGAGGAAAACTAAGACTGCTGATGACAATTTTCCTTTACCAAAGCGTGAAGTTTTATTCCAGAGACTTCCCCAGGCACAAGTCTTCTCGAAGTTTGATCAAACTCGAGGACAGGCCAAAAACATGCTTTTGCATACCGGACGGCCATTATCAATGGAAAGTCATGCCAATGGATTAAAGATCGCTTCCTCATTATTCCAGAAGGCCATGATAAAGATCTTTGAGCCAATCTATCCAACGCATTAGTGTGTATTGATGACATTCTACTGATCTCTCCAAACATCGACTCTCATACTCGACTATTAAAGAAGTTCCATAATATCGTACAACAGTATGTTATTATGCTCTCTGAGAAGAAGATGGTTATTGGAGAAACAGAGATTGACTTCCTTGGCATGCATATCTCAAAAGGAGAGTATCACCTTCAACCTCACATTGCATCACAGCACAACAAATTTCCAGACGAAAAGCTTCTTTCAAGCAAGTTCAGCAGTTCCTTGGAATTGTTAACTATATGCTTACTTCATACATGACCTGGAAAAATCAAGGTCAGTTCTCTCAGCCCAGCTCAAGAAATATGCTCCTCCATAAAACCAACAATGCACAGAAGCTGTGAAAAAACCTAAGCAAATAACGAAGACACTCTCATCTCTAAGGATTCCGTTTAAAGGAAAAAGGATCCTCCAAACAGATGCGAGTGAATGTTATTGAGGTGTTGTTCTATTAGAAGAAGACGAAAAAGGAAAATGACACATATGTGGCTACAAAAGTGGTGTTTTCAAAGATGGCGAGAAACACTACCACTCCACTTATAAGGAAATACTTGCAATCAAGCGAGGAATTGAAAATTTTGAGTTTCATCTGGTTGGTCAATATTTCATAATCGAAATGGATATGTCCTCGTTTCCAAAGATGATATTGTTCAAGCAGAAGGTCCTGCCACAAGCACATTTACTAAGATGGGAAAGCTGGTTCTCACAATGGAAATTTGACGTCAAGCACATCAATGGAAAAGACAACTTTCTCCCAGATTTCCTATTTAGAACCCAGAAGCAAATCTCGACGATCGTCACAGTGATATACACACTTAGTCTAAAAAACCCCGGTAGAAGAAACTCTAAGGAGATTAATTGCGATGATGCCACAAGGACTACAAGTGAAGATGATAGAAACCGTTCTGGCCTACATGGGTACCGAAACACTAAATCTAAGGCTCTACATCCATATGTACGGTCTAGACCAAGGTCCACTTCTCGGATTACCTTACCATCCGGTATTTTCTTTTCTCACTACAAGAGATGCCAACCCAGATCACTATTGTAAATTTTCGAGAGAAGCATATCTCCTGTTGTGGTACTTGGTAGACATGTACACTATTGGAGTACTCTTCGACAAGTGTCAGTTACTACAGTATTTGGAAAAATGCATCATGACAAGGAGAAAGCCACATTACACATTACTGTATAAATGGCTGACACTGTTCCATGACGTAACGTGGTGGCAAGACAATATTCGTGCACAAGGAGGATTAAAAGTTCTTGTCACATTCAAGATGATCAAAATTCAAGACCAACAAGAAGAAGGAGTGGTGATCCGTAGAAGATATGAAGCACGTGTCCAGAAAAGCTACAATAATGACGCTTTTGACGGGCGTCACTTCTACCAAAGGATAAGCGCAACGGTGACACTTAATTTCTTGGAAGAATCCGAAGTAGATCAGAGCCTTTCTGTCCACACACGTCACAATGGCACAACAGGGATGTCTATCCATCAGACTGAAGGAATTTCTAGCAGTTCTAATCAGGATTAGCAACCCTAGTCTGAATTCCGAGCCTAGGATCTAAGGTTCAAGTAATTGAATCTATGGGATCTCAGATTTACCTGTTGATTTGCAGCGGAAGTATTAGCAGATAATCGAGATCACGAAGCGCCTCAAATGCTGCGCCTCTACTGGTATCCACACGCACACAAACTGGACCGCAGGGATGCTAGTGCCTTACAGAGATCTAATCTCCAGAGAGGTTTGTTTCTGTGTTCTGGTGGCTGTAAATTAGGTTAGTCGTGAGTTTAGGTCGACCATATATCTTATATATGTCGGCTTGAACCACGACGGAATTAACTAACGATTAAACCGTATTAATCTGGTTAATCCGCGAGTGCATCGATCGATGCACTAACTGCAACGATCGACACTGCCCCCAGAACATTGATATCGAATGCATATCAAATATGCATTCACTGGATCATTACATTAATGATCAACCTCGTCTTTAACGCCCAGTTTACTTAGGTGTGTGACCCTGTAGGATCATATAACACTAGCAATGAGTTCTCAACTCATTGATCATAAGTGGCTTCTAGCAAAGCGTTATGACTACCTAGTGTTATATGATTGTCTCATCTCGACTATACGACTTTCACTTAGAGCAAGTACAATAGATTTCAGGACATTCCCAACAATCTCCCACTTGTACTGGAATCATATATTCCTTTAATCCCTTTGTAGCTATATCTCAATCTAGCATAAGGCAAGAACTGTGTCATCCTTATTTAGCTAGATCACGTTTATCGAATCCCGATTTATACTGATAAAAAACAAACGACTGACAATCACCTCGTTTGAGCGCGGCCACGCATTTCCAGTATCAAATCTTCGATAGGCCCAAAGATATTTAACTCCTGTTATATAGGAGGTACAAATCCCATCTTGTCCCATCCATGTCTCTTTCATATTTCATGATACGCCTAATCAGTGTCTTTATAATCACCAGTTACGGCTGACGTTTGACAAAGTCAAGACGAACCAATCCATATGAGAGAGGACATGATGAACTCAGGTCTTAGGACTCTTTTGTCGTAATGAGAAACTCTTATAACACTAATATAACATCTTGTAGAGTTCTCATTGACGGGTCAAGTCCGATCATGTGTTCTCTAACACATATATATGTGATTGACTTTAATACACTTATTAATGACTCCATGAAACATGGTCATCAGTCACCTCACATACTAGTCTCACGTGGTTGTTAATGTCCCACGTTAACAACCTCGACCAGGGACCATTATAATTTATGTCATTTATTGCTTATAGGGTTTCATGATCAAGTCACATACTTGATGGCCTATAAAATGTCATAAATTACTTTGGGACAATATATATATATATATATATTTAATTAACACAATTAAATAATGCTGAAACAATTTCATTAAAATAACATAACTATTATGTCTTTGTGAACATCATGTCATAACTAAAACAAGTACAACTCCCACTGAAATCAAGATCATATCTTAAGAAATCTAATGCCTATAGCAGTGGTATGAAACTCGTGCTTAGGCCTTGGGAGAGGCTTGGTCAGTGGATCAGCAACATTCTCATCCGTCGGGACTCTGCTGATCTTCACATCTCCTCTATTCACAATATCACGGATAAGGTGATATCTCCTTTCTATGTGTTTGGATTTCTGGTGTGATCTAGGTTCCTTTTCTTGCGCAATGGCTCCATTGTTGTCACAATACAGAGCCACTGGCTCAGAGATACTAGGAATCACACCAAGTTCAGTGATGAACTTCTTGATCCAAACAGCCTCCTTTGCCGCTTCAGAAGCAGCGAGGTACTCAGCTTCAGTTGTGGAATCTGCTACAGTGTCCTGCTTGGAACTCTTCCAGCTGACTGCACCGCCATTCAGGCAGAAGATGTAACCAGATTGCGATCGGAAATCATCTTTGTCTGTCTGGAAACTTGCATCTGTGTAACCACTTACTACCAGCTCATCACTTCCTCCGTACACCAAGAATTTATCCTTAGTATTTCTCAAATACTTCAGAATATTCTTGACTGCTGTCCAGTGACTTTCACCTGGATCCGATTGGTATCTACTCGTCATGCTTAAAGCACAAGCAACATCTGGACGAGTACAGAGCATGGCATACATGATGGATCCCAACGCCGAGGCATAGGGAATCCGACTCATGCGATCTCGCTCAGCAGGTGTCTCAGGACACTGCTTCTTGCTGAGACTTATGCCATAAGACATTGGTATGAAGCCCTTCTTGGAATCTTGCATTCTGAACCTGTGTAAGACTTTATCGATATAAGTGTCTTGACACAGTCCAATTAACTTGTTTAATCTATCTCTATAGATTCTTATTCCAAGAATATACGCGGCTTCACCCATGTCTTTCATTGAAAAACAACTTCCGAGCCAAGTCTTAACAGACTGTAACAACGGAACGTCATTTCCGAGAAGATGTATGTCATCTACATACAACACGAGAAATGCAACTGCGCTCCCACTGGTCTTCTTGTAAACACATGGTTCTTCTTCGCTTCTGATGAAATCAAACTTTTTGACTGCTTCATCAAAATGAAGATTCCAACTCCGAGATGCTTGCTTCAATCCATAAATGGATCGATGAAGCTTGCATACTTTCCTAGCTGCATTTGGATCGATGAAACCTTCGGGTTGTGTCATGTACACATCCTCTTCCAGAATTCCATTAAGGAAAGCTGTTTTCACGTCCATCTGCCAGATCTCATAGTCATAATGAGCTGTTGTTGCTAGGAGAATCCGAATGGATTTAAGCATGGCCACATGTGAATAGGTTTCTTCATAGTCAATACCATGAATTTGTTTGAAACCTTTTGCCACCAGCCTTGCTTTATATATCTGAATATTTCCATCCACATCAATTTTCTTCTTGAAAATCCATTTACACTCAATGGGTCTTGCACCATTGGGTAAATCATCCAAAGTCCATACTTGGTTCTGTGACATGGATCCCATTTCGGATTCAGCGGCTTTCAGCCACTTTGCAGAGTCAGGGCTCATCATTGCTTCTTCGAAATTTGCTGGCTCGTCACTGTCAATGATTAACAAATCATGACAATTGGTTACGAGAAATCCATATCTCTCGGGTTCGTGACGGATCCTTTCGGATCGGCGAATTTCAGGCTCCACAGGCGCGGGTTCTACAACTCTTTGTAGATCCAACTGTTGCTCTTCCTCTACAGGTTGAGCATTTTCCTGCGGTTCTCGAACTTCTTCGAGTTGTACTTTACTCCCACTGTTTCTCTTGGAAAGAAACTCTCTCTCAAGAAAAATGCAGTTCCGAGCAACAAACACTTTGTTCTCGGATTGGTTGTAAAAGTAGTATGCCTTGGTTTCCTTAGGATAACCAACGAAGTAGCACTTGTCTGATTTGGGTTCGAGCTTATCTGTAATTAATCGCTTAACATAAGCTTCACAACCCCAAATCTTCAGGAAAGACACACTCGGAACATTTCCAGTCCACATCTCATGTGGTGTCTTTGCAACTGATTTTGACGGAACCCTATTGAGTGTAAACGCAGACGTTTCTAGAGCGTATCCCCAAAAGGATAATGGAAGAGCTGAGAGACTCATCATTGACCAAACCATATCTAATAAAGTCCGATTTCTCCTCTCAGACACGCCATTCCATTGTGGTGTTCCAGGAGGAGTGAGTTGTGAAACAATTCCACAATCTCTCAAATGATCACTGAATTCTTGGCTCAAGTATTCTCCTCCACGATCTGATCGAAGAGCCTTAATACTTTTGCCAAGTTGATTATGTACTTCATTTTGGAACTCTTTGAACTTTTCAAAAGATTCCGACTTATGTCTCATTAAATAGACATAGCCATACCTGCTGAAATCATCAGTGAAGGTAATGAAGTATCGAAAATTTCCTCTGGCACTTGTGCTCATTGGGCCGCATACATCTGTATGTATAAGGCCCAATAAGTCACTGGCCCTTTCATTTGGTTTGTTGAAAGGGGCCTTAGTCATTTTGCCTAGTAAACAAGATTCACATTTCTCACATGATTCATAATCAAATGAGCCCAGAAGCCCATCACTATGGAGCTTTTGGATCCGTTTCTCGTTTATGTGGCCCAAACGACAATGCCAAAGAAAAGTCTGATTCGTGTCATTTGATTTGAATCTCTTGGTGTTAATGTTATAGATTGGTGCGGTTTGGTTTAAAACATAAAGCCCATTCTCTAATGGGCTGCTACCATAAAATACTTCATTGTAATCAAAAGAACAACATTTATTCTTAATTGAAAACTGATATCCTTCCACATCCAAAACAGGAATGGAAATAATATTTCTGCTTATAGCAGGTACATAGTAGCAATTATTAAGTTTTAAAACCAAACCAGAAGGTAAAGACAAGTTATATGTTCCTACGGCTAATGCAGCAACTCTTGCTCCATTCCCCACGCGCAGGTCCACTTGTCCCTTTTCCAACTTCCTACTGTTGCTTAGGCCCTGCATATTTGTACAAATATGAGCACCACAGCCGGTATCCAATACCCAAGAAGTAGAACCAGAAGTAGTAACATTTACTTCTATAACATAAATACCTGAAGATGAAGTCTCGAAAGTCTTCTTCTTCTTCTTCTCTTCCAAGAATTTTTTGCAATTTCTCTTCCAATGCCCAAGCTCTTTACAGTAATGGCACTTATCAGTCTCAGATGGGCCCGGCTTGGGCTTTGGGGCTGGCGCCGGCGTGTCCTGGTTCTCAACCGGGACTGCCTTGCCCTTTCCCTTACCTTTGCCAAGTTTCTTAAACTTCTTACCCCTTTGTACCATAAGTACATTAGGAGTGCCCTTCTTGATATTTGGCTCAGCTGTCTTGAGCATGCCATGCAGCTCAGTCAATGTCTTTGTCAAGTTATTCATGTTATAGTTCATAACAAACTGATCATAACTTGACGGCAGTGACTGCAGAATGATGTCAGTAGCCAACTCTTGGCTAATGGGGCAATCCAGCCTCCCCAGGTTATCAATATAACCCATCATCTTAATGACATGAGGACTGACTGGACTGTCCTTTGGTAGCTTGCATTCAATGAGAGATTTAACCGTCTGGTATCTCTCAGTTCGTGCTTGCTCCTGAAACATACTTTTCAGGCTAGTGATCATCTCCACGGGCGACTCCACGTTCTCGTATTGCTTCTGCAAATCCGAGTTCATGGTAGCCAACATGAGACAATTCACATCGACCACATCATTGGAATGCTTATCCCAAGCATTCCTTTCTGCATGTGGAGCATTGGCTCTCGGTTTTTCAGGGAGAACAGTTTCCAGGACATAGTCCCTTTTCTCCTGCTTGAGAACAATTCTCAAGTTCCGATACCATTCGAGAAAATTCGATCCAGTTAACTTGTCCTTCTCAAGGACGGATCTCAGGGAGAAAGAGTTGTTATGAGTGTTAGTCATAGCTGAGAACATAGAAAAGAAAAAGTTTAGTTATGATGTTCAGGAAATGAGAAATCTTAACTTTTAAGAAAACTCGCACTATATTCAAACAATGTTTCCTCAGATGAATATAATGATCCAAGACCCATGTTTCACTAGACTTGAGTGAGCCACTGGCTATCACCCAAATTCAGCTATCTAGGTAAGCAACAACCTTGCTAGTTATATCCAATATAACTCTTGGTTGTGGACTGACATCTTATGTCTAATCCACCTGATGTCTCTGAGCCCAAAACGATTTTGATGGCCCAGTCAAGTAAACCAATCTCTTCAGTCATGTAATTGTCGATGTTTCGCACTGCAAATCCATCAACGCAATTACCTCTGTCTTACTCATGAAATTGTGGACATCTTGCACTGCAAGTCTGTCGCACAATCAAATGGGTCTTGACAGTTGACAAGATTGGAAAGACATCAAGTACACTTGATATTTGGTTGAGGAACGGAACCATTTAAAACGTTCAGTTTTACTATGTTTTAATTCTGATAATTAATTAATCCGCGATAACCGATCAATCCAATTGATCCGGTTTTGAATACCGGTCAGCGTCGATCGATGCTACATTAGCATCGGTCGATGCCAATCTAATCAAACCAATCGCATTTAAACCATTCACAGTGTTCGGCCATTATTAACCAAGCTCGATAACCGGTCCAATCCAATTGAACCGATCCAACAATCTCGCGAGGCTGTGTCGATCGATGCAACAATAGCATCGATCGACACTAGGCGAAAACTAGGTTTATTCGGGTTTTCGCCCTGCATCGATCGTTGCCGGATTGGCAACGATCGACACCATGCGAAAAACCCTAAATTTATTCGGGTTTTCGCTCTGTGTCGATCGATGCCCGATTGGCAACGATCGACACTATGCGAAAAACCTTAAAACGTTTTCGAAAAAAACCCTAAACTAGGTTACTTTGATCAAAACGAGTTTTAGCATGCTTGTATCAATTATACAAAGATCTAGATTCAACTAATCTAATCATCATGCTACAGATTCAATGGAACCCTAAAGCTCTGATACCAATGAAGGAATTTCTAGCAGTTCTAATCAGGATTAGCAACCCTAGTCTGAATTCCGAGCCTAGGATCTAAGGTTCAAGTAATTGAATCTATGGGATCTCAGATTTACATGTTGATTTGCAGCGGAAGTATTTGCAGATAATCGAGATCACGAAGCGCCTCAAATGCTGCGCCTCTACTGGTATCCACACGCACACAAACTGGACCGCAGGGATGCTAGTGCCTTACAGAGATCTAATCTCCAGAGAGGTTTGTTTCTGTGTTCTGGTGGCAGTAAATTAGGTTAGTCGCGAGTTTAGGTCGACCATATATCTTATATATGTCGGCTTGAACCACGACGGAATTAACTAACGATTAAACTGTATTAATCTGGTTAATCCGCGAGTGCATCGATCGATGCACTAACTGCAACGATCGACACTGCCCCCAGAACATTGATATCGAATGCATATCAAATATGCATTCACTGGATCATTACACTAATGATCAACCTCGTCTTTAACGCCCAGTTTGCTTAGGTGTGTGACCCTGTAGGATCATATAACACTAGCAATGAGTTCTCAACTCATTGATCATAAGTGGCTTCTAGCAAAGCGTTATGACTACCTAGTGTTATGTGATTGTCTCATCTCGACTATACGACTTTCACTTAGAGCAAGTACAATAGATTTCAGGACATTCCCAACACAGACTTTGTCGAGGAAATAAGACAAATCCTAGCAAGTTTCCATGAGCAGTACGCGTGGCTCCTCTAATCTCAACCATCTAATATACAAAGTGGAAGGGAAAAAGTACAAAGTCAAAAGGTCTGGCCACAAAATTTATGTCGTTGAGGCTTATTCTGACAGCGAGGAAGACGACATGGACATTAACAACGGATAAAGCGGAAGCTACTTCTCTTTTAGGAGACATGGGGAATTAATAAATATAATAAAATATAAAACCATGTGTAAAATAAATAAATGTTGTAAGCATGTGTAAAATAACTTAATTAGATACACCTATCTAAGTTAGGTAAATATGTGTAAAATAACTTAGTTAGGTACGCCTACCTATTAAGACCTCTCCCGCTGAGTTTGGGAGTTCTTAAGAGTCTTTGTAAAATACTTTGAATGTTCTAAAATAAAGTAAGCTTCCCCTTTTGTTATAGATCTTAATCTTTCCTTTAAACATTATCGTTAAAACACTTTTGATCCTAAACACTTTCTTTGTGGTACCTACTATATGTTTGTAAATTAATATTATATATATATACTGAACCACACGAACAACTTCGAAAATAAAATGAAAACTGCAAAATAAAATAAAATACTGTAAAGTATATACTATATTAGAAGATTAAACAAATTTTATTTGTTGACGAGAAAATTCAGAAACAAAATTTTATTTTTGTTAAGTTTAAAACTCAACGTGTTGAGTATTGATTTGTCAAAGTCACTTTCTTTTTTTTTTTTTTGATAAAGGAGCATCAGTTTTAATGCTTACAAAAACTCTTAATGTGGTTTTACATCTCTGAATCTTCCCACACTTTACAATCGTGTCCACTCAAGTGAAACAATATTATCTAATTATGGAACCTAATGCCCAAATTACCAAAATTTTGTCATTAATAAGTGTGTTGTTTGCGAAGATAATATTAATATTGAAGTAAATGTTATAAAATATAGCTAGTCTCTTCTACTATCAACACGTTTAACAGTCAATGTTGTGAATAGAAGAGAGATAGAAGAATTGGTGATGATTTATTCCAATGAATGAAAACTCCTTTATATAAGAGTACAAAGACTTGACCAAGTAAAACCTAGGGTACAAATAATTCTAGAAGCTATTACGAGATGGGTCTTATAATGGGCATCTATCGTATTATTCATAACACTCCCCCTTGGATGTCATTATAATGGAATGGTTCGTAATGCGTTTAAGATGTTGCCTCATTAAAAACCTTACCAGGAAAACCCAATGGGAAAAACCATGGTTAAGGGAAAAAGAGCACAACACGCAACTACTCCCCCTCATGAGTACATGTGTCGAGATCTTTGAGACGGCGTAATCCGATATGATGAACTAACTTCTTGAAAGTAGAAGTAGGTAGCGCCTTTGTAAATAAGTCAGCCAAATTATCGCTCGAACGGATCAGTAGAACATGTATATCGCCGTTCTTCTGTAGATCGTGTGTGAAGAAGAATTTTGGTGGAATGTGCTTTGTTCTATCACCTTTAATGTATCTGTCTTTGAGTTGTGTGATGCATGCTGCATTGTCTTCATACATAATTTTCGGAGCTTCTTTCCCTACAGAAATACCACAATCTTCTTGTATATGATGAACGACAGATCTTAACCATACACACTCGCGACTAGCTTCATGGATGGCTAAAATCTCTGCATGGTTAGAAGAAGTAGCGGTGAGAGTTTACTTCATAGACCGCCAAGAAATAGCAGTACCTCCGCAAGTGAACACATATCCTGTTTGCGATTTAGCAATATGGGGATCGGATAAGTATCATGCGTCTGCAAAACCAATTAGGCCTTCATTAGATAAGTTAGAAAAGAATAAGCCCATGTCTTTTGTACCTTGGAGGTAACGAAGTATATGCTTAATCCCATTCCAATGCCTTTGAGTTGGCATGAGCTAAACCTTGCTATCAAATTCACCGAAAATGATATATCTGGTCTTGTGTGACTACCTAGGTACATTAATGCTCCTATTGCACTTAAGTATGGTACTTCAGGGCCAAGAACTTCTTCATTGTTTTCTCGAGGACAGAATGGATCCTTTGACACATCAAGTGATCTTACAACCATTGGACTACTCAAGGGGTGTGCTTTATCCATGTAGAACTTTTTGAGCACATTTTCTGTGTATGTTTCTTGATGTACTATAATTCCATTCTTTACATATTCAATTTGTAGTCCCAAACAAAATTTTGTTTTCCCAAGATCTTTCATCTCAAATTCTTTCTTCAAATACTCCACTGTATATGAAATCTCTGCAGGAGTTCCAATAATATTTAAATCATCAACATATACTGCAATTATCACAAATCCTTTCTCAAATCTCTTTATGAAGATGCATGGACTAACACGGTCATTCTTGTAGCCTTCTCTTAACAAGTATTCACTAAGGCGATTATACCACATACGCCCTGACTGTTTTAGTCCATAAAGAGATCGATTTAGTTTTATGCAGTATTGTTCTCGGGAATTCGAATTTACTACTTCAGGTAGTTTAAATCCTGCTGGGACTTTCATATAAATGTCATTTTCTAATGGTCCATATAAGTAGGCCGTCGCTACATCCATTAAACGTAAATCAAGTCCTTTTTTTTATCGCCAGACTAATAAGGAACCTGAACGTAGTTGCATCCACCACAGGAGAGTAAGTCTCTTCATAATCAATTCCAGTTCTTTGTGAGAATCCTTGTGCGACTAAACGTGCTTTATACCTCACAATTTCTCCATTTTCATCCCTCTTTCGTACAAAGACCCATTTATGTCCTACTGGTTTTACACCTTTAGATGTACGGACTACTGGTCCAAATACTTCTCTTTTAGCGAGAGATTTTAATTCTGCATCTATTGCTTCCTTCCATTTTGGCCAATCACTTCTTTGTGTACACTCTTCAATAGATGTCTTATGATCCTCATTCTCATCAACTGCTATACTGCATGCATAATTATTAACGACGTCGATTTGATATCGGTTCCATATTATTCAAGACATGACATAGCTATTTGAGATTTTCATATTCTCAGGTACCTGAATTTTTTTCTTGTCATTTTTATCATCTCTTCTCGAGATCTTTAATATTTCATTCCTCGGTACTGCCATTCTCATTCATGCTCCTTTTCTTTTTCGAGGATTCTTATCTTTGGAACCGATAGGTCTATCACGCTTCAAGCGCTCTTTAGACTCACTAGCACTTTGATACTGTCCTTCTGGGACATCCAATTTAACTGGAGCATTTACAGCTGGTATGTGACTTTGTCACTCTATTAGGGCCAGTTGAAGCATCTAGCAACAAATTGCTTAACCAATCTACTTGAATTATCTTTCGTACATTCATTTGGACTTCTATTCACGCTCTTTAGTACGAGGATCATAGATAATTCATTTCTTTTCCAGCTGTTTATTTTCTCTCCCTAAAGTTGGATAAATTGACTCATTAAAAGAGTCTAATCATCAATGGAGAATCATATCCAACATATATTGATAACCTCCTTTGAGGTCCCATCTTTTGTATTGTGGTGGAGCAACTTATCCAACTTCTCTAGATGGGGATTTATAGTTCCTGACCCAAAACCAATTTGATGGGGAGAGCTATTTTACTCTTTGGCTATATGCGAATCAATGCTGCTCAGTTTCACCAGTATTACCAATTAGTCTCGCACACTTTAAGTTGCGGATTTATGACAAGGATACATACATACGACAATCTTATCGATGTGTTAATATATAAACATATGGTGGATGATCAGTCCACCAGTGGGTGATCAATCCCACAAACATTTCCTTGTATACTTTCCATAAATTAAATAGATTCCAAATCTATTTTGGCTGGTGAAATCGTTTTATCGTATTGCCTTGTGAGCAAGCAGCATATAGCAGATCATTCGAAAGAATCTCTGGTTCTTCAACGAATGTCGCATCATTACAAAACCGGGATGGCATAACCGGTTTGCCAAAAATTAAACTTTCAGTAAACTTCTGGTTTACCATAATATTTATCTCCATTTTAATAATCTGTGTGTAGTAGTGTAGTACAATTCAATAGATAATGCATGTATTTTCTCCAAAATACATTTATTGCCTCGGGTATTACTTCTGTTGAAGGCATTCAACATTTCCCTTATTGTCTCAACATGATTAAATTTAAAATCCCTTTGGGTTTCTTTATAAATGATTCATCAAGTCTATTTTCAGTTTGAACATAATCTTCAGGATGTTCCACTTAGTATTTAGAATGGATGTGGGATTCTCTAGTTCTCCCCCTCGAGATAGTAACACTCCAGGTTCATCTATCTCGAATTGAATCCCACGAAATCAACAACATACCCAACTTAGGTCATGTGTATCTTAGATTCTTTTGACCTTTGAGACTTGGGAAAATATAACGCATTAATGATTTCAAATTGTGTTCCCATAGGCAATTCGCTCTTCTAGAGCTGTCAATAATCTTTATAAAACCTGACATTGTACTCACACAAATTTCTTTCATCATCACATATTGCTACCATCATTATTTTCTCACTTCTGGTGAGGAACTCATCGGGGCTCGACCTTGACCACATCCATATTCATATCCACATATACGTCTACAACTACTTATATAGCTACTCCTCGGGTATTGTCATTACTGTGGTACTTTTCTTTTTCAATAAGAAAAAATATAAACTCATAGTACGTCTCAAACACTTTTCATGATATTGTGTCTCCAGAACAACAATATTTTCATGAAAGATAGAGCATGACTTCTATAACATCTCTATATGAGTACTTATTCACGTACTTAAAGTCTTATAATCTTATATTAACCAATAAAGATGAGTTTATGACTATATCACATTCTGGTGATCATATATTTCTTTCGCATTAATGTTCCAAAGAACATGTGGATATTTTACGTCAAGCCACCAATATCCAAAACCTCATGAAATTTGATGGCAAAACAATATGATCATGAACTTTAAACTTATAATCAAACTACACATGCTACGAGATATTTGTTTGGAGTTGATATGCAAGTTAGCAAAAAGGAAAAATAGAAACTTAAATATTTTCCTTAAAACAAAAAGGAATATATTGATATTTAAAAATAGAAACTTAAATATTTTCCTTAAAAAAAAAAGGAATATATTGATATTTAAAAATAGAAACTTAAATATTTTTCTTAAATCAGAATCTAAAATTTTGGAAACAATTAAAACAAAAGGGAATATATTGATTTTAAAAATAGTAGGTTAAATCTTTTCAGAATCTAGAATTTTGGAAATACAATAAAACAAAATCTTTTACTCATAAAAAAATCAAAACGTGTTCATCAAATTGATTAGAACAATAAAATAATCAAATCAAAAGCAGTATAATGATTTAAAGCTATTGAGCACAATCACTAATTTATAAACAATAAAAATAAAGAATTGAATCCATTAAGATAAACCATGAATCGATAATAAACATGGTTTAAATACAAGATTAAATCATGACAAATATCAATAAATTATTATTCAAGATAAGTATTGATAATCATCTCTATTATGAATAAGATCAGAGATCATAATCGTGAAGGCATATCCTATCATAACGATATTCAGAGAAGATATCACTTATCATCCCAGAATAAGACATAAACTAAACATAAATTAAATCTCACCTTATCGGTGTAAGAAAATAGAAAAAGAGAGACTATCGTGCTGATAACGTGTTGTGAATAGAAGAGAGATAGAAGAATTGGTGATGATTTATTCCAATGAATGAAAGCTCCTTTATATAAGAGTACAAAGACTTGATGACCAAGTAAAACCTAGTGTACAAGTAATTCTAGAAGCTATTACGAGATGGGTCTTATAATGGGCATCTATTTTATTATTCATAACAGTGAACACATTATTAAAATTGATGTATGTAAGATCCCTTTCCCGTTTTCCGCTGACCGAAGAGCTGACCGGTCAACAATCAAACAAGAACATGACCGATCGAATTCGAGCAGTCATACGAGAAGAGTTTGTCACAATACGAAGCCAGAGACAGTCTTGTTTGAGTCAATGGCTTGAACCAAACCGTCCTTGACTCCGTTTACCCCGTTTCCACGATACAAAGCTTTTCAACATGTACCACTTCCACGAATTGTGTTCGGTTCGGACTAAACTGTATATCAGAGAATTATTCCATTTTATTACTTTAAACGTATAAATTTATTCGTAACAATATACAGTCTAATACAAAACATTTAAAAGGGTATCCACAAAATCCGAAACCGAAAATAAAGTCAAAATGCGTAAACAAACCGATGCCAAATGTCAACCCGAACCTACTCCGAGGGACCTACGCATCCGCCGAGCTACGAAATCCACCCAACAATCAACCAAAGTTCAGTGTATAACTTGAATCACAAGTCTTATTCCATATTCAACGAACCATAATTCAACGAACCATAAGGCATCAATCAACATTCTAACATCCTAGCAAAGCAATCATTTACCTACAATCAATCAATCAAGCAAATCGGCGATTGCAGTGCTGATGGAAACCATCTGTTCGGACCATCATTTGTTTTCACATCGTAACTATATTGCATTCACATCCATCATATGCATGTAACATAACCACTCCGCTACTAAAAACGCAAGACCAAAATACGCCACATAGACTACATAAATAAAACATCTATACACCACATAGAGTTTTAAATATATAGGTCTGTCGGAGTCTACATACTAGCGGTTACCAATCCATCCCAAAAGAAACACCCTTACACACAACCGAATCGTTAGAGACGATTACAAGCCGATCTACACACATTCAAAGTGAGTTAGAACCCTTACTTACCTGGGCCTAATCTACTTCCTAATATATTCAACATGAGCAGTATGCACCGCACTGAGTACAATACGGCTCATGTAGATCACGGCCGTCAGGTGCGCCAGGAGAATGGAATGAGTGTGGTGGTGGTGGTATCGGAGCGACACGATCTCAATAGAATGGGGTATCATGACGGGAAAGGAGAGGAATGTACTTCTCGGCCGCAAATGAAAGAAGACATGAGTTGTGAAGGTGGTGACGACAACTGATACTCCCGGGAAATAACGGTGGTAATAATGGAATAACATCCGGTGGTGGTGGCTGCTTCTGAGTGACCTTTAACTCTTGAATATCCCATAACTTGATCAAATAGTTAACCATCACGTCTTCTCTCTGCTGCTCAAAGATAGGCTGCGAATACATGAACACTCCGCATGCTAGTAATATAGGCTTCGACTAACTGTGGTAGAACCGACGAACACAAAGTCATCCAAACTGATGTCTCTCATACTGAAGTCGTGACCACACACACACACCAATCCTCCTAGGGCAATTCTGCTATATGACGGACGTGACTTGGATTCCGAATGGTTGCATTGGGGACACATTTCGACTAGATAAAACACTGAAAATGTTAAAAACCGTAATTTTTGAATCCATGACGAACCATACTCTGTTGCCAACTTTTGTAACGCCCCTTCCCGTTTGCCGCTGACCGACGAGCTGACCGGCCAATAATCAAACAAGAACATGACCGATTGAATCCGAGCAGTTATACAAGAAGAGTGTTGGGAATGTCCTGAAATCTATTGTACTTGCTCTTGAGTGAAAGTCGTACTGTCGATATGAGACAATCATATGACACTGGGAAGTCGTAATGCTTTGCTAGAAACCACTTATGATCAGTGAGTTGAGAACTCATTGCTAGTGTTATATGATCCTACAGGGTCACACACCTAAGAAAACTGGACGTAGTATATGAGGTTGATCATTAATGTAATGATCGGGTGAATGCATATTTGATATGCATTCAATACAAAGTTTCTGGACAGTGTCGATCGACACAATAAGTGTGTCGGTCGACACAGATCGACAGTGTTGATCGACACAGAGAGTGTGTCGGTCGACACGACTCGCAGATTACCAGATTAATTCGGTTTAATCGTTGGTTAATTCCGTTGTGGTTTAAGTCGACATATATAAGATATATGGTCGACCTAAACTCGTGCTTAACCTAATTCACAGCCACCAGAACTAGAAAAGAAACCTCTCAAGAGATTAGATCTCTATAGGCACTAGAATCCCTTCTGTTCAGTTTGTGTGCGTGTGGATACCAGTAGAGGCGCAGCATTTGAGGCGCTCTAGATCTCGATTATCTACAAATCTTCCGCTGCTAATCACCAGGTAATTCTGAGATCCTAATGATTCAATTACATGAACCCTAGATCCTAGGCTTGGAATTCAGACCAGGATTGCCTAATTGGATTAGGATCTGCTAGAAATTCCTTCAGTGGTATCAGAGCTTTAGGGTTCCATTGAATCTGTAGCATGTTGATTAGATTAGTTAAATTTGAATCTGTGTATGGTTGATACAAACTTGCTAAAATTCGTTTTCATGAAAATCTAGTTTTTTTAGGTTTTTTGCTTGAAAACGATTAGGGTTTATCGCCCTGTGTCGATCGACACCAATCCGGTATCGGTCGACACAGAAGGATAACCCGAATAAAATTGTTTTCGCCTAGTGTCGATCGACACAAGAGTTGTGTCGGTCGACACCAACCTCGTGAAATTGATAAATCGGTTCAATTGGATTGGACCGGTTATCGAGCTTGGTTAATGATGGTTGAAAACTGTGAATGATTTAATTGCGATTGGTTTGATAAGGTTGGTATCGACCGATGCTAGTGTAGCATCGATCGATACTGACCGGTATTCAAAACCGGATCAATTGGATTGATCGGTTATCGCGGATTGTTTTGGTTATTCTGCATCGATCGACACTAAAGTAGTGTCGGTCGACATGAGATTCGATGGTTTAGGTTATGGAACCTGAAATCACAGAACCAAAGCAAGATAAATCAATTAATTAGAAGAATTAAAACATAATAAAACTGAACGTTTTAAATGGTTCTGTTCCTCAATCAAATATCAAGTGATACTTGATGTCTTTCCAATCTTGTCAACTGTCAAGACTCGTTTCATTGTGCGATAGACTTGCAGTGTGAGATGTCCACAATTACATGAGTAAGGCAGGAGGTAATCGTGTTGATGGACTTGCAGTGCAAGACATCAACAATTACATAACTGAAGAGATTGGTTGACTTGACTGGGCCATCAAAATCGTTTTGGGCTCAGAGACATCAGGTGGATTGGGCATGAGATGTCGATCCACAACCAAGAGTTATATTAGATATAACTAGCAAAGTTGTTGCTTACCTAGATAGCTAAATTTGGGTGATAGCCAGTGGCTCACTCAAGTTTAGTGAAGTATGGGTCTTGGATCATTATATTCATCTGAGGAAACAATGTTTGAATATAATGCGAGTTTTCTTAATTGTTAAGACTTCTCATTTCTTGAACATCATAACTAAATCTCCCTTGTTTTTCCAGCTATGTCTAGCACAAACCATCGTAACAATTTCTCCCTGCGATCCGTCCTTGAGAAGGACAAGTTAAATGGATCCAACTTTCTTGAATGGTATCGGAACTTGAGAATTGTTCTCAAACAGGAGAAAAAGGACTATGTCCTTGAGAAAGTTCTCCCCAAGAAGTACCGAGCCAATGCCTGGCAGTCAGATAAGGATGCTTGGGATAAGCATTCTAATGATGTGGTGGATGTGAGTTGTCTCATGTTGGCTACCATGAACTCGGAATTGCAGAAGCAATATGAGTACGTGGAGTCGCCAAAAGAGATGATCACTGGCCTGAAAAGTATGTTTCAGGAGCAGGCATGAACTCAGAGATACCAGACGGTAAGGTCTCTGATTGAGTACAAGCTACCAAAGGGCGAACCAGTTAGTCCTCATGTCATTAAGATGATGGGTTATATAGATAACCTGGGGAAACTGGATTGTCCCATTAGCCAAGAGTTGGCTACTGACATCATTCTGCAGTCACTGCCGTCAAGCTATGATCAATTTGTTATGAACTATAACATGAATAACTTGACGAAGACGTTGACTGAATTGCATGGGATGCTTAAGACTGCTGAACCTAACATCAAGAAGGACACCCCAAATGTCCTTATGGTACAAAAGGGTAAAAAGTTTAAGAAAATTGGTAAGAACAATGGTGATGGCAAGACGAGCTCGATTGTGAATCCAAGCGAGTCTGGCCATGCTCCTAAGGTTAAATCCAGTCCTTCTGAAGATGTTAAGTGCCGTTATTGTAATGGTTATGGGCATTTGAAAAGAAACTGTAATAAATTCCTGGAAGATTATGAGAAGCTGAAGAAGACGTACGAGACTTCTTCTTCAGGTATTTATGTTATAGAAGTAAATGTTACTTCTTATGGTTCTACTTATTGGGTATTAGATACCAGCTGTGGTACTCATATTTTGTGAAAATGTGCAGGACCTGAGCGAAAGTAGGACTATGGAGAAAGGACAAGTGGATCTATGCGTGGGAATGGAGCAAGAGTTGCTGCATTAACCGTAGGAGTATTTCACTTGTTTTCTTTTATAGCATGTTTTGAACTTAAAACTGCTACTATGCGCCTGCTATGAGCAGAAAGATTATTTAAATTCCTTGTTTGGATATGGAAGGATATCAGTTTTCAAATTAAGAATAAATGTTATTCATTTGATTACAGTGATATATTTTATAGTAGCAATCCATTAGAGAATGGACTTTGTGTTCTAAACCAAAGCATGCCTGACTATAACATTAGTACCAAGAGATTCTAGTCAAATGATATGAATCAAAACCTTTTCTCTGGCATTGTCGTTTTGGACCACATAAATAAGAAACAGATTCAGAAGCTCCATAGTGATGGGCTTTTGGGCTCATCTAATTATGAATCAAAACGAGTAAAGTGAATCTTGTTTATCGGGTAAAATGACGAAGGCTCCTTTCAACAAAGGTAGTATCGATCGACACAAACGATGCGTCGGTCGATACAGGTTGCGAACGAACAAAATGAAAGGGCTAGAGGCTTATTGGGCTTTGTACATACAGATGTATATGGGCCGATGAGCACTAGTGCTAGAGGAAAATTTCAGTACTTCATTACCTTTACTGATATTTTCAGTAGGTACGGTTATGTCTTATTTATAAGACATAATTCAGAATCTTTGAAAAGTTCAAAGAGTTCCAAAAATGAAGTACAGAATCGATTTGGCAAAGGTATTAAACCTCTACGATGAGATCATGGAGGTGAATACTTAAATCAAGAATTTAGTGATCATCTGAGAGATTGTGAAAGTGTTTCGCAATTCACTCCTCCTGAATCGGACTTTATTAGATATGGTTCGATCAATGATGAGTCACTTAGATCTTCCATTATCCTTCTAAGAATATGCTCTAGAAATGTCTGAGTTTACATTAAATAGAGTTCCATCAAAATCAGTTACAGAGATACCACATGAGATGTGGAATGGAAATGTTTCTGATTTATCCATCATGGAGATTTGGAGTTGCGAGACTTATATAAAACGTTTAATCTCTGATAAGCTCACACCCAAATCTGATAAGTGCTACTTCATTGGTTGTCCTAACAAAACCAAGGCATGTTACTTTTACAACCAGTTCGAGAACAAATTGTTTGTTGCTCGGAACTATGTTTTCTTAAGAAAGACTTTCCTTCCAAGAAGAACAGTGGGAGTAAAAGTACAACTCGAAGAAATTCGAAAGTCACAGGAGACTGCTCAACCTGATGAGGAAGAGCAGCAGTTGGATCTACAAAGAGTTGTAGAACCTGCACATGTGGTGCCTAAAGTTTATAAAGGATCTGGTGAATGTATATTCGATGTACATTCAAATGCGAGTTTCTGAAGAAGTGTCGATCGACACAAACGTTGTATCGATCGACACAGATCGCGAACCAAAATATTTTGGTTTATGACTCAATTAACTACGGTTTGAATCTTGGTTAATTAGGTCGTGGTAAAAGTATACATATGAGATATGTGCACGACTTTTACGCAAAGAAAAAACTGAAGCTCGCAGATCCGTCACGAACCCGAGAAATGTGGATTTCTCGTAACCAATTTCCGTGATCCATTGATCATTGAAAGTGACGGGCCTGCGAATTTTGAAGAAGCAATGATGGGCCTTGACTCCGAAAATGGCTGAAAGCCGCTGAATCCGAAATGGGATCCATGTCACAGAACCAAGTATGACTTGGGTTGATTTACCCGATGGTGTAGAAACCATTGTGAGTAAATGAATTTTCAAGAAGAAAAGTTGACATGGATGGTTATATTCAGATGTAAAAAGCTAGGTTAGTGGCAAAAGGTTTCAAGTAAATTCATGGTATTGACTGTGAAGAAACCTAATCCCAGACACCGTGCTTATGACCATTTGGATTCTCCTAGCAACCGCCGCTCATTATGATGACGGGCAGATGGATGTGAAAACAGTTTTCCTTAATGGAATTCTGGAAAGGGATGTGTGCATGACACTACCTGAAGTTTTCATTGATCCTAATGAAGCTAGGAAGATATGCAAGCTTCATCAAACCATTTATGGATTGAAGCAAGCATCTCGGAGTTGAAATCTTCGTTTTGATAAAGCAGTCAAAAGGTTTGACTTCGTCATGAATGAAGAGGAACCGTGTGTTTACAAGAGGACTAGTGGGAGCGCAGTTGTATTTCTAGTATTGTAACATACTACTTCTCGGAAATGAAGTTCCATTGTTTCAGTCTATTAAGACCTGACTCGAAAGTTGTTTTTCGATAAAAATATGGGAGAAACCGTGTACATTCTTGGAATAAGAATCTATGGAGATAGATTGGACAAGCTAATTGGAATATGTCAAGACAATTATGGTGATAAGGTCTTGCACAGGTCCAGTATGCAGGATTCCAAGAAGGGCCTCGTGCAAATGACTCTTGGTATTATTCTTAGCAAGATGCAGTGTCTTTCGACACACGCTGAGCAAGGGCGAATGAGGGTCAGGCTACTGCTAAAGGCATTAGATGTCTTAAGATGTGATCTTAATTTTAGTGGGAGTCGTTATTATTAATTTTAGTTATGATATGATGTTCGTATAAACATAATTTGATTATGTTATTGAAATCTGACATCTGTATTGTTTAATAATGGTTATTAAATAATAGTCCCAAAGTAATTTATGACATTTTATAGGTCATCAAGTACGTGACTTGATCATGAAACCCTATAGATAATAAATGACATAAATTATGTTGGTCCCTGGTCAAAGTTGTTAAAGTGGGACATTAACAACCACGTGAGACTAGTATATGAGGTGACTGATGACTAAGTTTCATGGAGTCATTAATAAGAGTATTAAAGTCAATCACATAGATATGTGTTGGAGAACACATGATCGGACATGACCCACTGATGAGAACTCTACGAGATAGTTATATAAGTGTCATGAGAGTTGTCATTACGACTATAGAGTATAGTCCTTAAACCTGAGTTCATCATGTTTTCTTACATGTGAATTGGTCCGCTTTAACCTTGTCAAACGTCAGCCGTAACTGGTGACTATAAAGGCATTGATTGGGCGTATCATGAAGCGTGTGAAGAAACAGGGATGGAACAAGATGGGATTTGTCCCTCCTATATAACAGGAGATAAATATCTCAGGGCCCATCGAAGATTTGATACTGAGAAATGTGTGGCCACACTCAAACGAGGTGATTGTCAGTCGTTTGTCTTGTCAGTATAAATCGGAGTTCGATTAACATGATCTTGGCTAAATAAGGGTGACACAGATCTTGCCTTATGCCAAATCGAGATATAGTGACGAAGGGATTATAGAATAGATGATTCCAGTACAAGTGAGAGATTGTTGGGAATGTCCTGAAATCTATTGTACTTGCTCTTGAGTGAAAGTCGTACTGTCGAGATGAGACAATCATATGACACTGGGAAGTCGTAATGCTTTGCTAGAAGCCACTTATGATCAGTGAGTTGAGAACTCATTGCTAGTGTTATATGATCCTACAGGGTCACACACCTAAGCAAATTGGACGTAGTATATGAGGTTGATCATTAATGTAATGATCGGGTGAATGCATATTTGATATGCATTCAATACAAAGTTTCTGGACAGTGTCGATCGACACAATAAGTGTGTCGGTCGACACAGATCGACAGTGTCGATCGACACAGAGAGTGTGTCGGTCGACACGACTCGCGGATTACCAGATTAATTCGGTTTAATCGTTGGTTAATTCCGTTGTGGTTTAAGTCGACATATATAAGATATATGGTCGACCTAAACTCGTGCTTAACCTAATTCACAGCCACCAGAACTAGAAAAGAAACCTCTCAAGAGATTAGATCTCTATAGGCACTAGCAGCCCTTCTGTTCAGTTTGTGTGCGTGTGGATACCAGTAGAGACGCAGCATTTGAGGCGCTCTAGATCTCGATTATCTACAAATCTTCCGCTGCTAATCACCAGGTAATTCTGAGATCCTAATGATTCAATTACATGAACCCTAGATCCTAGGCTTGGAATTCAAACCAGGATTGCCTAATTAGATTAGGATCTGCTAGAAATTCCTTCAAAGAGTTTGTCACAATACGAAGCCAAAGACAGTCTGGTTTGAGTCAATGGCTCGAACCAAACCGTCCTTAACTCCGATTACCCCGTTTCCATGATACAAAGCTTTTCAACCTGGACCGCTTCAACGAGTTGTATTCGGTTTGGACTAAACCGTATATCAGAGAGTTATTCTGTTTTATTACTTTAAAATTATATATTTATTCGTAAAAATATACAGTCTAATACAAAACATTTAACAGGGTACCCACAAAATCCGAAACCGAAAATAAAGTCAAAATGCGTAAACAAACCGATGCCAAATGCCAACCCGAACCTACTCCGAGTGACCTACGCGTCCACCGAGCTACGCCATCCACCCAACAATCAACCAAAGTTCAATGTATAACTTGAATCACAAGTCTTATTCCATATTCAATGAACCGTAATTCATTCTTTGAATCCAAATATTATGAGGTGGCGCCATATGAGGAGAAGACACTTATCTCTTCGGGGTTCATTCTGACCAAAGTCATCGCACCCATTCGTTTCTAGAAGCTCCTCAATCCCGAACCATTCCGACGTACCGATATTTCTATTTTCGTTTTTAATATTTATAAACTCCTTATCTGCTTCTACAAATTTACCAAGACTCATTTTCAGATTTTAGATGATCTTAGATGAATTTCGAAATTTGAATCACTCTGTTTGAACACCCGTAGCTCCCGTTATGATTTTTACAAGTTTCTTCGGTTATATCGGTTTTCATTCCCGATAGTCAGAAAACTCGTTTAAAGCCCGTTCTTGCCACTTCTTGTCTTCTAAATGTTTTCTTTACTTAAAAATAGAAACATTTGTCTTGTCTCAACTTCCGGCTCATATTTTGTTAAAATTAACAAAATACCCCTCGTCTCTTGAAAATTATGAAAATGTCTCTGTTGACTTTCTGATTACCCGTCGACCAATTTTGAAAGATAGGGTATTACAATGTATGTAACTAAAATAGATTAAAGGGAAATGATAGAAAATTGTAAGCATAACAAATATAACTTTGTAAATATTCCAAGAACAACTCGGTTGTTATCGTTTTTCACACTCTCTCTCTCTATCTATCTTGGAAACATTGCCTCCGCACTTCGTGTGCCACTCCCACATCCATATATTGACGGATAGAATTTCTTTTGTCTTCTCTTCTTTCTCTTCTTTCCTCCAAGCCGTGCATATGGAAAGTGTATTATCTTATTGATAAATGAGGAATTACAATCCTATTTATAAGTGTATTTAGAGTATTCTAGAATACATGAATAGGAAATATTCTAGACTATACAAAGAGGAAAGTGAATAATTGACACTATTCATTCTATACTAATACACTCCCTTAAGATGGACGTATCGGAGTGATTCCAATCTTGGAGAACAACGGAACATATCGAGCTCGAGGCAATGGCTTAGTCAGACCATCTGCAAGCTGATCAGCAGATGGAACATGTCGCACACGAAGTTTCCCAAATTGAACCAAAGCACGAATATAGTGATAATGAACTGCAACATGTTTCATACGAGAGTGAAACACAGAGTTTGCTGAGAGATAAGTGGCACCAACATTATCACAATAGACAAATGGAGGAGCAGACAACGAGATACCCAATTCCGCCAAAAGTGAGCTAACCCATTGAACTTCAGACGAAGTATCGGCCACAGATTTATACTCAGCCTCCGTTGAAGATCGAGCCACTGTGGGTTGCTTCTTAGCGGACCAAGAAATAAGATGTTTACCAAGATAAACAAGATACGCACCAGTAGAATAATAATCATCTTTATCTCCAGCCCAACCAGCATAAGAATAAGCATGTAGCACAAGAGAATTATCGGCAGAGAAAAACAGACCTCGATCACGCGTACCACATAAATAACGCAAGATACGCTTTCCAGCTATCCAATGCTCAGTCATCGGTTGATGCATATATTGAGATAACTGCAAATGCAATGTCCGGTCGAATAAAGATAAGATATTGCAAACTCCCAAGAACCATTCTATACTTAGTAGGATCAGCAAGTAACGTTCCAGGAAGCTTTGTGAGTGGTGGTTTATCAGCCACTGGTGTCGAGGTTGACTTTGCATCAAGCATATTAAATTTCCGTAGAAGATCATTAAATATACTTATGCTGAGTGAGTGTCAACCCCTTGGCTATACGTACAACTTCAACTCCAATAAAATAACTTAATCACCAAGATCCTTGAGAGAGAAGCGTTCACCAAGCAAGTCAATAAATCGCTGAGCATGAACAAGCGAGATACCTGTGATGACGATATAAACTTGACCAAAATAAACCAACACAAAGATAACCACTCCCTCCATGACCAGAATAAACAGAGATGTGTCAGCCAAAGTATTGACAAAACTTGAGTCAAGAAGAAAGGTGTGTAACACATTATACCAAGCACGAGGAGCTTGCTTCAACCCATAGATTGCTTTCTTCAAGCGACACACATAATTGGGAAGATCCTGATCCACAAAGCCATGAGGCTGCTCCATGTAAACAACCTCATCAAGTGGGCCTTGAAGAAATGAATTATTAACACCAAGCTGACGAAGAGGCCAATTACGCGTCGTTGCAATACTTAGAACAAGAAGAACTGAGGGACACTTGATAACTGGACTAAAGGTCTCTAAATAGTCAATGTCAGGACGCTGACTATATCCTTCAGCAACAAGACGCGCTTTACATCTTTCAATCTCACCATTCGGAAGTCTATTGACACGAAATACCCAAAGACAACCAACTAGATTTTCAACTTGATCCGGAGGAACTAAATCCCAAGTATGTTCAAAAAGCTGTGATTCAATTTCATCACTCATAGCACGACGCCATCGTTCACCAGTAAGAGCTTGTCGGTGAGTTGCAGGTTCAATTTCTTGGTAAGAGGAAACCTTAGCCACAAGCGAGTATTTCGGATTCGGCTTCCGTATACCATGTTTTGCACGAGTACTCATAGCATGATCATTGTTTATAAGAATTGTAGTCTCTGGTGCAAGAACAAAGGGCATGGAAGACGAAGAAGATGAGGCAGACAAATCTGAGACAATAGGCGAGTCATATCAATCAATGCTGATAGGTGTGTCAATCGACACACTTTCTGTAGAAGACAAGGTATCTGCATAAACAGCTTCAGAGACGTGAGGAGTTGGTGAAGTATCTGGCTCGGGAGGCATTGATGTTGGGAGGCGCGCGAGTGGCAACTGAAGCGGTGTAACAGAGAGAGAAGGAGCGGATGGAGCATCTTCCATTACATAACTTGAGGATGATAAAGAAGTCGTCTTCATAGGAAATATATTTTCATAAAACTCTACATGTATAGAGACATAGAAGCGGGCAGTGATAGGCTCAAAACACAAACAGGCACTTTGAGTAAGGGAATATCCAAGAAAAACACAAGGAGCAGACCTAGGCTCTAGCTTATTTGAAGTATATGGTCGCAACCATGGAAAACAGTGGCACCCAAAGACTCTAAGTTTTTCATAGTTAGGGAACTCTCCAAAGATCTTTTCAAATGGTATTTGAAAGCCAAGAGGGGAGGAAGGAAGGCGGTTAATGAGATAGACCGCAGTAGCAAAGGCAAAAGACCAATATGTACTAGGCATGGATGCATGACTAAGGAGGGCTAAACCCGTTTCTACAATGTGCCTATGTTTCCTTTCCGAAATACCATTGTCCTCAGGTGTATGAGGAGGAGAAGTGAGATGGGTGATACCATGGCTGGCTAGAAAGCTGGAAATTCGTATGAATTCACCCCGATTATCATAATAAAGCGTAAGGATTCGAGTAGAGAATCAGTTTTCAACTAGAGCTTTAAACTTCATAAAAGTCTCTAAAACCTGTGATTTCTTTGCAACGGATAGAACCAAGTGTAACGAGTAAAGTGATCAACGAGAACGAGATAGTACTTAAAGCCATCAAAGGAATGGACTGGAGACGTCCACACGTCAGTGTAAACGACCTCTAAAGGTTTCAACGAAGAGACGGAGTTGGTTCCAAAGGGTAATTTATTAGATAAAGGCGTTTACGAGAGATAGTCTTATTTAAAAGCTCAACATGAGGTTGACCCAAACGGGAATGCCAATCCGAAAACGAAGACTTAAAGCTAGAAAAAGCAGAATAAGGAACTGAAGAAGACAGCAGCGGCCACTCATACGCCCCATTCTTAACACTTCCCTTTGTAATTTGCGCCCTCGAGAGTAGATCCTTCACATGAAAAGCCAAAGGATCAAACGTAACATCAACGTTATTATCCACCCATAGCTTATAAACTGATATCAGATTCTTTTCCATGTTAGGAACATGCAACACATTATTCAGACATATATCACGACAAGAGGTTGGTAAAGAAGTCAAGCCTGTGTTTTGAATGGATAGTCCGTTACCATCACCTATAACCACTTTGTCTGACCCAGAGTATGGAGCATGGAGCGACAGATTCTGGAGATCGGATGTAATGTGATGAGTGGCTCCAGTGTCGAGCAACCAGGATAAAGTATCAGACGAGGGAGCCATGGCAACATTGGCTCGAGGTTTATAGGCAGAGCATGAGTTCGGGTTATGAACGAGAGTGTACGAATAGAAACGCTGAGCACTATGTCCTTGTTTACCATAAGCTTGACACGAACCAGGATATGGACGTCTTTGACCCGTGAGCACGATTATTATAGGAACGCGTATCGTTGGAGTTCGTTGAAGCAGAACATGTATTGTTATTGTTTGAGCGCCAGTTGTTATTGGGACGAGTAGACGCAACTTGAGCGGTGGTAAGCATCGACGGCACAGCTGGAGACGCACATGTTACAGCAGCTTCCCGATTACGCAACTTCTCGTGAAACTCTTCAAAGGTAGCAGCAGTTTCACGATTTTGGAATGCTTCACAAATAGAACGATAATCTTCAGGCAGGCCATCAATGATATATTCAAGGAGATCTTCAGAGTCAACCGGTTTGCCAAGGAGGCTCAACTAAGATTGATATAAAGCAAAACCCAAGTAACAAGGCCGTCAGATGCGTCGGCTTTCTGTATTATTGGTTCTTCACCTCCGTCGATTCCAGCATCGGCAAAACTCCCAATGGTGAAAACCAATGCGAGAAAGAACAACGTTAGGAGCTTTGCGGCCGCCATATCTAAAATTTGCTAAAGACATCAAGACAGAAAAAGAAAAAATGAATCAATAACATATTACATAATAAAATCTTAGATTTATTGGGGATCTTAAGATAGTGAGTAGCGACCTCGACGAACAGCAAAGAAGAAGAAGAAGCCGCTTCATCAACGATAAACCCTAGTTTTCAACGAACATCGAATAAGATGAAGAAGAATCTAAGATTTATGGTTTGGGTTTAGGGTATAGGGTTAGAGTCTAAGTTAGGGTATGAGATTAAGGTTTGCAAAAGATTATATTTGAAACAAATATTTTATTTTTATAAATGTTAAATCTTTTTTCTTGGGTATGTTATAGTAGTTATATTTTTTCCAAACCCAAACCCTATTTATTTAAGTTTAGGATTTAGGGTTTAAACTAAGTTTATTTAGAAAATAATAATTATTTTATAAGTGTTGAATGTTAGTTTTAAGTATGTTATACTAATTAGATTTTGATTTATAATTTAGGGTTTTGATATTTATTTGTATGTTTGTAATTTTTTTCTTTTTAATTTTATGTTCTTAGAGTAAAAAAATAATTTTATTGTATTTTTTTTATGTTAACGGACAAGTAGAAAAATAATGTTTAAGTGTGAATTTTAAACCCAATATACCAATACCTTAAATGTTCAATCCTAAGTTTATATTTTTAAATAAGATCTTTCATATGTTAAATGACAAATAGAAAAATTATGTTTAAGTGTGAATCCTAATCCCTATATTTCAATACCATAAACCCTAAACGTATACCACAATGCCTTAAACTCTAAATAAAATAATAGTATTTCAAACCCTAAACCCTATTATACCCTAAAACAAAATTGAAGAATTCGTTTGTTCTAACTATTTTTATAAACAATTGTTTAATTTGATAATTAATTATATTTCTTGTGCATCATTAAAATTTTATATTTATTTGTCTTGTATTACATAAAATATACATTGCAATTTGATCTACAAATAAAATTCTATATTGAATTAAATTTATAAAACATACATTGTTTAATATATCAACCAAAATATACATAAACCAAAACAAATTCTAAACTAACATATATACAACCATCTCTTTGGATCCCTTGTTCAATTTGCCTTTACCATCTTTTATACAATAGTCCAGTTCGATAGGTGACAAATATGACAACACATTCTTTCACTGAAGATGAATCAACCTGAATCATGCTAGTTATACTGCTGGATGGAACCGTAGTGTTACTCCCCTTAGAAGAGACCAACGAGCTCCTAAAAATACTCATGCAAAGAGAAGAGAAAGACTGCGATAATCAACGAATTCCACCTCAAGATCTTAAAGCTCTAAGAGTGTTGTGTTATGAACTGTTGGAACCTCCCTGTCTGCAAAAGCAAAACAAGGGCTCGAAATACCCAATAGACACCTTTCGGCTCTCAAGTCTCAACTAACAATGATATTTGCATACCTCAAGGTAGTGTGAGAGAACTATGGGCACCTTTAACTGCTCCTCCATGTGCTGACATATAGTTTTGGACCCATCAAAGAGAACTGAAGAGACGGTGAACTTTGTTTTCTGCGGCGTAGTCCTAGAGGGAGATCTCCGTACACTAGAGCCCATTAGTGTGGAAGTTGAAACTCAAGAAACTGATGCAACTCTTCTATCGGTGGCTTATCTACAACATTTTATACACTTCTTACTAGAACGAACAATTGAGTAACTAAGATACAGTAGCTAAAAACACAAAAATGCTTACATCTGAGATATAAATTCACTGCATGACTAAGAAATCTTGTTCCTGGGAGACCGCTCAAGAGTGAAGTTATCGGAACAAAGCACATAGATATGGCATTGGGTGACTGTGATATCGTTGAGAGCCATCGAGCATGACTTTGTCCCATATCATTACCTCCTCTTCTGATACAAATGCTCACCAAATCCTGGAGATGCAAAGTAGACGTCTTTCAAAAAATATACAACTTTAAGCCAAAAACAAATCCAAGTGATATCTGTGGTGAGAAGAAACGGACCTCATTCTTGGAGGGCAAGATAACAAGACGACTAACCGATGAACTAAATGGTCCCTTAAACCCCCCCCCCCCCCATTAGATAGGATTCTCAGCAGCAACAGGAGAGATAGGATCGAATACTAGTGATGAAGAGTCCCAAGTGCATCTATTATTTTTCACGAGCCCAAAAGGTTGATAGACAAGCTTTCAGTACAAAGAATGAGCTGACTAAACAAATTCGAGTAGCACAATAATGTGAATTCGAGTGATTCAAATAACTCAATCTAGTCCAGTTGTCAGTCATCAGCGACTGAAGAAACATTTGACAAATCGTTATCACTGAAATGGAAATGAATCAAACCACAGTGAGTAGTTTTATTATAAGCCAACAAACATGGTTACTCAGCCATACCTTGACCAAGATTCTAGCCACGATATGAGTATTCATGCGCTCATGCTCAAATTGCTCATAACAGAGACAATACACCAGTAAATAAGTTAGGAGATACTAAATCTTTGGAAATGTATGGTTATGAAAAATACCTGATAGAGCTGAAGTAAGCATAGATTTGCATCCAGACTATACTCTATACGTTTGTGACGTAACCTGAAAATCCATAACGAAACCAACAACAATCAACTTCAGATGGAAAGGAAGAAGATTTCTACAACATAAAGCTAAATATATTCAAAAAAATTCTAATCCGAAATCAGAATCCAAGGAAATTCTTTATGTCAATTGATAAGCCAACCCACAAAAGGTACCTGCTCGTTGACATATTTTCGAGATCAGGTAATATTTCAGGGTTGAAGGAATTGACGGCCACGAACTGCTCAACGGTGTTAGAGCTCTGTAGACTGGATCACACCAATTGAAGAGATGAAAAGCAAGCGAATAGATACCAGAAGAGAGGAAGACGAAGAAGAAGATGCAATTAGGTTTTTGACCAAATTTCAAAACCGGATCGAAAAAAGTAGAAAAGGATCTCGAGAGATGAGGAGGGAGTCGGACGGTAGAGAGTAGATCGGAGACGTGAGGAGTAGATCGGAGACGTGAGGAAAATATTGGAGGAGAAGAAGGCCTCGAGAGACGAGAGGAAAGAAGAACGAAGTGTTAGAGAAAAAATTGAAGTTTCTTGGGGCCTGAATGAATTGTGTTTGTGTAGAGTAGAAATGACTTAGCAAAAAAAGTAATTCCGCCAAAACAAAAACTTTGCCAAGTGTTTTGGTTTCAAAATGAATTTTCAGCTACAAAAGACATTTTTACATTCCCGCTTAATAAAAATCTTTTTTAGCGTGAATCTAATGCTACGATAGAGTTGAAATCCGATTTTGATACTTTGGTAGCAGTTAGTGAATTAGTGCTATAATGAACTGCTATCAATGCCCATATTTCTTGTGGTGATAGCCTCGTCCTCTCGATCTTCTTATTCCGATCTTTTGGCAATTTGTTAGTTGTGATCTCCAAGATTCACGGAAGTCGTTCTGATGACCCAGTCGTTTTCCCTTGACGTGACCTTCTGTCGAGCTCGAGCTCGATCATCCGATGTCTCGAACTGATTGACAAAAAAGAAGCTTTAACCCCAATCGGACCCTTGATCTATGATTCTGAAAGAATTTGCACCTCACTATGCTTTAAAATATTAGTTTAACTTTAAATTTTTTGAGAATATGATAATTTTATTTTCCTTACAAAATGAAATAAAACTTGAACAATAATCGTTAACATAAAGGCTTCGACTGGTAACCACTTCAAGAATAATAGGAACAATGAAAAAAATAATAGAGAGAAGTGATGGGGAAAAAATTACAGGGAATAAACATAGAGAAGGAATGGAAAAAAATTCCTTTGTTCCTTGACTAATTTGATAAGGAATATATTTGTTCATTGATTTCCTCTAAAAATAAAGAATAGTAAGGAATGAAAATGAATTATATGTAACAAATATTCAAAATATTCCTTGTAAATGGTAATAAAAATTAGGAATGAAGGGGAATGTAATGTTCCTTCTCATTCCTTTCCTCAACTGTGGTCACCATTCTAAGCCAAAATGTTATGTATATCAAGATCTAGTGGGTGCAAAAACATCTAGAAATAATGATGGCGCTTGTGGGTGGCCAACGCATTTCTGCCAATAGAATGGCAAGATTTCGATTTAATCATTTGTCAAATGTTTAATAAATTAGATTTAAATATAATGAACATTCGAATTTATTGCACTCAATGTATCTTTAAAAAAATTAATTACAGTTTTGTATCTTTGTAAAAGTGTGTGTAATCTTGTATCTTTTTTTGCAGGTCCCAGCTTTCAAAAGACAGATTTACCCCTATAGGTGTGAATAGTGTCACGGATAGATGTCATACGCCACAGTTCGATTACGGATAGATGTCACGGATAGGTGTTATACACCACACTTCACATAAATCATGGATAGTTTTCGGTTGTCTGTATTGGGCAAACGTCCTTTTTGTCTGTATTTGCCCCTGTTTTACACCGTGGATGGGCTTTAAATGAAATTGCTTTGCCGCCAACTATCTACTAGTTATGGTACACAACTATCAGATGTACACTTTTTCCGTTTGCTAATGTATCCTCCTGGAATCAATTCGGTTTTTCTTAAATTGTTTACGCTGGATACCGTATGTCCATCCCCCAGAGTAGTCGTTATATTGCCTTACATTTTCGAACGACTATCAGCTGTACACGATTTCCTGTCCTTCCTATTTATTCGGGTGCTCATGTATCCGCTATCAATTCGGTTTTGTGAAAATTGTTTACAATAGATACGGTCTGCCCACCCACTCGACTAAAATGAAATTGCTTTTGCCGCCAAATATCTACTAGTTATGGTACACAACTATCAGATGTACACTTTTCCCGTTTGCTAATGTATCCTCCTGGAATCAATTTGATTTTTCTTAAAGTTGTTTACGATGGATACCGTCTAGATTAGTCGTTATATTGGCTTACCTTTTCGAACGACTATCAGCTGTATACAATTTGTTGCCGCTCCTGTTTTTTTTCGGTTGCTCATGTATCCGCTGTCAATTCGGTTTTGTGAAAATTGTTTACAATAGATACGGTCTGTCCACCCACTCGGCTAAAATGAAATTGCTTTTGTCGCCAAATATCTAGTAGTTATGCTACACACACTATCAGATGTACACTTTCCCCGTTTTCTATTGTATCCTCCTGGAATCAATTCGGTTTTTCTTAAAGTTGTTTACGCTGGATACCGTCCATATGTGGAAGGTATTAGCATTGTTAAATTTGTTTACCCATGAGGAATGTCCAACAAGATATTATTGGTGTTTAGTTTTGTTTTCGAAGATAACAAGATATTATTGGTTTAGTTTTGTTTTTGAAAATAATACTCCAATAAATTATATGTGAACAAAGCATAGATACATACATGTTCGTCTATATGTGGAAGGTATTATCATTGTGGACACAAATGGCTGAGATTGTGGCTGAGATTGTGGTAGTATCCACCATAGATACATGTATGATCGTGGATGTATCCACGAATGGCTTAGATTGTAGACACCTACTCTAAACTATCCATTCGAAATTTCCGTAATAAGTCCGATTTTGATTTTTTTTTTTTTTTTGAATTCTGGTACATCGACCGATTTTATCTCCATTCAGCCAGTTTATATTGCTAGAAACCTCCCCTCCGACAATCTATTAGCTTTCAAAAAATAAGGGGGTGAAATTAATATAAAGTAAGAAAGAGAAAATGAGAGAAACGAAAAAGAAAAAAAAATAAAAATAAAAATGAAGGACAGTTAGGAACAGTAAAAATTTATCCGAGTAGATAGTTAATCGCGGATATGTTGTGAGGGAATAAAGACAAAACTGTCTTAATTTCGGTAGGACCTACAAAAAAAAAAATACAACTTTGCAAATAGTTTTGAAAATACAAAAGTGTATGTAAAACATACAAAAGATATAACTAATGCAATTAACCCAAAAAATTCACGCTACATAGCGTGATGTTCCTTCGTCCAATGGGTTGTCACTTCTTTGTGTGGGTGGTTAAATCTCTTATTCATGGATGTTAAATGTCTCACAAAAAGTGTATATGGTGGACCATTAATGTCGTTTCAAAAGTAAAATTAAATTAAAAATCTGTACCATTCCTGGCATAAAAGATAGATGTGTCGTCCTTCATAAATCTTAAGGCAAATAGACTATTAGTGGTATAATTAACTTTAACCCTTTTTAACAATCGATTGCATTAATTAAATTTGTAAGGTTTTTGGTTTTAATTCTGATTAAACCGGGTCTAATCAACATCCCATGAATGGATCTGGTTATGCAAACCAACAAGATTACAAAAACAAAAAACTAAACCAAACATAATCGAACTAGACTAAACCGGAGATTTACAAAACCTAATTTAAATTTTGGCCGAAGAACGCTGCTACCGACAGAAAAAAACTGCTGCAAGAATACTGCCGAAATTACTAGGAGAGAGAGATTGAAAGAACCCCGAAAGAGCCCATCCTCCTATAGTATTCAAAGATTGGATCTTGAACATGGCAGCTGCAAGAAAGACCAAAAATCCTCTTGTTCTTCTGGCGAAAGCAACTGGAAACAAAAAATTAACATCTTGAAAACCGTACCTAAAGAGGCGCTCCCGTACTCCATGGAGGCAACCAAGCCCGAAAAGGGAGAGGAGGGCAACTAGGGATGAGCTCCACCGGGAAAACTGCTTAACCGATCTACCGTCCCTTGGTAGATTCGATCTTCATGAAGACATCTGACGGTTTGTAAACTGAGGCCCACCCACCGACAAACCCTACCGCAACTTCAGCTCAAGCCACAATATTCAAACTGCTAGATCTACCGCAATTTCTCTTGCCACTGGACCCAATCCAAGATTCATGACTGACGCCACCGAACAACACCGAAAACAACCGAAGAAAATAATCCTTGTAAACTATGGATAAAGGTCTATTAGAGACAAAATATGCGGAAGAGGAAAGAGCCGTTAAAGACGTAAACGATAAAAAAATTAACAACGGCTAGAACTTACTCTCACCTTCTCTTTTATATTTGGTTTTTTATAAAGTTACAATTAACTTTAACTTTACAACGATGATTGAAGTAACACCTTGCTTATCAAAGTAATTAAACATTGGCTATATTTGAAATACTGTATAATTGATTAACATGAATCACGACTAAGCTAGTATATAATAAAATAAAAAAACTGTCAAATCTTAGCTATCTTTCAAACCACTGACCTACATATTGATTATGTTAAAAAATATCACACCAGCGAAACGAGGATATAGAATAATGGAGACTGTGGCTCGTTGAAAGTCATTGTTTTAGAGATAGTTTTTTTTTTCTTTTGTTCGAGAGAAAGTTTCACATTTTAGAGGGTTTCCGAGGAAGTTTTGTTCCGTATCGGCCTAAATCAATTCGGCGTCATTAATAGTTTGAGTGTTCATCATATTTTTGTAAAGAGTAAAAACCAACCGAATTTGCGATCAAGACCACATTTTTCCATTAAAATTTCTTTTAATTTTTGGAGGAAAAATACTTATAGAAAACAAACAATATATATATATATATATATATATATATATATATATATATATATATATATACTTATGGATTGAGAACATAAAACCATTTGAGACCGATAAAGACATCAAACCATCATCAACCAAGTACATAGAAGATGGTTTACCAAGCCAATATATATTTTTGGAGAAAAGCAACTTGATCGTACCAGGGACATAAATACACGTTTTAGAGCATATTTACCTAACCAAGAGGAGTTCAGCTAAGACTAAACATGTTCTAAACCCTTAAGCCATCAAGAAATCATCAAAAAGTGGAAGTGCTTTAATAGCTGAAAGAGCAAGATTTAATCCATATTCTATTGCAAGTGCACAGTTATGCTATTGTAGTATTCAGGAGTAACGTATCCACAAGGACTCACGTTTCACACGATAGACTATATGTTTTCAAGTTAAGCTAAATCAATTTAGTGAAAGCAATAAACGAAAGCAACTAAACAAAGGTGTGTTATCAATGGGAGAAAGGCGTCAGACTTAGGAAGCTCTCGGGAATTATGCAATGTCAGATACTTAACTAACCGGATTCAAATTAAACACATGTTCAAGAACTAGAAACCCAATGCTAAACAATCCAACTCTCGCTGAGATTATTTTTATATCTAGCAACCTAGCGATCCAAATCTCTTTGTATCTAGTCAAATTGCTCACACTAAGTTTATTCAGATTATAACTCACACTCTCGTGCTAATTCAATTATCTCATATCTAAACCCTAGGTGATCAGTCCAGAATTAAGTAACAAGTGCAACTTAGGTGATGAACGAATATATTTAGAATCCTAGTAAATCAGTTATCTAAACATGCATAAAACTCTTATGAGAATTCCTAAATCTAACTAGGTTACTACTCAGACATATTATCAGATACACAACACATCATTGAATAGAAAACCAAAAGACTGAATAGATAAGTAAAGGGGTTCGAAATCCTTCTCTCAAAGGTTACAAGTAGCAAGAACAGCCCCTCAACCAAAATCTATCAATCTCCAAGCAAGAACACAAGTAAGGACTCGATAGATGATCATCAGTCTGAAAACCTAATTAAAACTCCTAAACACGTTTTGGGACTAGATTAGAATTAGGAAAAACTTCTGGGAAATTCTGAAATTCTTCAAAATCTGTCTTCAACTCGGCGTATAACTTCTGTCTCCCTCAGTGTCGACCGACACCAAGTTCAGTGTCGGTCGACGTCCAGTCGTGGTCGAGACACCAACTTCAGGTCGTTGCACAAATTACCAGAAACATCCTATAATCCCACTCTTTGCTCAAAACGCAAGCCTACATGTAGAAGACTCAAGAGACTCGAAAAACCAGGTTAAAGACTCAATATATACAACTATATCATGGTTGAAAACCTTGAAAAACCATGATATATCAACTCCCCCACACTTAGCTCTTGCTTGCCCTCAAGCAAGTAAAAGGACCAAAGCATAAGAAAGAGGTTTGAAAACTCAGAAAATCATTTCGTCCTAGGAACTTTCGCATTCACATTTGCTTAGTAAGCCACTGAAACTTTCCTGCAGAGATCAAGACCACAATATACTTCCCCCACACTTAGCAACTGTCCCAAGTAAACTCCACAATCAGATTAGGACATTCAAGTTCACCACAATAACCTCTGTATACAATTAGGTGCGGTCTCACAGAGGGAGTATCGATCAGAGGACACATGGACTCAACTCATTCAGTTCCTGACCACCAAACTATCGGTTTCTGGTTCCTTTCTTTTCCCTTTCTCCCTTAGCACTAATTTTTCCCCACTGGGTATCATTTTATTTTTTCTATCAGTGCTCTTCCCTTTTCACTTGGGGTTTAACTTTGGATCTTTCCATGGATACACAGGAGGTAATAGGGGTCTCTACCAATCCCGTGACCACTTCGAAGATACTAGCTTATCCTCAGTTCTTATCTCTTTTTTTTTACTTTCAAGGGAGGGAAAAATCAGAAACCATACTCAAACAGGATCACATGTTGTGTCAAGTACATCAGAGGAATCCGATCAAGAGATATCAAGCCCCTAAGTGAGAAAATGAGTCAAGATTAGAGGTGAAGTTAGTGATGGATCCTCTGAATACCTGGTTAGATATGGGTGTCCTTGGTAAGTTGATCTGTGTGGGGTTTTCTAATAGTCATAGAGGTCCTGCAAGACTGTCCAGTGGTCATTTAGTTCCTGTTCCAGCGAAAAATTTCCTCGAAAAATCATAGTTTCATACACATTTTGACTCAAAAAACTATTTTGAAAACAAGGGACTCACTCTAACAAAACACAATGTCAGTAACCACCTCCCCCACACTTAGATTGCATTGTCCCCAGTGCAATCGTAGCTTGGGCTCGGAAGAAATCAATATGGAACCATAGAGTTATTGATCTAAAGAATCGAACCTGAACACGCCTGATGTCGACCGACATCAAGGTGGTTGTCGCCCGACATCAGGTGCGTGGGATCATACGCAAGATGTAAAAGCAGCCATGGTTGAGTTCATGGGTTAGCACTCAATCTACTCAACTATTAGCTGCGTTAGATCACTCAAAATCACATCAGAAACAACAGTAATGATGCATAAACTCAAATAGTCAAAGTTCCAACCAGACTGGACTGACAGACCGACTCAAAAGAAACATCAAAGTGACTCAAGAGAAAGGAAAAAGAAAAAGAAACACAGAACCAGCAGCAGCAAGTGTCTAGAAGACTGGAGAGTCCTCATCATCCATCTCCTCGGAGTCAGCAGCCTCCTCTATCTCCTCATCCTCTGGGCTCACATGGACATGTGCTTGTGCTGGTGCGCGACGTCGAGGCTGCGGGTGATGCACATGCTGAGATCGCTGGCAAGAATGCAGTGAACTGTCTTCCAGATGCCTTTAAGTACACCGGCTGCCCACTTCTGAAACTGCGGTGGTGGCATGTCTTCTGCTGGTCCGGGAAGCTCAGGAAACCCATAGGTCTCATCTGTGTCAGCAGGGACATTCTCATGCTCAGCAGCAGAGGCATCAGCTCCAGAAGATGGGCCTCTAAGCACAGTAGAACGGCGCGGGACACCTCGACAAAGCTCTACATTAGGCTGGAAAGTGAGTGAAAGAGGATCATTGGTGATGCATGTAAGCTTGGTCTCTGGGAGGGGAAAGATACATTCAACGCCAGATATGTTATGTAAATGCCACAAAAACTGCTTTCCATTTACGTCTCCCTTGATCCATTGCATGCTCTTCAGATGTGTAAAGTCCATGGTAGGCCTCTTAGTGAAAATGGTCATATGACTCATGTCAAGCCCAAGGTCATCAAAGATGGGAGTTAAAAGACTCCTGATCGTCTCTATCTTCGTCGCCTTCCCAGTGAAAGGCTTTGTCGCCTTCAAGGTCTCCAAACGGTGAGGAAAGAGAGCTCCCATGTTGACGTCTAACTCCAAATGAGCGTCATCAAACTCACTGACATCAATACTCTCACCAATTCCAATATAGAGCAACAAAAGCTCAGCTATTCTCATCATCCCAGGCTCCATCTTACACAAATAGTGTTGGCGAACACTGGGACAAGATACCGCATAACTGGATGTCACACTGCGGTCTGTCTAGTGGTCTGAGAATCGTACACACCGGTGCCAAAGCGTTGCCAGAAGAGCTGCACATCGGACCAGTGTTCAGGTAAACTGACTCTCTCTCGTCCTGTCAAACTCATATATGTCACATAGCTCCTGAAGGCTGAGCCTGTACCTCCTGCCCTTGGCCATGAAAATCAATGTCCCTTCAGAGGCCTTCCTCACCACATCATTGGTGTAGTAAACACGGATTGTGGCCATGAACTACCTGACCATCTCCTCGTGCAAATCATAGTACTTGGTACAGATCGTACCCAAGCCTATAGTTCGTATAACTCGCAAGACATCAGATCGTATCTTCAGCTTGTTCAGAGTGTTCATGAAAGGAAGCCGTGTGGGCTCGATCTTAACGCTACACCAAGCATTGTAGAACAAGCTATCATAATCATCCCAATGCTCCAAGATTGGCATGTGGGTGCACTCTCGCTTCTTTACTTCCACCGCGGACTCGTCTGCAAAGCAAGTGACCTTGAACCTCTTCTCTTCCATTCTTGGCCAAGGTGCTTGGTTCTGAGCATCACGGGCACGAGTGCCAGCGGTGTTGCGTTGCTGTGACGAGGGGCCAGAAGTATCGGTGTCAAGTGCTCTTCGTGGTCTTTTTCCTTGGTTCAGAGAAGGTCTCATCTCGATTTCATCGATGTCGGGCGACACTAACCTTCAATGTTGACCGACACTACCCAAATCGACCCTTAGAATCGACTGAGGTCGATTTTCGTTCGTGCTCGAAACTCCTTCGACTTAAATGTCGACCGACATCAAGTGAATGTCGACCGACACTGACTGCATAGTGCTACGGATTCTGCATAACTTGACACAAAAACTCCAAAAACGAAAGAAATCAAAATGCAAGACCGAAAATCCTAGTATATACAACTTACCAGTGGGATGCCTCCCACTAAGCGCTTGTTTTTAGTCGTTAGCTTGACCATGATGGGAGATTAGACTCACGGGGGTTTCAATAGAGGCTGCGAGTACCTCTGCGAAAGTCTCCTCATCTAAGGTGGAGAATAAGCAGTGTCAGCGTGAGATCGTCCAAGGAACGAAGGAATGAGATGTTCTCCTGCATTCATAGCAATGAAGTTAGTAGAACTGAGTCGTGAAGATGCATACCTCTACTTCGGTGGAGTCCTGACGTTTGGAGCTTTCTGCTTAGAAGCAGTTGCAAGCTCTGAAGATATTAGAATGGAATTTTGAGAAACCACCATCTTCTTTTCTCAAGGATCAGAAACTGAAGCCTCACTGGTATGGGCTGCGTGCTCCAGCTCAATGCTAAAGGCTTGACCTTCAATAGCAGACCTTCGCAGCTTATCCATCTTAAAGTGCAGAGGCTCATCTCCCAGATGGAGACCAATCAGACTATTCCTTACATCGATCCTCGCTCTAGCAGTAGCTAAAAAGGGTCATCTCAGTATCAGAGGATCATCCGGTTCACTATCGTACTTCAGAACCACAAAGTCAGTTGGCACTAAGTAGTTCACAACTCTAACATGGACATCCTCAAGAACTCCTTCTGGAATCCTCCTTGACTGATCAGCTAGGATTAGAGAGATCCTAGTGGGTGAAAAATCTGTCATCCCCAATCTCTCTACCACAGAATATGGCATGAGATTTCCAGCAGCTCCTTCACAGAAGGAACGCCCGAAGCCATCCTCGAAGATAGAACAATCCAACACAAATACACCAGGATCTGGTAGCTTCTTGGGGACCTGATTGAACAACACGTCACTGACTCGTTTAGGAAGCATTACTACCCATTCTTTAAAATACTCGTCCATGGGCATCATCTTCTCCAAGTAACTCAGAATACAAGGATGATAGGGCAAAGCATCAGCTTGTGAATCCTATTTCAACTTCTTAACCATCACTTAGAGGTGTCTGGCTTCATCAAACTCTTGTTAAGACTTCACAACCACTTTAGGGAAAGGTATTGAAGGTTTGTAGATCTTCCCTTCAGCAGTACCACAAGATGTTGGTGAAGTTGGTTCTTCTCGCCCAGAGTGTCGACCAACGTTGAATTGATGTCGGTCGACATTGGCCAAATTTCCATCGACGTCGACTCCATAATAGGTCAAAGTCGATTTTCGTTCGTCATGAGAACTCGAAATCCTTGTTGAAGGTGGGTGTCAACCGACGTCAAGAGCAGTGTCAGTCGACGTTGAGATTGCAGCTTCGGATTATTGACAATCTTGAACGATTTCAGCTGTCTTAATCTCAAATTCTTCTCCTTGATCCAGTCCATCCTCAATCTGAACTGACCAAGCATTGATGTGGGTGTCCAGAACATTCTTCCCCTTGACTGAGCTTGAAATCTGGTTCACTTGTGTATCCAGTTGCTTCATATGTGTGCTCAAAGACTCAAAATTCCCATTCATCTCAGTGTAGACAACATCTAACTTCTTGTTGAAATCCACAGCAGTCTTTGTCTGCCCCTCTAGCAACTGCTCCATCATAGCTTCCAGTTTACTCTCATGAGCACTAGCAGCATGAGGTGTCTGATAGGAAGATGATCCATAAGTCCTCTGATAAGAGTTGCTCTACTGAAAAGGCTTCTGGTAACCAGCATTCTGACCATATCCAGAAGAGTTTTGATTCCTTGTGAAAGCACTCTTCTGTCCACCAGTGAAGAACTTGTTGCCTTTCTGATTCCCAAACCTGTTTCCTTGGAATCCAGAACCACCAATGTAGTTCACATCTTCTTCTGTGCAGCCTTCTTCAGGTCCAAACTCTTCATCATCTTGAGCAAAGTGGACATGCTTCTTGCTTGTCAACAAGATGTGAACAATATCCAGCTTGTTCTTCATCTCAGCTATCTGCAGATGATCAACTTTTCTACCAGACACTTTCTTTCTCTGATCTGCAGTCTTAGTACTGTTGCTGCTCACCAAGTTCTCAATCAATATCCTGGCTTGCTCATGAGTCTTTGTGTTGAAGTTACCATTGCTGGCACAATCCAACGCAGACTGGTACCAGAGATCCACACCTCTGAAGAAAATGCCTAGCAGCTGAACTTCAGAGAATCCATGATGAGGACAGTCTTGTTGGTACATCTTAAACCTTACCCAAGCAGACTTAAGTGTAGGTCCCTGAGTGAATGTCAGAAGATCATGTCTGAGCTGGTCGGAGTGAGCATCATCATAGAAATGTCGCATGAACTCTCTCTTCACTGCATCCCAAGTAGTTAACTTCCCAGGTGAAAGTTGCTTACGCCAAGCTGCAGCCTCTCCAGCAAGAGAATATGGAAAAATCTTGAGGAAAAGGAAGTCGTAGCCCACTCCATTGTGCTTCATCCCAGTGACGAAGGCTTCAAAAATCCTCAATGTGGTCCATGGGCTGCTCATGTGGAAGACCTGAAGGATTATGTGTGTTCATGGGTGTAATTCACAGGTTACAACCTAGCACATAATCAACTAGGATCTAGGTGATTTGCAGATGAATCATAAACAGATCAGATTCATTACCTTGTGATTGCAGCGGATTGATCAAAGGAATGAAGAGATCTGCAAGAGCTGATAGAAACCGGCTCCTCCTAGGTATCCACACTCTTACTAGCTATTGGATCAGGCTGCTAGACCAAGCTGGAATTGGCAGAGAGAGAGGACGGCTAAGGCTCAAAATCGCAGGAGATGATATGTTTAGCCCTAGGCGCCTGTCCTCTTCCTTATATGGGCCCAAGTTATTAAACTAATGGCCTATTAGGATTTTGGGCCCAAGACACAAATCAGACAAAAGCCTGTATTTTGTCTGGCCCAATACTCTGTACAAATACAGTAAATGCCTTGCATCTTACCGTATTAATTCCTTGTTAACTTTCCCGTTAGCTATGGTGTGTGACCCTTAGGGATCATACAATACTGGTAATAAGTCCTAAACTTATAGATCATGAGCGGGCTCTAGCAAGTCATCATGATCACCCAGTATTTATGACTTATGTCTGATCTCGACACTTATCATACTTTCTAGAGATAGTACGGTAGATTTCAGGACATTCCCAACAATCTCCCACTTGTACTGGAATCCTACATTCCCTAATCCTTTTGTCTCAATATCTCGATCTGGCATAAGGCAAGATGCGTGTCATCCTTATATAGCCAGACCATGTTTATCGGACCAGATTTGATACTGACAATGCAAACGACTTGGGCAAGTCCGTTTGGGAGTGGCCACTCTCTTACCAGCTATCAAGTCTCCGATTGGCCTAGAGATATTACCTCCGTTAAACGGCAGGGACAAATTCCATCTTGTTCCATCACTATGAACTACACACTTCATAATACACCCAACCAAGGTCCTTATAGCTCCCAGTTACGAAACAGCGTTAGACAATGATCAAAGTGCATCAATCCATGTGCAGCCACATGCATGCGAACTCAGGTCTAAGGACTATACTCTATAGTCGTATATGAGAACCTCTTATGACACAGATATTAATATCTTGTAGAGTTCTCATCAGCGGGCCATGTCCGGTCATATGCTCCCCTACATATACCTATGTGTCGACTTTGATGCCGCGCATCTATGACCCCTCGAAACTTGGTCATAAGTCTCAACACAATCTAGTCTCAAGTGGTTGTTGGTGTTCCAATTTCAACAACCTTCGACTATGGACACTTTGATTTATGTCATTTCGTTAAATATGGGGTTTCAGGATCAAGTCTACTCATGTACTTCGATGGCCCATATATAATGACATGAATCATTTTGGAACGATTATTTATATCACAGTTAAAATAATCCAGAAATCATAGATTTCACAAACATAAAATATTATGTTTACATGAACCTTTCAAAACAACTAAATAAAGCCCTTTACAAACTCCCACTGAAATTAAGACTACATCTTAATTTCACTTATCCTACAGCTACAGTCCGCGACTCGTGCTTAGGCCTAAGGAGTGGCTTCGTTAATAGATTAGCAACGTTCTCATTCGTTGAAACTTGCTGATCTACTTAACACCTCTGTCATTTATCTCACGGAATAGGTTATACCTACCCTCAAGGTGTTTGGACCTCTGATGTGCAGCTAGTCTCATCTATGCTGGGAATCACATCAAGTTCAGTGATGAACTCTTCTTTCCAAACAACCTCTTTCGCCGCTACCCAAGCTGCGAAATGTTCAGCTTAAGTCATGGAGTCAGCAACAGTGCCTTGCACCGCCAGACAGACACAAGATATAACCGGACTGTGACCGGAAATCATCTTTGTCTGTTGGAAACTTGCCTTTCAGACTCTACCGACTTGTAGCACCTCACTTTCTCCGTAAATCAAGAACTTATCCTAAGTATTTTCCAAATACTTGAGGATATTCATTACGTCTATCCAGTGATTCTTTGCTGGATTTGACTGGTCTTTACTTGTCTTGCTTAACATTAAAGCAATATCAAAACAAGTACGTATCATGGCATACATGATAGATCCAATTGCCGACGCATATGGAATCTCATCCATGCATTCAAGCTCAGCAGTTATCGTAGGACACTGTTTCTTGCTTAACGTAATGCCATGTGACATTGGCATAAAACCCTTCTTGGAATGCTGAAAACGTGTAGGACTTTGTCAATATAAGAATCCTGACTTTGTCCTATCAGCTCTTTTGGATCTCTATCTTTAGATCCAAAATCCAAGAACATGCGTGGCTTTACCCATGTCAATCATAAAAACAACTCCCAAGCCAGTCCTTTACCGACTGCAGCATTGGAACGTTATTTCCGAGAATCAGTATGTCATCGACATACACTATGAGAAATGCAACATCGCTCCCACTTATCTATTAGTAAACGCACAGTTCCACTTCGTTCCTGTTCAAGTCAAAACCTTGACTACTTCAACAGAACGAAGATTCCAACTCCGATATGTTTGCTTCCATCCATGAATGGATCGATGAAGCTAACTTACACACAGTGTAATTTTTCGGAGTCCGGGCTCACTTTCGCTTCTGTGAATTTCGCAGGTTCGTCACTTTCAATGATCATCAGATCATGGCAACTAATCACGAGAAATCACTCTCTGATTAGTGACGGATTCATTCAGATCTGCGAACTTCAGGCTCTACAGGTGTAGATTCTACAGAAATCTGTAAATCCATCCGCTGCTCTCCCTCGACAGGTTGAGCAGCCTCCTGTATTTCTCGAATTTCTTCGAGTTATACTTTTACTCCCACTGTTCTTCTTGGAAAGCAACTTTCCTTTTAGAAAACAGAATTCCGAACAACCTAACTTCGTTTTCGGAATGGACGTAAAAAGTAACAAGCCTTGGTTTCCCTAGGACAACCAGCGAAGTAGCACAACTACAAATACTCAGTAAAGACGAATTTGGATCATTTCCAGTCCACATTTATGTGGTGTCTTTCAACTGATATTGGTGGAACTATTTCAGCGTAAACTTAGATATTTCTAGAGCTTTATTCTTAAAGAATATCATGGAAGATTCGTGTGAATCATCTTTAATCATTTCTAGTAAGATCTGATTCTTTCTCACAGAAACACCTCCAGGTTTTCAGGAGAAATGAGCTGTGAAACGACTTCACACTCATTTAGATGATCACACCATCAATGACTTAAGTATTCTCACTCGTGATCTAATCCAGAGTCTCAATACTTCTGTCACTCAGATTCTATACCTCATTCTGGAACTCTTTCGACCATTTCAAAGAATTCTGACTCGTGTCTCATCAAATGAACACAGTCATACTCACTGAAGTAATCAGTAAAGATAATGAAGTACAGGAAATTTTCTCTGGCATTACTGCTCATCGGGCCACATACATGAGTATGTTCAAGGTCCAATAAGCCTTTGGGCCTTTCTCTAGCTCGGCTAAGATGGGCCCTTTGTCTTTTGGTCCAGTAAGCAGAATTCAAGTCTCATAAGATATCCGATCAAATGAGCCCAAAAGTCCATAACTATGGGATTTCTGAATCCGACTCACTCTATGTGACCAAAACATTTACGCCAAGAAAAATCAGGTTTAATTCATCAGATTTAAACCAATTCGGTATTTATGTTACATTTAGGCACTCTTTGGTTTAAGATATAAAACCCATTCCTTGAATAGGGTGCTACAATTAATATTTCATTAAGATCAAAAGAACAAAACTTGTCTTTTATCAAAATGAAAAACATTCAAATTCTTACAAGAAAATGAATGACAACTCTGCTTAAAGCAGGTACATTGTAGCAATTACTTAATACAAAACCAAGCCTCAAAGGCATCTACAAGTGAAAACCCTACGGCTGAGGCAGCATCCATAGCTCCTTCCAGACATGCAGTTCCACTTGTCCTTCCTTCAACGTTCTACTGTTGCTTAGGCTCTGCATATTATAACAAATATCAGTGCCACAACCAGTATCCAATACCTATAAGGTAGAACTTGAAGTAATAACATGAATACCTGAGGAAGTAGTCTCATACATCAACTTCAACTCCTCATAATCTTCCATGAATTTAATGCAATCTCTCTTCCAATGCCCAGTCTCTTTACAGTAGCAGCACTTACCAACGTAAGATGTATCTGACTCGGGCTCAGAAGACACACGCTTGCCATGATTCAAAATCTGGACAACTTTGTCTTCACCCTTGTCAGTACTAGGTTTAGTAAACCTACCCTTCTCCATTATGAGATTATACAGGGTACTCTTCACGTTTGGCTCAACTGTCTTGAGCATATCATGCAGTTCAGTCAGCGTCTTCGTTAAGCCTTTCTTGATATAGTTCCTTTTGAACTTATCATAGCTTGACGGCAGTGACTGCAGAATGATCTCAGTTGCCAATTCTTGGCTAACTGGATAATCCAGTTTCCTCAGGTTATCAATGTAACCCATCATTTTACTGACATGAGGACTCACTGGATGATCATTTGGTAGCTTGCAGCTAGTGAGAGACTTAACCAACTGGTATCTCTCCACTCTTACCTGCTCCTGAAATTTCAATTTCAGGCTGCTGATCATCTCTATTGGCGACTCCATGTTCTCATATTGCTTCAGCAAATCTGAGTCCATGGTAGCCAATATCAGACCACGCACATCTACCGCATCATTATAATGCTTATTCCAAGCATCATATACTGCATGAGAGGCATTGGACCCGATCCTCACGGGGAGAGCTCTCTCAAGGACATAGTCCTTTCTCTCCTGCCTGAGGACTAGCCTCAGGTTCCGCGACCAAGTCAAGAAATTTGATCCGTTCAGTTTGTCCTTCTCAAGGACAGACCGGATCGAGAAAGTGTTTTGATTGTTTGTGCTAGTCATAGCTGAAATTTAGAGATAAATAGAGTTTTAGTTATTTAGTTCATAAAAGAGTAATCTTAATAACTTATAAGAAAACTCGCATTGCATTCAAAATTTCTTTGTTTAACCTCATAAGAATGCAATGATTCCGAGACCCATGTTCAACTAAAACCAAAGTGGGCCACTGGCCGTCACCCGGAATTAGCTTTACTTGGTAAGCATGCACACAGCTAGTTATATCCATATAACTCTCGGTTGTGGATTGGGCCCAAGGCCCAATTCACCAGATGTCTCAAGGCCCGGGACTCCCGATGGCCCAGTCAAGGAAACCAATCTCTTACAGCCAAATAATCACTAAAGTCTGGGACTCCCAATGAAATTAGTGACTATATACTACTTTACTTACGCAAAAACAGACACCTCACACTGTAAGCCATATCTGTAATTGAATAAGCGTTAAGTAGCTGACAAGATTGGGCAAGACATCCAAGCTTGATATTGTTTTTGAGGATTTTAGGTTTTCTTTCCAAAAATAGAAGATTACTATTTTGGGAAACTTACTTATTTTAGAAACTTTCTAAATTTAGAAACATACTAAAAATAGAAATTTCTAATTTAATATTTTATTAAAGTTTTCGGTTGGGTCACAAATTATAGGCCCAATTCTTGGCCCAAGACCACAGAATTCCAATTGGCCCAATAATTTGACATAACCGAGTCGGTTCATTAATTCTGGTCCAAGACCAAATTAACTACTAAATCCAACTGGTTATTTACTAAACCAGACCAGCTCTAAATTATTTGGTCCAACCAAATCAAACTTAGACCAGCCTTCGGTTTAGGTTAAAATTCAATTTTTGAATTTTAAATCCGGTTTAACCAAAAATTAAATAATACCAATTGTATTAAATAATTTCCAGCAAACCGCGATTTGGGTTAACCGCTTAAACCATAATTGTTCAAAGCTTTGAAACGATTTTGTCTTTTAGCTTGAAGACAAAATCATGATCTTTTACAAATCTTAATTTAACAATCATGATATTCACTTAACAACAAAAAGATTTTGTCTTTTACAAATCGATTATTTGAACCATAATCGATCATGACATTCACATGATTTTGACCTTTTTGAACATTAACAAACCTTAACATAATCGATTCATGTCATTCACGTTTCTTAATTTCAAAACAAAGCAAAATCAAAAGCGATCGTAATACACTTAATGACAAACACAATTTTGTCCTTTTCCAAACTGTACAAACGATTCATTATAATCACTAAAGACAAAAACAATCCAAGCGATTCACTTAATTATACAACAAGGTCATGATTCGATTGTGAGATTCACTAAAAGACAAACCAAAGTCAACATTCGATTTTGAACATACCAATTCGATAATCGATTGTGACATACACTTTGACTTTTCCATTATCGTTTGATAATTAATTCACTTAAGATCAACAATCGAGTCTTATGATCATTAAAACAAAGTCAACAATCAAACATCATTATACATACAATAAACGATCGCTTGTGATTGTTTATTCACACGATCCAAAAAGCAAAAACCTAAGGACCTAGGCTCTGATACCACTGAAGGATTATGTGTGTTCATGGGTGTAATTCACAGGTTACAACCTAGCACATAATCAACTAGGATCTAGGTGATTTGCAGATGAATCATAAACAGATCAGATTCATTACCTTGTGATTGCAGCGGATTGATCAAAGGAATGAAGAGATCTGCAAGAGCTGATAGAAACCGGCTCCTCCTAGGTATCCACACTCTTACTAGCTATTGGATCAGGCTGCTAGACCAAGCTGGAATTGGCAGAGAGAGAGAGGACGGCTAAGGCTCAAAATCGCAGGAGATGATATGTTTAGCCCTAGGCGCCTGTCCTCTTCCTTATATGGGCCCAAGTTATTAAACTAATGGCCTATTAGGATTTTGGGCCCAAGACACAAATCAGACAAAAGCCTGTATTTTGTCTGGCCCAATACTCTGTACAAATACAGTAAATGCCTTGCATCTTACCGTATTAATTCCTTGTTAACTTTCCCGTTAGCTATGGTGTGTGACCCTTAGGGATCATACAATACTGGTAATAAGTCCTAAACTTATAGATCATGAGCGGGCTCTAGCAAGTCATCATGATCACCCAGTATTTATGACTTATGTCTGATCTCGACACTTATCATACTTTCTAGAGATAGTACGGTAGATTTCAGGACATTCCCAACAAGACCATGGAAAGGATGCTGCCTCACTAATGCATAGTAGACAGTCTTGAGCTCAAACTCATTCCTCTCAAAAGGAGGAGGTACAATTGCTCTCATATATTGATATATCATGGTTTTTCTAGGTTTTCAACCATGATATAAGTGTACATATTAGATCTTTAACCTGGTTTTTAGAGTCTATCGAGTCTTTTACAGGTAAGCTTGCGTTTGGAGCAAAGAGAGGGATATTAGGACGTTTCTGGTGATTTGTGCAACGAGCTAAAGATAGTGTCTCGACCACGATGGAGTGTCGACCGACACTACCTTTGATGTCGGTCGACACTGAGCCCGAGAGAAGTTATGCGCCGAGTTTAGACAAGTTTGAAGAATTGCGCAAAAGACCCCAAAGTTTCCCTATATTCTAATCTGACCCCAAAACGTGTTTAGAGAGTTTTATTAGGGTTTTCAGACTCATTATTCTATTATCTTGTTCTTACTTTTATTTCTGCAAGAGAGATTGAGAGATTTTGGCTAGGGGCTGATTCTTGCTACTTGTAACGTCTGAGAGAAGAATTTCGAACCCCTTTAATTTTATCTATTCAGTTTCTGGTTTTCTATTCATGATGTGTTGTTTAATTGCTTCTATGTCTGAGTAGTAACCTAGTTAGGTATAGGGATTCTCACAAAGGTTTTATGCTTGCTTGATAACTGATTGTTTAGGATTCACCATCTTATTGTTCATCACCTAAGTTGTGCTTAACACTGAATTCTGACAATAGCACGAGAGTGTGAGTTAAAATCAGATCTGAGATAATTGACAATAGCACGAGAGTTTGAGTTATAATCTGAACCAAACTTAGAGTGAGCAATTTGACTAGACGCACAAATATTTTGTGTAGGAAAATTGTGAACCGATAGAACATGTTCTTAATGCTTGTTTAGAAATCTAGGATTACAAAGAGATTTGGATCACTAGGTTGCTAGAAGTAGAAACAATCTCAGCGAGAGTTGGATTGTTTAATAAAGTGTTTCTAGTTCTTGAACTGCGCTTAATCTGAATCATGTTAGTTAAGTTTCTTGCATAGCATAATTTCTGAGAACTCCCTAAGTCTGACGCATTTCCTCCTATTGAAAACACCTTTCTAGTTTATTGTTTTGCTTACTGCTTTCTCTGGATTTGATTTAGCTTAACTTGAATACATACAATCTATCGTGTGACCGTGAGTCCTTGTGGATTCGATATCCTAAGTACTACAATCACATAACTGTGCACTTGCAGTAGAATAGGATTAAAACTCTGAGCCTATCAAGTTTTTGGTGCCGTTGTCGGGGACTCAACAGAGTTCGCTGATAGATTTTGTCTTGGAGTTGAGTCTAAGTCGTTTTTTATTTTCTTTATTACTAATTTTTTTCTGGTTTGGCTTGTTTTAGGTTGCGCGGGAAATCGACAGACGCATCTAGTGTCGCCCGATACCCTCTTTAGTGTCGCCCGACACCGAAATCGAGACAGGGATTTTGAGTTATGTGTATGCCAAGTCGACATACTCGAAGCAACCAGAACGAAGAACTTGTGAACCTCAAGCTTGAGTAACTTGCTAGACTAGAGAGAACGAATAGAAAAGGTCAAAGAACAAGGATGATGAACAATCGCTTGATTTTGAGACCAGATGTTGAGGGTGTTCTGAGAGACCGACAGAACAACCGGTACAATGAAGATGGGCAAAGGATTGATGCTCAAGGGAATGTGATCCCTGAACCTGCGCCTGAACAGCCCCAAGGTCAAGGGCAGATGATTAATCCTCCTGCTGCTGAGAGGACTCTCGCTGACTACAACCGTCCGGATGAGTTCTATGCTAACCGGTCAGAAATTATACCCCCTAGCTTCGAGAGGAATGACTTCGAGATCAAGACTGTCTATTACTCTCTTCTGAGGTAGAACCCTTTCCATGGTCTAACACATGAGCAACCCATGGATCATATTGATGACTTTTAAGACTTCGTCACTGGGATGAAGTACAATGGGGTAAACTATGATTTTCTCTACCTTAAGCTCTTCCCCTATTCTCTCGCTGGAGAGGCTGCAGCTTGGCTGAAACAACTTCCACCTGGGAAGTATACCACTTGGGACGTTGTGAAGAGAGAGTTTTTGAGGCACTTTTATGATGATGCACGCTCTGATCAGTCGAGACAAGATATTCTCACCTTCGCCCAAGGTCCTACAGAGCCTCTTAAGTCTGCTTGGATGAGATTTAAGATGTATCAGCGTGACTGTCCTCACATGGATTCTCTGAAGTGACGCTGCTGGGCATATTCTTCAGAGGTATTGATCTCCACTACCAGTCTGCATTGGATAATGCTAGCAATGGCAATTTCAATACAAGGACTCCTGAGCAAGCTAGAGTGCTGATTGACAACCTGGTGAGCAGCAATAGCACCAAGACTGCCGATGGAAGGAGGAAAGAATCTGGTGGAAAGGTTGATAAGCTGGAGATGATTGAATTTTAGAACAAGTTGGACTCTGTTCACAACTTATTGACTGCAAAGAAGGCTGTCACTTTGCTCAGGATGTTGAGGTATTTGAGGCTGAAGAAGACAACCAAGAAGAGGATGTGAACTACATTAGTGGCTCTGGATTCCAAGGAAACAGGTTTGGAAATCAGCAAGGTAATAAGTTCTTCACTGGTGGAAAAAGAGTGCTTTCACAAGCAACCAAAACTCTTTTGGATATGGTCAGAATGCTGGTTATCAGAAACCTTTTCAGCAAGGAAATTCTTATCAGAGGAACTATGGATCATCCTCATATCAGACACCTCCTACTGTTGGAATTATGTCCAGTAATCTCTGTATTGTCTCTAGAAAGTAAGAGTATGTCAATGATCAGACATAAGTCATATAATACTGGGGGTCATGATGGCTTGCTAGAGTCCGCTCATGATCTATAAGTCTTGGACTTATTGCCTTTATTATATGATCCCATATGGGTCACACGCCTAAGCTAACAGGAAACTATGAAGGAACGGTTCAGCAGATGTACGGTAAAAGTGCTAGGCATTTACTGTGCTTGAAGAGATAGAAGGGCCTGATTAAATCCAAGGGATTTAATCAGACTGAGAATTGGGCCCAAAAGCCCATGAGAACTAAAAGGAGTTTTAATGAATAAAACTTGACCTAGCTCTCTAATTCTCCTAAGCCTTCTGCGCCTCTCTCTCTCTCTTCTGCGCCTCCCTCCCTGTGGTCTAGCAGCCTTCTTCCTGTTGGTGTGCGTGTGTGAACCTTTGGAGGAGCTATCTCTTGGTGGTTCTGCTGATCTCTGACAATACCTCTTCTTCCGCTGCATAAACAAGGTATTAGGTGAGATCCTTTATGATTCTGCAAGAGAACCTAGATCCAAGCATGTTTAGTAGGATCAATCAATGAGTAATTGAATCAGGATAAACTAAACAATCCTTCAGTGGTATCAGAGCTATTGGTTCTGTTAGGTTTTCTTGTTTAGAATCATGTTTAGGTTGTTTAGAAGTGTTTGAATCAATCTATTGATAAGAAAAACACTTAAGAAACAAAGAATTAAAACCTAAACTAAATAAAATCGCATGATCCAATCTATATTGAATTGGTATGCGTCGGAGTGTTGATCGGAAAGGATCACACGTCCGGATCGGTCAAGACGCACGAACCGATCGCGTCATGGATCGAGTTGCGTGGTCGGATCGATCAGCTGGTGAACCGCGAGTAATGAACCGATCGGCCGAGCCGATCGCATGTATCGATCACGGATCGATGGCATGGATCGATGCGATCGCATCCAGCTCTCGTCGCGTCTCGACCCGACCACCGTCCCGTCCCGTCTCGCCATCGTCCCGATCGATCGTCAGCGTCGCGGTTGTGATCGAGATGGACCAATCCCGGATCGCGTCCCGTCCCGTTCGTGCATCGCGTGATGCTTGCGGCTGGCCGATCGTGTCTCGTCTCAATCGCGAAGCTAGGTCACGACCGTGATCGGTTCGTGACCAATCGGTTCGGTTCGGTTAATGGTTCGGTTTAAAATTTATTAAAACTTAAACGTCACGGTTTAATAATTACAGACTTAATAAATTTATTAAGATCTGGTTAAACCGTGATAAGAAATCCAAAGTCGTAAAATTGGATTTAGTGCCTAAACCAGTGGTTTTCTAATTTGATTTGGTTGGACCAAATAAATTGAGAAAATCCGGTTTAGTAAATAACCGGTTGACAATTGTGGTCATCGTAGTAATTAATTTTGGTTATACCAATTTTAATGAACCAGACCGGTTATGTCATTTAATTGGACAATTGGGTTATGTCTTGGACATAGACCAATTCTTGGGCCATGGGCCAAGAAGTTAAAACAATTGGGCCAATTATTTGAGTCTTATTCTTCAGATTATTTTAAAATTCATTTAATAATTAAAATTTGATTTTAAAATTAATCAGTTTCCAAAATTTCAAATTAGAAAGTTTCTTAGAATAGAAGTTTCTAGATTTGCATGTTTTGGATTATAGGAAATTTCTATAGTTAGAAAGTTTCCAATTTTAGGAAGTTTCCAATTTTAGAAAATTTCCAAAAATAGTAGGTTTCCAAAAATGGAAAGTTTCCAAAATAGTAATCTTCTATTTTGGGAATGAAATTTTAAGAAAACCTATAAACCTCAAATAATATCAAGCATTGGATGTCTTGTCCAGATTATGTCAGCTGTTGAAGCCCATTCAATCGTACACACGGCCTTACAGTGTGAGGGTGTCTATCTTTTGCGTGGGTAAGACAGTTTGTGATTCATTGATGTCATTGAGAGTCCCAAACATTAGTGATTACATGACTGTATAGTCTGGTTTTCTTGACTAGGCCATCGGGAGTCCCGGGCCTTGAGACATCAGAGTGGATTGGGCCTCAGGCCCAGATTCACAACCAAGAGTTATATCACGGATATAATTAGCCGAAATAGGGCTTACCGATATAAGCTAAGGTTGGGTGACGGCCAGTGGCCCACTTTGATCTTAGTTATATGTGGATCTTGGAATCATTATATTCTATTGAGGGTAACTGATGTTATTGAATATAATGAGAGATTAATCATATTAACTATAATGCGAGATTAATCATATTGAACATATTAACTAAAATCCTTTTATCTTATATTTCAGCTATGACTACTACAAGCACACAAAACACATTCTCAATCCGGTCTGTTCTCGACAAGGAGAAGCTGACTGGAACGAACTTCCTGACGTGGTCAAGGAACTTGAGGCTGGTCCTCAAGCAGGAGAAGAAGGAATATGTCCTTCGTGATCCCCTCCCCGAGAGGCCTCCTAACAATGCCGCCAGGAATCTGCATAATGCTTGGGAAAAGCATTCGTCAGATGAAAATGATGTCTATTGCCTGATGTTGGCGACCATGACTGCTGAGCTGCAAATGCAGTTCGAGAGTGTGTTGTCGCCCATCGAGATAATGGCAAGCCTGAAATCGCTTTTTCAGGAGCAGGCAAGGACTGAGAGGTTCCAGACAGTTAAGAACCTCTTAGACTGTAAGTTGGCTGCAAATGCGGCAGTGAGTCCTCATGTCTTGAAGATGATGGGTTATCTCGATCATCTTCAGAAACTCGACTGCCCTATCAGCCAGGAACTTGCCTGCGACATCGTTCTGCAGTCTTTACCTGCAAGCTATGATCAGTTCATCATGAACTTCAATATGCATGGCTTGAGTAAGACATTGCCTGAGCTTCACGGAATGCTCAAGACTGCAGAGCCCAACTTGAGGAAAGCCAAGGACCCCAATGTGCTTATGGTGCAGAAGGGCAATGGCTTTAAGAAATCCTCTGCCAAGGACAAGGGAAAGGCTAAGGCTGTTCAAGTCTCGGACAAGGACACGCCAAAGCCCAAGCCCAAGTCCAAGGCTGGGCCTACTGACATCTGCAGGTTCTGTAAAGAACCAGGGCATTGGAGGAGAGAATGTAAGAAATTCCTGGAAGGTCTAAAGGAATTGAAGAAGAAGACTCTGGAGACTTCTTCATCAGGTATTTTCGTTATAGAAGTTAATACAACTACTTCTGATAATACCTCATGGGTTATGGATACTGGTTGTGGGGCTCATATTTGTACTAATATGCAGGCACTCAGCAACAGTAGGAGGCTGAAGCAAGGACAAGTGGAGCTACGAGTTGGGAATGGAGCGAAAGTTCCTGCACTAGCTGTAGGCACATACTTGTTGTCTTTACCTTCGGGATTGGTTTTAGAACTCAATAATTGTTATTTTGTACCTGCGATAAGCAGAAATATTATTTCAATTTCATTGTTGGATTTGGAAGGTTATGATTTTTCAGTTAAGAATAAATTATGTTCCTTCAATCGCAACAATTTGTTCTATGGTTGTGCCCCTCTTACGAATGGGCTTTACATACTTGATCAATCCGCGCCAATTTATAACATTAATACCAAACGGTTCAAACCTAATGAGGAGAACCGAACGTTTCTATGTCATTGTCGTTTAGGGCACATCAGCGAGAAACGCATTAAGAGGCTCCATTCGAATGGACTTCTTGGCTCATTTGACTTTGAGTCATGTGAGAAATGCGAATCCTGTCTGATGGGCAAAATGACGCGGGCCCCCTTTAATAAACCTAACGAGAGGGCCAGTGACTTATTGGGCCTGATACACACAGATGTGTGTGGCCCAATGTCCACAAATGCAAGAGGAAACTATCAGTACTTCATTACCTTCACTGATGATTTCAGTAGGTATGGATATGTTTATTTAATGAAACATAAGTCTGAATCGTTTGAGAGATTCAGAGAATTCCAAAATGAAGTACAGAATCAACTTGGCAAAAGCATTAAAGCTCTTCGGTCCGACCGAGGAGGAGAATACTTGAGCCAAGAGTTCAGTGATCATCTAAGAGAGTGTGGGATAGTTTCCCAACTCACTCCTCCTGGAACACCTCAATGGAATGGTGTGTCTGAGAGGAGGAATCGGACCTTATTGGACATGGTTCGGTCTATGATGAGTCACACAGACCTTCCAATATCCCTTTGGGGATATGCTCTGCTAACAGCAGTGTTCACTCTAAATAGAGCGCCATCAAAAGCAGTAACAAAGACACCATATGAATTATGGACTGGAGAAGCTCCAGTGCTGTCTTATCTTAGAATTTGGGGTTGTGAAGCCTATGTCAAGAGATTGATCTCTGACAAGCTTACACCAAAGTCTGACAAATGCTACTTTATTGGTTATCCGAAGGAAACCAAGGCTTATTACTTCTACCTACGATCCGAGAACAAGATCTTTGTTTCCCGGGATTGTAATTTTCTTGAGAGGGAGTTTCTCTCTAAGAAAAACAGTGGGAGTAAGGTACTGCTTGAAGAAATTCAAGATGAACAGGATACTGCTCAACCTAATGAGGAAGAGCAGCAGGAGGACCTACAAGAAATTGTAGAGCCTGAACCTGTAGTACCTGAAGTTCGAAGATCCGGGAGGATCCTTCACGAACCCGAGAGATATCAAGGATTCCTCGTGACTAACTGTCATGATCTTCTGATCATTGATGGTGATGAACCATCGAACTTCAATCAAGCCATGATGGGCCCAGATTCCTTTAAGTGGCGTAAGGCCACTGATTCCGAAATGGACTCCATGTCGGTCAACCAAGTGTTTTCGTTGGTTGACTTACCCGCTGGTGTAAAAGCCATCGAGTGCAAATGGATCTTCAAGAAGAAGATTGACGTGGATGGAAATGTCCAGATTTATAAAGCCAGGTTGGTGGCAAAAGGTTTCAGACAAGTTCACGGTGTGGATTATGATGAAACCTATTCCCCAGTGGCTATGATGAAATCTATTCGGATTCTACTAGCAACTGCAGCTTTTCATGATTATGAAATTTGGCAGATGGACGTAAAAACCGCCTTCCTGAATGGTATTCTGGAAGAGGATGTGTATATGACACAACCTGACGGTTACATAGATCCAAAGAATGCTGGGAAAGTATGCAAGCTTCATAAATCCATTTATGGATTGAAGCAAGCATCGAGGAGCTGGAATCTTCGTTTTGATGAAGCGATCAAGCAATTTGACTTCATCAGAAACGAAGAAGAACAATGCGTGTATAAGAAAACTAGTGGGAGAAAGATAGTATTTCTTATTCTGTATGTCGATGACATACTACTTCTCGGAAATGACGTACCAATGCTGAAGTCGGTAAAGGACTGGCTTGGAAGTTGTTTTTCCATGAAAGACATGGGTGAAGCCGCATACGTTCTTGGAATCCGGATCTACCGGGATAGATCTAAAAGGCTGATAGGCTTGTGTCAAGATTCATACATTGACAAAGTCCTGCATAGATTCAGCATGGCAGATTCCAAGAAGGGCTTCACGCCAATGGTACATGGCACAACGCTAAGCAAGAAGCAGATCCCTACGACGGCTGCTGAGCTTGAGCGCATGAAGAATATTCCTTATGCATCTGCAATAGGATCTGTCATGTATGCCATGATCTGTACTCGTCCTGATGTTGCTTATGCATTGAGCATGACGAGTAGATACCAGTCAAATCCAGGTGAAAACCATTGGATTGCCGTCAAGAATATCCTGAAGTATCTAAGACATACTAAGGATAAGTTCTTGGTGTACGGTGGAAGTGATGTGCTTGAAGTCAGTGGATTCACGGACGCAAGTTTCCAGACAGACCAAGATGATTTCCGGTCACAGTCCGGTTATATCTTTTGTCTGAATGGCGGTGCAATCAGTTGGAGAAGCTCCAAGCAAGACACCGTTGCTGATTCCACTACAGAAGCTGAATATATCGCCGCTTCAGAAGCAGCGAAGGAAGCTGTTTGGATACGAAAGTTCATTATTGAACTAGGTGTGATACCAAATGCGGCTGAGCCTCTGGCACTGTTTTGTGATAACAATGGTGCTATTGCTCAGGCAAAGGAACCAAGATCACACCAGAAATCCAAGCATGTGCTAAGAAGATTTCACTTGATACGTGACATCATTAATAGAAAGGAAGTCAAGATCAGCCGAGTTCAGACAGATGATAACGTCGCTGATCCATTGACAAAGCCACTCCCAAGACCTAAGCTCGAGTTCCTGACTGTAGCTGTAGGCATTAGAGACATTGAAATGTAATCTAAATTTGAGTGGGAGTTTGAGGGCTTTATTTAGTTATTGATATGTTCTTGTAAAACATTTTAAGATGTTTAAATAAAATTATTATTTCAAGATTATTTTAACTGTGATGAAATAATCGTTCCAAAATGATATGAACCATTTTATAGGTCATCGAAGTAAGTGACTTGATCTTGAGTCATCAAAGTCATTTAGCTTGATCATGAGACCCTATATTTGATAGATGGCTTATATCATCCTGTCCCTAGTCGAAGGTTGTTGAAATTGGAACACCAACAACCGCGTGAGACAAGATTGGTATGTGACTTATGACAAAGTCTCAGGATGTCATAGATGCACGGCATCAAAGTCAGTACATAGGTGTATGTTGGGGTACATACGACCGGACAAGACCCGCTTATAAGAACTCTTCAGGATATTTATATCTGTGTCATAAGAGATTCTTACTACGACTATAGAGTATAGTCCTTAGACCTGAGTTCGCATGCATGTGACTGCACATAAACTGATGCACTTTGATCATTGTCTAACACTGTCGTTAAGCGATAGTTATAAGGACCCTGTTTGGGTGTATTAAGAAATGAGTAGTTTACAGTGATGGAACAAGACGGGATTTGTCCCTCCAATATAAATGGAGTGAATATCTCTAGGCCAATCGGAGATTTGAATACTGGAAAATGCATGGCCATGCTCAAACGGACTGTCCCGAGTCGTTTGGATTGTCAGTATCAAATCAGAGTCCGATGAACATGATTAGGCTTTATAAGGATGACACTCATCTTGCCTTATGACTAATCGAGATATTGAGACAAAAGGAATATGAATACAGAGATTCCAGTACAAGTGGGAGATTGTTGGAATTATGTCCAGTAATCTCTGTACTGTCTCTAGAAAGTAAGAGTATGTCAATGATCAGACATAAGTCATATAATACTGGGGGTCATGATGGCTTGCTAGAGTCCGCTCATGATCTATAAGTCTTGGACTTATTGCCTTTATTATATGATCCCATATGGGTCACACGCCTAAGCTAACAGGAAACTATGAAGGAACGGTTCTGCAGAAGTACAGTAAAAGTGCTAGGCATTTACTGTGCTTAGAGAGATAGAAGGGCCTGATTAAATCCAAGGGATTTAATCAAACTGGGAATTGGGCCCAAAAGCCCAAAAGGAACTAGGCATAAGTTTTATGATTAAAACGTAACCTAGCCACCTTTTTCCCCCAAGCCTCTGCGCCTCTCTCTCTCTCTCTCTGCGCCTCCTCCCTCCTTGGTCTAGCAGCCAATTTCCTGAAGTGTGCGTGTGTGAACCTTTGGAGGAGCTGTCTCTTGGCGGTTCTGCTGATCTATGACTCATACCTCTCCATTCCGCTGCATAACAAGGTATTAGGTGAGATCTTTTATGATTCAGCAAGAGAACCTAGATCCAAGCATGTTTAGTAGGAATCAATCAATGAGAAATTGAATCAGGATTAACTAAACAATCCTTCACTATATAGCCGTTAATGTGACCGTTTGGTCGAGTAGAAACGACGGATTTCCGTCGGGATTCCGATGGTATTCTGACGGAATACTGTCGGAAATCATTCTACATATACCTTATGTCTCCTCTCTTCCCCTCCATACCTATCCCTCCATAACTTTCTCTCTCTCTCTCTCTCTCTCTCTCTCTCTCTCTCTCTCTCTCTCTAATACTTCTGGTAACCAAGAAGAGGATGTGAACTACATTAGTGGCTCTGGATTCCAAGGAAACAGGTTTGGAAATCAGCAAGGTAATAAGTTCTTCACTGGTGGAAAAAAGAGTGCTTTCACAAGCAACCAAAACTCTTTTGGATATGGTCAGAATGCTGGTTATCAGAAACCTTTTCAGCAAGGAAATTCTTATCAGAGGAACTATGGATCATCCTCATATCAGACACCTCCTACTGTTGGAATTATGTCCAGTAATCTATGTACTGTCTCTAGAAAGTAAGAGTATGTCAATGATCAGACATAAGTCATATAATACTGGGGGTCATGATGGCTTGCTAGAGTCCGCTCATGATCTATAAGTCTTGGACTTATTGCCTTTATTATATGATCCCATATGGGTCACACGCCTAAGCTAACAGGAAACTATGAAGGAACGGTTCAGCAGATGTACGGTAAAAGTGCTAGGCATTTACTGTGCTTGAAGAGATAGAAGGGCCTGATTAAATCCAAGGGATTTAATCAGACTAAGAATTGGGCCCAAAAGCCCATGAGAACTAAAAGGAGTTTTAATGAATAAAACTTGACCTAGCTCTCTAATTCTCCTAAGCCTTCTGCGCCTCTCTCTCTCTCTTCTGCGCCTCCCTCCCTGTGGTCTAGCAGCCTTCTTCCTGTTGGTGTGCGTGTGTGAACCTTTGGAGGAGCTATCTCTTGGTGGTTCTGCTGATCTCTGACAATACCTCTTCTTCCGCTGCATAAACAAGGTATTAGGTGAGATCCTTTATGATTCTGCAAGAGAACCTAGATCCAAGCATGTTTAGTAGGATCAATCAATGAGTAATTGAATCAGGATAAACTAAACAATCCTTCACCTACTGCTAATGCTCATGAGAGAAGGATAGAAGCTATGCTGGAGCGGGTGCTGGAAAGTCAGACTAAGATCACCGTGGACTTCAACAAGAAGCTGGATGCTGTATGTGAAGATCTGAATGGAAAGTTTGAATCCTTGAGCACACATGTGAAGCAGTTGGATACACAAGTGAACCAAATTTCAAGCTCAGTTAAGGGAAAGAATGTTATGGATACCCACATCAAAGCTTGGTCAGTTCATATTGATGATGGATCAAATCAAGGAGAGAAATTTGAGTTTAAGACAGCTGAACTTGTTGTACCGAGAGCAAAATCTCAGTGTCGGTCGATTCCGACTTTGATGTCGGCCGACATTCACTTCCAAGCGGGACTTCGAGCTCTCATGACGAACCGAAATCGAGCATGACCGATTATAGAGTCGACACCAGTGGTGAATTGGCTAGTGTCGACCGACACCAATCCAACGTCGGTCGACACCCTATGCGAGAGAACCAACACTTGCCAATGTTTGGTGTAAAAGCTGAAGGTGAAGCTTACAAACTTCCAACACGCCTCCCTAGGCTAATTGCGAGGTCTAAACGGGAGTTTGAGGAAGCTGAGCGCTTAGCAGTGATGAACAAAAGGTTGAAAAAGGATCCAAAAGGCGATGTTTTACAATATCATCCTTGTTTACAGAGATACATTGAGAGGATGATTCCCATAAATGAGTATTCGGAAGAATGGGTAGTAATGCTTCCCAAACAAATCAGTGACATGTTATCAAATCAAATTCCAAAGAAGCTGCCAGATCCTGGTGTGTTTGTACTAGATTTTTCTATCTTCGAGATTTGCTTCGAGCGCTCATTATGCGATTTAGGAGCTGGCGGAATTCTCATGCCGTATTCTGTGGCTGAGAGATTGGGGATAACAGAGTTTGCACCCACTAAGATACGTCTAATCCTAGCTGACCAGTCAAAGAGGATTCCCGCAGGAGTTCTCGAGGACATCCTCGTTAGAGTTGGGAACTATCTAATTCCAACAGACTTTGTGGTGTTAAGGTACGATGATGAACCGGATGATCCTCTTATTTTAGGACGACCTTTCTTAGCCATAGCTGGAGCAAAGATTGACGTGAGGCATGGTCTGATCAATCTCCACCTGGGAGATGAACCTTTACACTTCGAGATGGATATGCTGTGAAGCCCTAAGATCGGTGGTCAAACCTTTAGAATGGAGTTGGAACAAGAAGCACGGATTAGAGAAGTTTTAACTCCTGATGCTGGAGAAGAGGGAATGGTGGTTTCTCAAGATTCCACTCTAACATTCTGGGAACCTCATGGAGTCTGATCTGGTTCGTCCGGTCAAGCTATTAACTTAAAAAGAGCGCTGAGTGGGAGGCAACCCACTGTAGGTTAGTTTTCTTTTCCTTTTGGTTTTATTCCTTGTGTCTTTTGAATTTTCTAGTTTTTGTGTGTCAGACCCGAGAGGAACACAGGACTGCAGACATCGATGTCGGTCGACACTAACCTTAGTGTCGGTCGACATCGACCGTATACAGGTTCAGATTTTTAACTCAAATTCTCTATGGTTCCAATCTGCTTTGTACCGAGCTCACGCTACAATTGCACTGGGGACAGTGGAGTTTAACTGTAGGGGAGGTGGCTACTGACATTGTGTTTTGTTTTCTTAGAGTCAGTCCTTCTGTTTTCTTTAGTTTTCAAAATTGTTTTATTGAGTCAAAATTTGTATGAAACCATGTTTTTCGAGGAAATTTTTCGCTGGAACAGGAACTAAGTGACCATTGGACAGACTTGCAGAGCCTCTATGACTTTTATAAAACCCCAAACGGATCAACTTACCAAGGACATGCTGGGATTATGTCCTTAAATCACATTGTACTAACTCTAGAGATAGTTGTATTGTCGAGATCGGACAATTCATGTGATACTAGGTAGTCATAATGTTTTGCTAGAAACCGCTTATGACAAATGAGTTGTAACTCATTGCTAGTATTATGTGAACCTACAGGGTCACACACCTAAGCAAGTTAGATACACTTTGTATGGGATTGATCATTGGCATATGGTCTGATCGATGTGTATTAGATACACATTGAATTTGAGTTTCAAAGAGTTGTATCGATCGACACCATTAGGTGCGTCGGTCGATACAAGACGTGTGTCGATCGACACCAATGGGTGTGTCGGTCGACACAAGGGCAAAACCGAAACTGATGTTTCGGTTCACCTCGGGGTCAATATATAAACGTGTTTTATAGATTCGACCGAGTGACAGCGAGCCGCCTAGAGAGTTTCTCTCAGAGAGAAAAACGTAGAAACCTCGAAAAACTCAGTCCCCAGGAGATCCGATTCCCGGCACTAGCTGTTGGGATTCGTTTAGTTGATCCTGATGTAATTCACAGATTCAGATCATCCTAAACATACAGATCTAGGTTCTCTTGAATAGAAACATAACATGATCTCACCTTTTACCTGTTTGTTGCAGCGGAAGGAATAGAACAGGTCAGAGATCAGATAGATGCACCGAGGGATGAATCCTCCAGAGGTTCACACACGCGATCACAGGAATGGCTGCTAGACCACGAGGAAGAGAGGCGCAGAGGGAGAGAGAGGCCGCGGCTCGGTATTAGGGTTGGGGAGAAAAGACTTGGCTTTTAGTCATTAAAAGCCTTCTCTTTTCCCTAATGGGCTTTTGGGCCCAATCTGATTAAATCCCATTTAATCAGACCCATTAATCTTTCTCTCTTAGTACGACAAATGCCTGGCACTTTTGTCGTACTTCTGCTAAGCCGTTCCAACACATTTTCCTGTTAGCTTAGGCGTGTGACCCATATGGGATCATATAATAAAGGCAATAAGTCCAAGACTTATAGATCATGAGCGGACTCTAGCAAGCCATCATGATCCCCAATATTATATGACTTATGTCTGATCTCGACATACTCTTACTTTCTAGAGACAGTACCGAGATTACTGGACACAATTCCAACAATCTCCCACTTGTACTGGAATCTCTGTATTCATAATCCTTTTGTCTCAATATCTCGATTAGTCATAAGGCAAGATTGGTGTCATCCTTATAAAGCCTAATCTTGTTCATCGGACTCTGATTTGATACTGACAATCCAAACGACTCGGGAAAGTCCGTTTGAGCATGGCCATGCGTTTTCCAGTATTCAAATCTCCGATTGGCCTAGAGATATTCACTCCATTTATATTGGAGGGACAAATCCCATCTTGTTCCATCACTGCAAACTACTCATTTCATGATGTACCCAAACAAGGTCCTTATAGCTATCACAGAATGATAGCGTTAGACAATGATCAAAGTACATCAGTCCATGTGCAGTCACATGCATGTGAACTCAGGTCTAAGGACTATACTCTATAGTCGTAGTAAGAATCTCTTATGACACAGATATAAATATCCTGAAGAGTTCTTATAAGCGGGTCTTGTCCGGTCGTATGTTCCCAACATACACCTATGTACTGACTTTGATGCCGCGCATCTATGACACACTGAGACTTTGTCATAAGTCACGTACCAATCCAGTCTCACATGGTTGTTGATGTTCCAATTTCAACAACCTTCGACCGGGGACAGGATGATATAAACATCTATCAAATATAGGGTCTCATGATCAAGCTAAATGACTTCGATGACTCAAGATCAAGTCATTTACTTCGATGACCTATAAAATGCTTTATATCATTTTGGAACGATTATTTCATCACAGTTAAAATAATCTTGAAATAATAATTTCATTAAAACTTAAAATAATGTTTTACAAGAACATATCAAATAACTAAAATAAAGCTCACAAAACTCCCACTCAAATTTAGATTACATTTCAATGTTTCTAATGCCTACAGCTTCAGTCAGGAACTCGAGCTTAGGCCTTGGGAGTGGCTTTGTCAACGGATCAGCGACATTATCATCTGTCGGAACTCGGCTGATCTTGACTTCCTTTCTATTAATGATGTCACGTATCAAGTGATATCTTCTTTGAACATGCTTGGATTTCTGGTGTGATCTTGGTTCCTTTGCCTGAGCTATAGCACCATTGTTGTCACAAAACAGTGCCAGAGGCTCAGCCGCATCTGGTATCACACCTAGTTCCATAATGAACTTTCGTATCCAAACAGCTTCCTTCGCTGCTTCCGAGGCGGCGATATATTCAGCTTCTGTAGTGGAATCAGCAACGGTGTCCTGCTTGGAGCTTCTCCAACTTACTGCACCGCCATTCAGACAAAAGACATAACCGGACTGTGACCGGAAATCATCTGTGTCTGTCTGGAAACTTGCGTCCGTGAATCCACTGACTTTAAGCACATCACTTCCACCGTACACTAAGAACTTATCCTTAGTATGTCTTAGATACTTCAAGATATTCTTTACGGCAATCCAATGGTTTTCACCTGGATTTGACTGGTATCTACTCGTCATGCTCAATGCATAAGCAACATCAGGACGAGTACAGATCATGGCATACATGACAGATCCTATTGCAGATGCATAAGGAATATTCTTCATGCGTTCAAGCTCAGCAGCCGACGTAGGGCTCTGCTTCTTGCTTAGCGTTGTGCCATGTACCATTGGCGTGAAGCCCTTCTTGGAATCTTTCATGCTGAATCTTTGTAGGACTTTGTCAATGTATGAGTCTTGACACAAGCCTATCAGCCTCTTAGGTCTATCCCGATAGATCCTAATTCCAAGAACGTATGCGGCTTCACCCATGTCTTTCATGGAAAAACAACTTCCAAGCCAGTCCTTTACAGACTTCAGCATTGGAACGTCGTTTCCGAGAAGCAGTATGTCATCGACATACAGAATAAGAAATACAATCTTGCTCCCACTAGATTTCTTATACACGCATTGTTCTTCTTCGTTTCTGATGAAGTCAAATTGCTTGATCGCTTCATCAAAACGAAGATTCCAGCTCCTCGATGCTTGCTTCAATCCATAAATGGATTTGTGAAGCTTGCATACTTTCCCAGCATTCTTTGGATCTATGTAACCGTCAGGTTGTGTCATATACACATCCTCTTCCAGAATACCATTCAGGAAGGCGGTTTTCACGTCCATCTGCCAAATTTCATAATCATGAAAAGCTGCAGTTGCTAGTAGAATCCGAATAGATTTCATCATAGCCACTGGTGAATAGGTTTCATCGTAGTCCACACCGTGAACTTGTCTGAAACCTTTTGCCACCAACCTGGCTTTATAAATCTGGACATTTCCATCCACGTCAATCTTCTTCTTGAAGATCCATTTGCACTCGATGGCTTTTACACCAGCGGGTAAGTCAACCAACGAAAACACTTGGTTGACCGACATGGAGTCCATTTCGGAATCAGTGGCCTTGCGCCACTTAGAGGAATCTGGGCCCATCATGGCTTGATTGAAGTTCGATGGTTCATCACCATCAATGATCAGAAGATCATGACAGTTAGTCACGAGGAATCCTTGATATCTCTCGGGTTCGTGACGGATCCTCCCGGATCTTCGAACTTCAGGTACTACAGGTTCAGGCTCTACAATTTCTTGTAGGTCCTCCTGCTGCTCTTCCTCATTAGGTTGAGCAGTATCCTGTTCATCTTGAATTTCTTCAAGCAGTACCTTACTCCCACTGTCTTTCTTAGAGAGAAACTCTCTCTCAAGAAAATTACAATCCCGAGCAACAATGATCTTGTTCTCGGAACGTAGATAGAAGTAATAAGCCTTGGTTTCCCGTGGATAACCAATGAAATAGCATTTGTCAGATTTTGGTGTAAGCTTGTCTGAGATTAATCTCTTGACATAGGCTTCACAACCCCAAATTCTGAGATAAGACAGCACTGGAGCTTCTCCAGTCCATAATTCATATGGTGTCTTTGCTACTGCTTTTGATGGCGCTCTGTTTAGAGTGAACACTGCTGTTAGCAGAGCATATCCCCAAAGGGATATTGGAAGGTCTGTGTGACTCATCATAGATCGAACCATATCCAATAAGGTCCGATTTCTCCTCTCAGACACACCATTCCATTGAGGTGTTCCAGGAGGAGTGAGTTGGGACACGATCCCACACTCTCTTAGATGATCACTGAATTCTTGGCTTAAGTATTCTCCTCCTCGGTCGGACCGAAGAGCCTTAATGCTTTTGCCAAGTTGGTTCTGTACTTCATTTTGGAATTCTCTGAACTTCTCAAAAGATTCAGACTTATGTTTCATTAAATAAACATATCCATACCTACTGAAATCATCAGTGAAGGTAATGAAGTACTGATAGTTTCCTCTTGCATTTGTGGACATTGGGCCACACACATCAGTGTGTATCAGGCCCAATAAGTCACTGGCCCTCTCGTTAGGTTTATTAAAGGGGGCCCGTGTCATTTTGCCCATCATGCAGGATTCGCATTTCTCACATGACTCAAAGTCAAATGAGCCAAGAAGTCCATTCGAATGGAGCCTCTTGATGCGTTTCTCGCTGATGTGCCCTAAACGACAATGCCATAGAAACGTTCGGTTTTCCTCATTAGGTTTAAACCGTTTTGTATTAATGTTATAAATTGGCGCGGATTGATCGAGTATGTAAAGCCCATTCGTAAGAGGGGCAGAACCATAGAACAAATTGTTGCGATTGAAGGAACATAATTTATTCTTAACTGAAAAATCATAACCTTCCAAATCCAACAAAGAAATTGAAATAATATTTCTGCTTATAGCAGGTACAAAATAACAATTATTCAGTTCTAAAATCAATCCCGAAGGTAAAGACAACAAGTATGTGCCTACAGCTAGTGCTGAAACTTTCGCTCCATTCCCAACTCGTAGCTCCACTTGTCCTTGCTTCAGCCTTCTACTGTTGCTGAGTGCCTGCATATTAGTACAAATATGAGCCCCACAACCAGTATCCATGACCCATGAGGTATTATCAGAAGTATTTGTATTAACTTCTATAACAAAAATACCTGATGAAGAAGTCTCGAAAGTCTTCTTCTTCAATTCCTTTAGACCTTCCTGGAATTTCTTACAATCTCTTCTCCAATGCCCCAGTTCTTTGCAGAACCTGCACATGTCAGTTGGCCCAGCCTTGGACTTGGGCTTGGGCTTTGGCGTGTCCTTGTCCGCGACATGGACAGCCTTGGCCGCTCCCTTATCCTTAGCAGAGGATTTCTTAAAGCCCTTGCCCTTTTGCACCATTAGCACATTGGGGTCCTTGGCGGTTTTCCTCAAGTTGGGCTCTGCAGTCTTGAGCATTCCGTGAAGCTCAGGTAGTGTCTTACTCAAGCCATGCATGTTAAAGTTCAGAATGAACTGATCATAGCTTGCAGGTAAAGACTGCAGAATGATGTCGCAGGCAAGTTCCTGGCTGATTGGGCAGTCGAGTTTCTGAAGATGATCGAGATAACCCATCATCTTCAAGACATGAGGACTCACTGCCGCATTCGCAGCCAACTTACAGTCCAAGAGGTTCTTAACTGTCTGGAACCTCTCAGTCCTAGCCTGCTCCTGAAAAAGCGATTTCAGGCTTGCCATGATCTCGATGAGAGACAATACACTTTCGAACTGTTTTTGCAGCTCAGGAGTCATTGTTACCAACATCAGGCAATAAACATCATTTTCATCTGACGAATGCTTTTCCCAAGCATTGTGCAGAGTCCTGGCAGCATTGGCAAGAGGCCTCTCGGGGAGGGGATCTCGAAGGACATAATCCTTCTTCTCCTGCTTGAGGACCAGCCTCAAGTTCCTTGACCATGTCAGGAAGTTCGTTCCAGTCAGCTTCTCCTTCTCGAGAACAGACCGGATCGAGAATGTGTTTTATGTGCTTGTAGTAGTCATATCTGAAATATATAAATAAAAAGGTTATTAGTTATTATGTTCAAAATGACTAATCTCGTATTAAAAATTAATATGATTAATCACGCATTATATTCAATAACATAAGTTACCCTCAATAGAATATAATGATTCCAAGATCCACATATAACTAAGATTAAAGTGGGCCACTGGCCGTCACCCAATCCTAGCTTATATCGGTAAGCCCTATATCGGCTAATTATATCCGTGATATAACTCTTGGTTGTGAATCTGGGCCCGAGGCCCAATCCACTCTGATGTCTCAAGGCCCGGGACTCCCGATGGCCTAGTCAAGAAAACCAGACTATACAGTCATGTAATCATTAATGTCTGGGACTCCCAATGACATTTATGAATCACAAACCGTCTTACCCACGCAAAAGCAGACATCCTCACACTGTAAGGCCATGAATGCAATTGAATGGGCTTTGACAGCTGACATAGTCTGGACAAGACATCCAACGCTTGATGTTATTTGAGGTTCGTAGGTTTATTAAAATTCATTCCCAAAATAGAAGATTACTATTTCGGGAAACTTTCTATTTTTGGAAACCTACTATTTTTGGAAACTTTCTAAAATTGGAAACTTTCTAAAACCGGAAACTTTCTAACTTTAGAAATTTCTTTAAAATCCAAAACCCGCAAAATCAGAAACTTCTATTTTGAGAAACTTTCTAATTTCAAAATTTCGGAAACTTTAATTTAAAAACGACTTTATAATTTTATAAAATAGATTTTAAATTAATCTGAAGAAAGACTCAAATAATTGGCCCAATTGTTTTAACTTCTTGGCCCGAGGCCCAAGAATTGGTCCATGTCCAAGACATGACCCAATTGTCCAATTAATTGACATAACCGGTCTGGTTCATTAAAACTGGTCTAACCAAGTTTTAATTACTACGATGACCACAATTGTCAACCGGTTATTTACTAAACCGGATTTTCTCAATTTATTTGGTCCAACCAAATCAAATTAGAAATTCCTGGTTTAGGCACTAAATCCAATAATTCTTTCGACATTGGATTTCTTATCCCGGTTTAACCAGATTTAATAAAATTATTAAAATCTGTTTATTAAACCAGAACGAATCAATTTTAATTAAAATTTTAAACCGAACCATTAACCGAACCGAACCGATTGAACCGTGATCACTCAACCCTAGCTTTCGGATCAAGTAATGATCGTCCAGCCGCAAGCCGTGCGCCACGATCCGAGATCGATACGCTTGGCATGCTCGGGACGGACGGACGGGACGCTCGCGTGTGATGGTCGGTCGATCGTCGAGCTCGGGTCGGCTGCTTCACTCGATCGCCGAGCGATCAGGACAGCGTTGGACGAGAGCGGGACGAGGCCGAGGCACGACGGGACGTGATCCATGCGATCGCGTTCGTGCGATCCATGCGATCGGCCCGTTCGCCGGCTGAGACTTGATCGGGACGGACGGGATGAAGCGCGACGATCCGACCATGATCGATCGATCGATCCGCCATCCATCCGACCCAAAACTCTCGGCCGATCAACAAACCCGAGTCATATAGCTCGGTTTGTGATTTCTTTAGTGTGTTTAGGATTCAAATTCAGTTTCTTAAGTGTTTTTCTTATCAGTAATGGATTCAAAACACTTCTAAACAGAATAAACAACCTAAACATGAATCTAAAACAAGAAATCCTAAGAACCAATGGCTCTGATACCACTTTTGGGATTCGTTTAGTTGATCCTGATGTAATTCACAGATTCAGATCATCCTAAACATACAGATCTAGGTTCTCTTGAATAGAAACATAACATGATCTCACCTTTTACCTGTTTGTTGCAGCGGAAGGAATAGAACAGGTCAGAGATCAGATAGATACACCGAGGGATGAATCCTCCAGAGGTTCACACACGCGATCACAGGAATGGCTGCTAGACCACGAGGAAGAGAGGCGCAGAGGGAGAGAGAGGCCGCGGCTCGGTATTAGGGTTGGGGAGAAAAGACTTGGCTTTTAGTCATTAAAAGCCTTCTCTTTTCCCTAATGGGCTTTTGGGCCCAATCTGATTAAATCCCATTTAATCAGACCCATTAATCTTTCTCTCTTAGTACGACAAATGCCTGGCACTTTTGTCGTACTTCTGCTAAGCCGTTCCAACACATTTTCCTGTTAGCTTAGGCGTGTGACCCATATGGGATCATATAATAAAGGCAATAAGTCCAAGACTTATAGATCATGAGCGGACTCTAGCAAGCCATCATGATCCCCAATATTATATGACTTATGTCTGATCTCGACATACTCTTACTTTCTAGAGACAGTACCGAGATTACTGGACACAATTCCAACACTAGCATCCCGGCGGATTCCAGCTTGTGTGCGTGTGGACTGCAGTAGAGGCGCAGCATCTGAGGCGCTCCAGAGATCTCGTTTACCTGCTTATCTTCCGCTGCAAATCTCCAGGTAATCACGAGGTCAGATCTATGATTCAATTAACTAGACCCTAGATCCTAGGCTTCGGGAACCTGACAGCAATTCTGAATCTGGTAGAATTGGCTCCAAGTTCCATCAGTGGTATCAGAGCCTTAGGGTTTTCCATTGAATCAACCTGTTTAATTGAATTTGATGATTTAGATTCGCAAGCTAGGTTGTTTGATTAAGAACAGGTGAGATCGATCTGATCGAAAAACGATTATGTGTTTTCGCACAGTGTCGATCGATACACTAGGTGTGTCGGTCGACACAGAGATGTGAATTCGACATAATCGGCGGCTAGGGTTTTTCGCGAAGAAAAATCAGAAAAGCTGTTGTGTCGATCGACACAGGTTAAGTGTCGGTCGACACAGAACAGATTCGGTCAAGTGTCGATCGACACAGGTTAGTGTCAGTCGACACTGACCTAGCGAATGGTTAATCGGTTCAATTGGATTGGACCGGTTATCATGCTTGGTTAAGTCCGAATAGATCGGTTTAAATTGGATGAATTGGTTCGATTGGATTGAACTGATTGTCTCAATTAGCATGAACCGATGGGTTAAATCAGTTTGATTGGATAAAACAGTTCAATTGAATTGGACCGGTTATCGCAATCAGTTAAAACTGGCTAAAACGGTTTAAATTGGATGAATTGATTCAACTGGATTGAACCAGTTATCGCAATTAGTATAAACCGATTTGAATGGTTAAGATCAGTTTGATCTGATAAGTCGGTTCAATTGGATTGGACCGGTTATCAAAACTGTCTTCGGTTTAGGTCTATGTCGACCGTCACACATGGGTTGTGTCGATCGACATGACCGGTTCAATAAACCGGGTTAAGTTTGGTGTTGTCGATCGACAGACATAGTCTGCGTCGATCTACACAGAGCTCGAAATTCTGGTTATTGAACCTTGAATTTGCAGAAACCAAACTAGACTTAAACCTTGATCAAAGTTTAGCTTCAATATGGTCAACTGTCAAGACTCATTTCATTGTGTGATGGTCTAGCCAAGAGCTTGGTGTCCACAATTACGTGAGTAAGGCAGGTAATTATGTTGATGGACTTGCAGTGCTTGACATCAACAATTACATGACCTAAGAGATTGATATGCTAACCTTTCAGAGTTTAGTTTCCTCAACTAAATATCAAGTAACCTTGATGTCTTGCCCAAATCTTGTCTACTGTCAAGACTTGTGTCGTTTGTTGGATAACCTTGGAGTCCTTGGTATCCACTACTACATGAGTAAGGCAGGTGATCATTGATAGACTTGCAGTGCGACTGTCAATGATCACTAGACTGAAAAGATTGTTTTACTTGACTGGGCCATCAGAAGTTATGGGCCCAGAGACGTTAGAGTAGATGAGACATGGATTGTCTTATCTGCGACCAAGAGTTGTACTGGGTACAATTAGCTATGATTTGCTTACCTAGATAACTGAATTTTGGGTGATGGCGAGTCGTCCACTCAGATTTTGGTGAAGTATGGATCTTGGATCATTATATTCATAGAGGAAACATTGTTTGAATATAATGCGAGTTTTCTTATTAGATAAGACTTCTCATGGAATACGTAACTAAATCTTTGTTTTTTTCTTGGATTTCAGCTTATGTCTGAGACTACTTTCTCATTGCGATCCGTCCTTGAGAAGGACCAGTTGAATGGATCCAACTTCCTGGATTGGTATCGGAATTTGAGATTAATCCTAAAGCAGGAGAGCAAGGACTATGTCCTTGAGAAAGCTCTTCCAGAAAGGCTTGGGACCAATTGCTCGAATGCAGTATATGATGCTTGGAATAAGCATTATATTGATGTGGTAGATGTGCGTGGTCTGATGTTGGCTACCATGAACTCAGACTTGAAAAGTCAATACGAGAACATGGGGTCGCCAATAGAGATGATCACCAGCCTGAAACTAAAGTTTCAGGATCTGGCACGAGTTGAGAGATTCCATATGGTGAAGTCTCTCACTGGGTGCAAGCTACCAGAGGATGCTCCAGTAAGTCCTCATCTCATTAAAATGATGGGTTACATTGATAACCTGGGGAAACTGGATTGTCCTGTCAACTTAGAGTTGGCAACTGACATCATTCTGCAGTCACTGCCGTCAAGTAATGATAAGTTCATAAAGAACTATATCAAGAAAGGCTTGACGAAGACGTTGACTGAGCTGCATGGAATGCTCAAGACAGCAGAGCAAAACATCAAAAAGGGTAAAAGATTTGAGAAATCTTGTTTAGACAAGGGTGATGACAAGGCCGTTCAGATTTGGAATCGGGATAAACATGTGTTATCTTTTAAGCCCAAGTCAGGCCCATCTGATGTTGATAAATGCTGCTACTGTAAAGAGTTTGGGCATTGGAAGAGAAATTGCATTAAATTCTTGGAAGATTCACAAGAGATGGAGAAGATGTATGGTACTTCTTCTTCAGGTATTGTGTTATTATTTCAAAGTTCTACGTGAGTATTGGATGCTAGTTGTGGTACTGATATATGCATGACCTAAGCGACAGTAGAACGTTGAAGAAAGGACAAGTGGAATTGCGTGTCTGGTATGAAGCAATGGTTGCTACATGAGCCGTAGAGATTCTCCACTTGTAGGAGCCTTTCATACTTGGTTTTAGAAATTAAGTAACTGCTACTAAGTATCTGCCTTGTGCAGAAATGTCTTTCATTTTCTTGTAAGAATTTGGATGTTTTTCATTTTGATAAAAGACAAGTTTTGTTCTTTAGATCCTAATGAAATATTCTATGGTAGCACCCCGTTTGGAATGGGTTTTATATCTTAAACCAATGTACGATTGTACATATAACATAAATACCAAACGGTTTAAGTCTGATGACTTGAACTCGATTTTTCCTTAGCACAGTCGTTTTGACCACATAAGAGTGAAGCGGATTCAGAAGTTCCATAGTTTTGGACTCATTTGATTATTAATCATATGAGGTATGAATTCTGCTCACTGGACCAAATGACTAAGGCCTTTTTTAGCAGAGCTAAAAGACAACGGGCCAGAGGCTTATTGGGCCTTACACATACTGATGTATGCGGCCCGATGAGCATTAGTGCCAGAGGAAATCTTCTGTACTTCATCACCTTTATTGATGACTTCAGTAAGTATAGATGTGAATGAAGTATAGAACCGATTTGACAGAAGTATTGAGATCCTCGATTAGATCGCGGAAGAAAATACTTGAGTCAAGAATTGGGTGATCATATAGGTGAGTGTGAAGTCATATCACAGCTCTTTTCTCCTGGAAAACCTAAAAGGTGTTTCTAAGAGAACGAATCGGATCTTATTAGATATGCTCCGATTAATGATGAGTCACAGGAATCTTCCATAATCATTTAAGAATACGTTCTAAAATGTCTGTCTTTGCGCAGAAAAGGGTTTCAATCAGAATCAATTGAAAGACACCACATTGAATGTGGACTGGAAGTTTTTCAAGTAAGTTGTTTCTGAAAATTTGGGGATGACAGCTAATGAGCTTGAACCCAAATCTGATAAATTCCACCTCGCTGGTTGTCCTAGGGAAACCGAGGCTTAGTGCTCTTATGACCAATCCGAGAACAGAGTTTTGTTGTTCGGAACTGTGTCTTTTGAGAAAGATCATACTTTCAAAAGGGAACAGTGGGAGTAAAAGTACAGATCGAAGAAATTCGATAAACACAGGAGGCTGCTCAACCTGTTGAGGGAGGGCAGCCGTGAGATCTACAAAGTGTTGTAGGATCTACACCTGTGGAGCTTGAAATTCGCAGATCCGAAAAGATCCATCACTAACTCGAGAGTGATTTCTCATAACCGATTGTCGTGATCTGTTGATCATTGAAAAGTGACGAACATGCGAAATTCAAAGAAGCGATGGTGAGCCCCAACTCCGAAAATTGGTTGGGTATGCATGTTGGCTTCACCGATCTATTTATAGATTGAAGCAAACATCTTGGAGTTGGAATCAACGTTCTGTAAATACAGTCAAAAGTTTTTACTTGATCAGAAAAAAGAAATGAAACCATAGTTTTACAAGAGGACTAGTGGGAGCGTAGCTACATTTCTCACACTGTATGTAGAAAACATACTTAATCTCATAAACGACGTTCCGACGCTAAAGTCTTGTCAAGATTTGGGTCGGAAGTCAAATTGAACGATGGACATGGGAGAAGGCCGTAAAAGTTCTTGGAATAAGGATCCATTGGAATGGATCAGAAAGGCTAATTGGATCGTGTCAAAATCCTTATGTTGATAAGGTATTGGACAGTTCAAATGTTCTTGATTCCAAGAATGGCTTCACACCAAAGGTCTTATGGCAATAATCTAAGCAAGATGAAGTGTCTTGGATACTGGCTGAGCTAGTAACGATATTAGCAAGATGAAGTGTTTTGAACACTGGCTGAGCTAGTATCGATGAGTGTGATTGCTTATGATGATGCAAAAGAATCCATCATGAATGCCATATTTTGCGCTCGTCCAAATGCAGCTTACGCATAAAGCATGACGAGTAAATACCAATATGTTCTGGTAATAGTCACCGAACAGTTACCAGAAATATCCCAAGTGTTTGAGGAACACTAAGGATAGGTTCGTGGTGAACTGATAAAGTGACGAACCAGTTTAAAGTAGTTAGACGGACAAAGACGATTCCCGGTTCCCACCTGGTTATGTCTCTTTGTCTGAATTGCGGTGTTGTCTATTGGAAAGGCTCCAAGCAGTGGACCGTAGAATGGTGCTTTTATCTAAATGGCGGTGTGGTTTGTTGAAATTGTTTCAAGCAAAACACTGCAGAGTCTCCCACAACCTAAGCACGAGATTTATTCTCTTTCTGCAGGTATTAGATATCTGTAGAGATGATCTTGATTCTAGTGGGAGTTATTTAGTTATGTTATGATCTTTACATAGACATACTTTGGCAAAGTTTGTGTAAGTTAAAACTGACATCAGTATTATTTAATTATTGGATAATTAAGTAATGGTCCCAAAGTATTTTATGGTCATCATATAGGTCATCAAGTTGAGGACTTGATCATGAAACCCTATAAGTAAAAGATGACATAAATTACGATTGTCCCTAGTCGAGGTTGTTGAAGTGGGACACCAATAACCGCGTGAGACTAGCATGTGAGGTGGCTGTTGACTAAGTTTCATGGAGTCAATGATATGAGTATCACAGTCAGTCACATAGATATATGTTGGTGAACATATGATCGGACATGACCCGCTAATGAGAACTCTACAGGATAGTTATATTTGTGTCATGAGAGTTTCTCATTACGACTATAGAGTATAGTCCTTAGACCTGAGTTCATCATGCTTTCTAGCATATGAATTGGTGCGCTTTGACCTTGTCAAACGTCGTTCCGTAACTGGCGGCTATAACGGCATTGCTTAAGCGTATCATGAAGTATGTGTAGAAACAGGGATGGAACAAGATGGGATTTTTCCCTCCTATATAACAGGAGATAAATATCTCAGGGCCCATCGAAGATTTGATACAGTCGTTTGTTTTATCAGTATAGATCAGGAGTTCGATGAACATGATGTTGGTTATAATAAGGATGACACAGTCTCTTGCCTTATGCAATATCAAGATATAGAGACGAAGGGATTATAGGAATAGGTGATTCCAGTACAAGTGGGAGATTGTTGGGATTATGTCCTGAAATCACATTGTACTAACTCTAGAGATAGTTGTATTGTCGAGATCGGACAATTGATGTGATACTAGGTAGTCATAATGTTTTTCTAGAAACCGCTTATGACAAATGAGTTGTAACTCATTGCTAGTATTATGTGAACCTACAGGGTCACACACCTAAGCAAGTTGGATACACTTTGTATGGGATTGATCATTGGCATATGGTCTGATCGATGTGTATTAGATACACATTGAATTTGAGTTTCAAAGAGGTGTATCGATCGACACCATTAGGTGCGTCGGTCGATACAAGACGTGTGTCGATCGACACCAATGGGTGTGTCGGTCGACACAAGGGCGAAATCGAAACTGATGTTTCGGTTCACCTCGGGGTCAATATATAAACGTGTTTTATAGATTCGACCGATTGACAGCGAGCCGCCTAGAGAGTTTCTCTCAGAGAGAAAAACGTAGAAACCTCAAAAAACTCAGTCCCCAGGAGATCCGATTCCCGGCACTAGCATCCCGGTGGATTCCAGCTTGTGTGCGTGTGGACTGCAGTAGAGGCGCAGCATCTGAGGCGCTCCAGAGATCTCGTTTACCTGCTTATCTTCCGCTGAAAATCTCCAGGTAATCACGAGGTCAGATCTATGATTCAATTAACTAGACCCTAGATCCTAGGCTTCGGGAACCTGACAGCAATTCTGAATCTGGTAGAATTGGCTCCAAGTTCCATCAGGACACCTGTTGGGAATGTCCTGAAATCTACTGTACTATCTCTAGAAAGTATGATAAATGTCGAGATCAGACATAAGTCATAAATACTGGGTGATCATGATGGCTTGCTAGAGTCCGCTCTTGATCTATAAGTTTAGGACTTATTACCAGTATTGTATGATCCCAAAGGGTCACACACCATAGCTAACGGGAAAGTTAAGATGGAATTAATACGGTAAGATGCTAAGGCATTTACTGTATTTGTACAGAGAGTTAGGCAGACAACAAATGGGCTTTTGTCTGATTTGTGTCTTGGGCCCAAAAGTCTAATGGACCATTAGTTTAATTAATTAAACTTGGGCCCATTAGTGAGTTAATAAATTGCAACATGGGTTATGAAACCCTAAGGCTGGTTGGCGATTTGTGGTGGTGGCCGCAGGGCCTCTCCCTCTCCAATCTCTCTCTCTGTTGATCATCCATCCGGTCTAGCAGCCATCCGTGCTTGTAAGCGTGTGGATACCGAGGAGGAACAGGTATTCATCTGTTCGTTGATCTCGACATTACAATCATTCCGCTGCAAAAGGTAATGTCCAGGTTTGTGTTTATGATTCAGTTACAAGAACCTAGATCTGTTTAAGATTATGTGCTAGGTTGCAATCTGAGAATTGAACAATGAAAAACACAATAATCTAACAGTGGTATCAGAGCCAGGTTCATTAGATTCTTGTAATTTGGATCTAATATGATTGTTTAATGGTTTGTTGAATCAATTTAATGAATAAAATTGATTGAAATCATCAATACCTAATCGCATATTATCATGGTCTCGGCCGTGTAATATGAACCCTAATCGATTATGCACAATGATCTTGGATCATTAAGTTTGCTTGAGTCGCAAGCTTTGGCTTGAATCGATTTGGCCCATGATCAGCTAGGGTTCTCGGTTTGATCTTGTGAATCAGCCGTGGGCCGGTGATCGTGATGCTCGAGAGCCGCAAGGATCATGTGCACAAGGTCTCGGCATGAATCGGCTTTGATTCATTGCAGGCGACGATCGCGTATGGATCCGGCGATGATCATTCGATCGGATCATCACATTCCTTCATGATGCCGATCGTGTTTTGCATCATGTCTCGGATCACGTTTGTGCCGAGTGATGCGTGGGCTTTGCGGCCGTGTGATGCCTTCGATCGCTCTAAGCCGAGTGATCGTTGATGGGCTGGCCGCGTGATCGTTTGGGCCGAGATCGATCAATTGATCGTGAGGCCGTGGGACGGATCATGCGTAATGGGCCTAGGGTTGGATCATGGATCCGATCGTTTGGCCCGTTAAAACTTTACGTCCCGCGAATAGTCAATCGGTTAAACCGAGCTTCGCAGTTCGTTGCCCAAACCACACCGATTAAACCGGTCCATTTAATCGGCGGTTAATCGTGTGTTTGAAACCTTAAACCGCAAGTTAAGTCAAATTGGCTAAAACACTAAGTGTTTCTTCCCGGTTTTGGAATTAACTGAACCGATCCAATTTATTTGGTGGTTCAAGCGGTTAACCCGAATCGCGGTTTACTGGAAATTATTTAATATAATTGGTATTATTTAATTTCTGGTTAAACCGGATTGAAATTCAAAATTGAATTTAACCTAAACCGAAGGCTGGTCTAAGTTTGATTTGGTTGGACCAAATAATTTAGAGCTGGTCTGGTTTAGTAAATAACCAGTTGGATTTAGTAGTTAATTTGGTCTTGGACCAGAATTAATGAACCGACTCGGTTATGTCAAATTATTGGGCCAATTGGAATTCTGTGGTCTTGGGCCAAGAATTGGGCCTATAATTTGTGACCCGACCGAAAACATTAATAAAATGTTAAATTAGAAATTTCTATTTTTAGCATGTTTCTAAATTTAGAAAGTTTCTAAAACAAGTAAGTTTCCCAAAATAGTAATCTTCTATTTTTGGAAATAAAACTTAAAATCCTCAAAACCAATATCAAGCTTGGATGTGTTTCCAATCTTGTCAGCTACTTAACGCTTATTCGATTACAGATATGGCTTACAGTGTGAGGTGTCTGTTTTCGCGTAAGTAAAGTAGTATATAGTCACTGATTTCATTGGGAGTCCCAGACTTTAGTGATTATTTGGCTGTAAGAGATTGGTTTCCTTGACTGGGCCATCGGGAGTCCCGGGCCTTGAGACATCTGGTGTTTTGGGCCTTGGGCCCAATTCACAACCGAGAGTTATATGAGATATAACTAGTTGTGTGTATGCTTACCAAGTAAAGCTAATTCCGGGTGACGGCCAGTGGCCCACTTTGGATTTAGCTCAACATGGGTCTCGGAATCATTGCATTCTTATGAGGTTAAACAAAGAAATTTTGAATGCAATGCGAGTTTTCTTATAAGTTATTAAGATTACTCTTTTATGAACTAAATAACTAAAACTCTATTTATCTCTAAATTTCAGCTATGACTAGCACAAACAATCAAAACATTTTCTCGATCCGGTCTGTCCTTGAGATGGACAAACTGAACGGATCAAATTTCTTGACTTGGTCGCGGAACCTAAGGCTAGTCCTAAGGCAGGAGAGAAAGGACTATGTCCTTGAGAAAGCTCTCCCCGAGAGGATCGGGTCCAAGGCCTCTCATGCAGTACGTAATGCTTGGAATAAGCATTATGATGATGCGGTAGATGTGCGTGGTCTGATATTGGCTACCATGGACTCAGACTTGCAGAAGCAATATGAGAACATGGAGTCGCCAATAGAGATGATCAGCAGCCTGAAATTGAGATTTCAGGAGCAGGTAAGAGTGGAGAGATACCAGTTGGTTAAATCTCTCACTAGCTGCAAGCTACCGAATGATCATCCAGTAAGTCCTCATATCAGTAAAATGATGGGTTACATTGATAACCTGAGGAAACTGGATTATCCAGTTAGCCAAGAATTGGCAACTGAGATCATTCTGCAGTCACTGCAGTCAAGCTATGATAAGTTCAGAAGGAACTATATCAAGAAAGGCTTAACGAAGACGCTGACTGAACTGCGTGATATGCTCAAAACAGTTGAGCCAAACGTGAAGAGTACCCTGTATAATCTCATGAAGGAGAAGGGTAGGTTTACTAAACCTAGTGCTGACAAGGGTGAAGACAAAGTTGTCCAGATTTTGAATCATGGCAAGCGCGTGTCTTCTGAGTCCGAGTCAGATACCTCTTACGTTGGTAAGTGCTGCTACTGTAAAGAGACTGGGCATTGGAAGAGAAATTGCATTAAATTCATGGAAGATTATGAGGAGTTAAAGTCGATGTATGAGACTACTTCCTCAGGTATTCATGTTATTACTTCAAGTTATACCTTATAGGTATTGGATACTGGTTGCGGCACTGATATTTGTTATAATATGCAGAGCCTGAGCAACAGTAGAACGTTGAAGGAAGGACAAGTGGAACTGCGTATCTGGAAGGAGCTATGGATGCTGCCTCAGCCGTAGGGTTTTCACTTGTAAATGCCTTTGAGGCTTGGTTTTGTATTAAGTAATTGCTACAATGTACCTGCTTTAAGAAGAGTTGTCTTTCATTTTCTTGTAAGAATTTGAATGTTTTTCATTTTGATAAAAGACAAGTTTTGTTCTTTTGATCTTAATGAAATATTAATTGTAGCACCCTATTCAAGGAATGGGTTTTATATCTTAAACCATAGAGTGCCTAAAATGTAACATAAATACCGCAATTGGTTTAAATCTAATGAATTAAACCTGATTTTTCTTGGCATAAATGTTTTGGTCACATAGAGTAAGTCAGATTCAGAAACCCCATAGTTATGGACTTTTGGGCTCATTTGAATGAATATCTTATGAGACTTGAATTCTGCTTACTGGACCAAAAGACAATGGGCCCATCTTAGCCGAGCTAAAGAAAGGCCCAAAGGCTTATTGGACATTGAACATACTCATGTATGTGGTCCGATGAGCAGTAATGCCAGAGAAAATTTCCTGTACTTCATTGTCTCTACTGATTACTTCAGTGAGTGTGACTGTGTTCATTTGATGAGACACAAGTCGGAATTCTTTGATATGATCGAAAGAGTTCCAGAATGAGGTATAGAATCTTAGTGACAGAAGTATTAAGAATCTTGATTAGATCACGAGTGAGAATACTTAAGTCATTGATGGTGTGATCATCTGAATGAGTGTGAAGTCGCTTCACAGCTCATTTCTCCTGAAAACCTTGAGGTGTTTCTGTGAGAAAGAATCAGATCTTATTAGAAATGATTAAAGATGAATCACACGAATCTTCCATGATATTCTTTAAGAATAACGCTCTAGAAATATCTAAGTTTACGCTGAAATAGTTCCACCAATATCAGTTGAAAGACACCACGTAAATGTGGATTGGAATCGATCCAAATTCGTCTTTACTGAATATTTGTAGTTGTGCTACTTCACTGGTTGTCCTAGGGAAACCAAGGCTTGTTACTTTTACGTCCATTCTGTTTTCTAAGAAGGGAAGTTACTTTCCAAGAAGAACAGTGGGAGTAAAAGTATAACTCGAAGAAATTCGAGAAATACAGGAGGCTGCTCAACCTGTTAAGGGAGAGCAACGGATGGATTTACAGATTTCTGTAGAATCTACACCTGTAGAGCCTGAAGTTCGCAGATATGAATGAATCAGTCACTAATCCGAGAGTGATTTCTCGTCATTAGTTGAACCTGATGATCATTGAAAGTTCGCATGATCTGATGATCATTGAAAGCGACGAATCTGCGAAATTCAAAGAAGCAAAAGTGAGCCCGGACTCCGAAAAATTACACTATGCGTAAGTTAGCTTTATTGATCCATTCATGGATGGAAACAAACATATCGGAGTTGGAATCTTCGTTCTGTTAAAGTAGTCAAGGTTTTGACTTGAACAGGAACGAAGTGGAACTGTGCGTTTACTAAAAGATAAGATGGAGCGATATTGCATTTCTCATAATGTATGTCGATGACATACTGATTCTCGGAAATAACGTCCCAATACTGCAGTCGGTAAAGGACTGACTTAGAAGTTGGTTTTTGTGATTGACATGGGTAAAGCCACGTAGTTCTTGGATTCTGGATCTAAAGATAGAGATCTAGAAGAGCTGGTAGGACAAAGTCAGGATTCTTACATTGACAAAATTCTACACGTTTTGAGCAATCCAAGAAGGGTTTTATGCCAATGTCACATGGCATTAAATTAAGCAAGATACAGTATCCTACGATAACTGCTGAGCTTGAATGCATGGATGAGATTCCATATGCGTAGGCAATTGGATCTATCATGTATGCCATGACACGCACTTGTTTTGATGTTGCTTTAATGTTAAGCAAGACAAGTATAGACCAGTCAAATCCAGCAAAGAATCACTGGATTGCCGTAAAGAATATCCTAAAGTATTTGAGAAATACTAAGGATAAATTCTTGGTTTACGGAGAAAGTGAGGTGCTACAAGTCGATAGAGTCTGAAAGGCAATTTTCAATTGACAAAGATAATTCCTGGTCACAGTCCGGCTATATCTTGTGTCTGTCTGGCGGTGCGAGGCACTGTTGCTGACTCCATGACTTAAGCTGAACGTTTCGCAGCTTGGAAAGCGGCGAAAGAGGTTGTTTGGAAAGAAGAGTTCATCACTGAACTTGATGTGATTCCCAGCATAGATGAGACTAGCTGCACATCAGAGATCCAAACACCTTGAGGATAGGTATAACCTATTCCATGAGATAAATGACAGAGGTGTTAAGTAGATCAGCAAGTTTCATCGAATGAGAACGTTGCTAATCTATTAACAAAGCCACTCCTTAGGCCTAAGCACGAGTCGCGGACTGTAGCTGTAGGATGAGTGAAATTAAGATGTAGTCTTAATTTCAGTGGGAGTTCGTAAAGGGCTTTACTTAGTTATTTTGAAAGGTTCATGTAAACATAATATTTTATGTTTATGAAATCTATGATTTCTGGATTATTTTAACTGTGATATAAATAATCGTTCCAAAATGATTCATGTCATTATATATGGGCCATCGAAGTACATGAGTAGACTTGATCCTGAAACCCCATATTTAACGAAATGACATAAATCATAGTGTCCATAGTCGAAGGTTGTTGAAATTGGAACACCAACAACCGCTTGAGACTAGATTGTGTTGAGACTTATGACCAAGTTTCGAGGGGTCATAGATGCGCGGCATCAAAGTCGACACATAGGTATATGTAGGGGAGCATATGACCGGGCATGGCCCGCTGATGAGAACTCTACAAGATATTAATATATGTGTCATAAGAGGTTCTCATATACGACTATAGAGTATAGTCCTTAGACCTGAGTTCGCATGCATGTGGCTGCACATGGATTGATGCACTTTGATCATTGTCTAACGCTGTTTCGTAACTGGGAGCTATAAGGACCTTGGTTGGGTGTATTATGAAGTATGTAGTTCATAGTGATGGAACAAGATGGGATTTGTCCCTGCCGTTTAACGGAGGTAATATCTCTAGGCCAATCGGAGACTTGATAGCTGGTAAGAGAGTGGCCACTCCCAAACGGACTTGCCCAAGTCGTTTGCATTGTCAGTATCAAATCTGGTCCGATGAACATGGTCTGGCTATATAAGGATGACACGCATCTTGCCTTATGCCAGATCGAGATATTGAGACAAAAGGACTAGGGAATGTAGGATTCCAGTACAAGTGGGAGATTGTTGGGAATGTCCTGAAATCTACTGTACTATCTCTAGAAAGTATGATAAATGTCGAGATCAGACATAAGTCATAAATACTGGGTGATCATGATGGCTTGCTAGAGTCCGCTCTTGATCTATAAGTTTAGGACTTATTACCAGTATTGTATGATCCCAAAGGGTCACACACCATAGCTAACGGGAAAGTTAAGATGGAATTAATACGGTAAGATGCTAAGGCATTTACTGTATTTGTACAGAGAGTTGGGCAGACAACAAATGGGCTTTTGTCTGATTTGTGTCTTGGGCCCAAAAGTCTAATGGACCATTAGTTTAATTAATTAAACTTGGGCCCATTAGTGAGTTAATAAATTGCAACATGGGTTATGAAACCCTAAGGCTGGTTGGCGATTTGTGGTGGTGGCCGCAGGGCCTCTCCCTCTCCAATCTCTCTCTCTGTTGATCATCCATCCGGTCTAGCAGCCATCCGTGCTTGTAAGCGTGTGGTCTTGAGTTCTGTAGGAAAGTTTTCAGTGGTTTACTAAGTGAATGCGAATGCAAAGTTTCCTAAGACGAAATGAGTTTTCTGTGTTTTCAAACCTCTTCTCTTATACTTTGGTTCTTTACTTGCTTGAAGGCAAGCAAGAGCTAGGTGTGGGGGAGTTGATATATCATGGTTTTTCTAGGTTTTCAACCATGATATAAGTGTACATATTGAGTCTTTAACCTGGTTTTTAGAGTCTATCGAGTCTTTTACAGGTAAGCTTGCGTTTGGAGCAAAGAGAGGGATATTAGGACGTTTCTGGTGATTTTTGCAACGAGTTAAAGATAGTGTCTCGACCACGATGGAGTGTCGACCGACACTACCGTTGATGTTGGTCGATACTGAGCCCGAGAGAAGTTATGCGCCGAGTTTAGACAAGTTTGAAGAATTGCGCAAAAGACCCCGAAGTTTTCCTATATTCTAATTTGACCCCAAAACGTGTTTAGAGAGTTTTATTAGGGTTTTCAGACTCATTATTCTATTATCTTGTTCTTACTTTTGTTTCTGCAAGAGAGATTGAGAGATTTTGGCTAGGGGCTGATTCTTGCTACTTGTAACGTCTGAGAGAAGAATTTCAAACCCCTTGACTTTTATCTATTCAGTTTCTGGTTTTCTATTCATGATGTGTAATGAGAAAATCAAAATACTATATATTAAATTTCGTAATTTTCCACGCTTGTTGTATTTGAATTTATTGCTTATGTTGTATTTGCATTTATGTCATGTGTAATGTTTAATGTACATATAATAAAACAATTACATGTTATAAAATGCAAAAGTAATATAATAATTTTAATTAATTATATTGTGTTATAATACTTATGATATTAGGTAAAACATTTTTCTTAATTTCTATTTTAGTAAACTATTTTCACTACACATATTTTTAAACATTTGTTTTGAACCGCTTTCTATGTTTTTACCATTCAACGAAAATTTTGAACCGCTTGATCTGTTTGGACCGCACTTGAACCGCCTGATCCCCACTGCTTACAACGTTTGGGTGGTGCGTACTAAGCGGATAATATTGTGCGTTATAATTCAATAATTCAAGTGTGGTTTTATATAAAACACATATTGTGGAATATGAGTGGTTAGAATTAAAAAAAAAAAGATGCATACTAAAATTTGAATGGTAAAAAACAACATACAGTGCAAAATAAATATTTTAATAATATTTTTTAATTATTTAATTTTAAATATTTTATAATACAATTAACGCATATAATTAATTTCAATTTTTAAGCTTACAATATTATATATATTATAAATATATCTATATACAGATATATATATCTATAAAATGATACATCTAACCACACCTTTGACCACATTCTATTTGTTTGTTTCTAGCATCCATATTCGTTTTGTCGTATTATTCTATCCACAATTTGGTTTGAATGTTTACAATATATTGGACTACAATGTGCTTCACACAAAAAGGGTGAACCACAACATTTCTTCCATTCACAATTTGTTTTTAAAAATAATTTATAACTGAAAGTTTTTATGAACCACAAAACCATAAACAAAACATATTATCAATTATTCATATTGATCCACTTTTTGCACTCAATCACAATTATTTTGCATTATTGTTAAAAAGTGGAAGAATTCTATGCATAATTTTTTTTCTCTTATAACTATGGGCAAACAACAGGATTAATTGCACCTAGTATACCTTTTTTGAAAAGTAATAGCAAAGTTATATCTTTCAAAATCCAATTGCATTTTTGTATCTTTTTGTCTTTTAGCGCCGGTTAAAGACAATTCTAACCTTATATTTTGTCTTCTTGTGATAGATAGTTAATTACATAAACTATCCATAAATCTATCTACTATCCATCCGAATTTCATTTTCTTTTTAATTCTTTTCTTTTCTCTTACACTCTCTTTCTTACTTTATGTATTATTTTTTACCCCAAGTTTTTTTAATTGTAGATAGGATGATTTGGGTGAGGTTTTCGGACTTGTAGATCGTCGGAATGGTATTAGAACGGGACGATCTATCGGAATTCAAAAAAAAAAAATTCGGACTTAATATGAAAGTTGCGAATGGATAGTTTAGAGTATATGTCCACAACATTCATCCACGTGTATACTTATGATGGACAAGATGCTTAACATGATGATTTAACATATGATGTTGGACGATCAAATGAATGATGAATCCAAAAATATGTTTACCATGGGTAAACGTTTAACATATGATTATTCGTGTACAAGATACTCAACAAGATGAGTTTAACATGAATGATGATGGACAAGATGCTTAACAAGATGATTTAACATATGATTATTTGTGGACACAAAAGTATGTTGGACGATCACATCTCATGCTTAACAAGATGGTTTAACATATGATGGACACAAAGTGCGGATCTAATGGACAAAAGTTGGTTAAGAGTTCACATGATTGTGAATTTGTGGACATAGAGTAGGTGTAGACCACTATCCATTAACAAGATGCTTACCATGGGTAAACGTTTTATGATGGACAATAGGTGATCAAGAGTTGTTGGACGATCACAATAGGTGGTCAAATAACAAGATGATTTAACATATGATTATTTGTGGACACAAAAGTATGTTGGACGATCACATCTCATGCTTAACAAGATGGTTTAACATATGATGGACACAAAGTGCGGATCTAATGGACAAAAGTTGGTCAAGAGTTCACATGATTGTGAATTTGTGGACATAGAGTAGGTGTAGACCACTATCCATTAACAAGATGCTTACCATGGGTAAACGTTTTATGATGGACAATAGGTGATCAAGAGTTGTTGGACGATCACAATAAGTGGTCAAATGCTTAACAAGATGGTTTATGATGGACAATGGGCGGTCTTGCATGTGATATAATCATTGTAGTATCCACATCACAAAAGTACGTTGAGTCGATTATTCGTGGACACTAACACGATTATATCACATGTTAAACATTTATGATGGACAATATGGTTTAACATATGATGGACAAGATTGTAAACAAGATGCTTACCATGGGAAACGCTTATGAACGGCAATAGGTAACAAGATGCTTACCATGGATAAACGTTTATGATGGACAATAGGTGATCAAGAGTTGTTGGACGATCATATCTCATGCTTAACAAGATAGTTTAACATATAATGGACAAGATGCTTAACAAAATGATTACCATGAGAAACGCTTATGATGGACAATTGTTAACATGATGCTTACCATAGGTAAACGTTTTATGATGGACAATAGGTGGTCAAGATGGTTTATAATGGACAATAGGTAGTCTTGCATGTGATATGATCATTGTATTATCCACATGGATAGATATTATGGACAGCTAGCCTCAGCTATCCATTCGCAACTTTTGTATTAAGTCCGAATTTTTTTTTTTTTTTGAATTTCGATAGATCGACATGTTATAACTCCATTCCGGCGGTCTTTACGTCCGGAAACCACACCCAATTCATCATATCCACCATTCAAAAAATGTGGGGTGAAATAAAAAGAAAAGTAAGAAAGAGAATGAAAATGAGGAAATAAAAGAAAAAGAATAATAAAAAGAATTACTACTATCCACTCACGCTCATTTTCTCTCATTCCTTCTATTTGTGAAGGTTAATATTGTCTTTTTACACGTGGGGCCTACAAAAAAAGATACACAAATGCAAAGTCTTTTTGAAAGATACAAGATTGCAACAAAAACTATAAAAAGATACACCCAGTGCAATTCACCCGCAAACAACATTAGCTTCAGATAATCACTACAAAAAAGGAGGCTTTTAACGTCATTTATTTATGTAATTAACAGCAGTTTTTGACCGACACTAAATTGTTCACGTCGGTTGTATAAAGGACGTAATATCGTCCGACGTTACGTTTTTTGGTATCACTTTAAAAAGTGACGTGTAGTTTAACGTCGGACTTTTAACGTCGGAATTTTAGTTTATTTAGAATCAGTTGTACAACCGACGCAGCTATACAACATATTTTATATTTAATTAATTCCTAAATATAATAAAATTCACAAAATATGATACAAGTAGAATTTATAAAATCTGATATCAAATAACTATTTCATTAACAAGTCGTCTTCCAGATTGTAATACAAATAAATCAGCACTTGTAGCAATTTTATAGTTGAAACATGGAAACAACATGTATTAACTCTTCAAATCTGTATTAATATTCTTCAAAGCTGTATTATCTTCAAGTTTGTAACAAGCTGCTAAGAGTATCTCCTGCAAGTTCTGAATTTGATGAATGATCCATTTTCCTGTCCCTATTCAAATAGGAAGTCATTAGCAGGAAACAGTTCAAGAACAAATTACCTCAAGAAGCCATTAGATTTTGCCACTCACTAAAGCCATTAGATATTCCACAATGTCCTTGTGATCCTAAGCGTTTAAAAAGAGATGAGAGACATAATAATAAGTTTCCAAATCTAAAGAGCAACATTTTTTCAGATATACAATATTTTTGCAAAGTATTTTGATGGTGTTAGACAACGACCTAAGCATTAACTCTTCATGAATGCTCATGACCATAAACTTGAGCCATTGGACTTGATTTTTGGTCTTGAAGCTTCTGATTCATAATTTCCTTAAGTTTTTCCTATAAAAACAATTCCAAATCATAACCGGCAGGTTTTTCAAGTGGAACAATATTGCTATGAGAGCAGATATGTATGGACCGTAAAGAAACAAAGCTAAGTCACAATGATGAAAATTTTAACCATTGATATACAAGCTAAGGTACTGAGAGAAAAGAGAACCTATATCCTAAAAGTAAAAGAATAGTGTAAGTAACCTTGATATACGATAGAAACAAAACTATGCAATTCAAGATCCTAGCCATAATGCAGAGTTGAAGGCTGCAATGGGTAAATGGTAAATCATAAGTTCTAGCTCTACTCTCTATATAAAATAAGACCAAAATAAAGACAACATGGAGATAGAATTTGGGATTTTTATTCTGTTTAAAGAGAAGGCAAACATCATATATAAAAAACAAATAAGCTACATGCAATCAAAAAGCTCTGTGTAACAAATGCCAGACCTTTCACTTGTACTTGTTACCAAATCAAAAACGAGAAAAGACGCCAAATCCAAGAAGCATTATCAGGCTAACTTACAAAAGGTTGGAAACGATTTCAGATATTTAGTTTTACTAAAATAGTTCTTTGAATCTATGGCTAAATGTTGGGGCATCAGCCAGTCAAAGAGTTATCATTTCAGATATACAGAGAGACTAAAGCTAATCATCCTTAACCCCGTTTATAGAAAGAGCTCAGGCACATAAATAGCAGAACAGTATCACAGAGCTTGAACTTTGTTTCACATCTCCAAATAAATCTTAGTGAGAAGCAACCAAAACGTTAAAGTCTTTTCCACAGCCAAGCATTCATTTTTGAACAAATTGATATGCCAATACACACAACTCAAATCTCAAAGTCGGTATTCTCCTCAAAATGATACAAGAAAATGAAGAGTAGCCAAATTACCTAAAAGTCTAAAACACAAAATGAAACCACCAAAACACACGAAACCAAACGACCTGAGAAATAGACAACACACCCCCTTAAAAGTACACACAACAGAATGAAGCGTTTAACCAACACAATCACCATAATAGAACCATTCAACATCGCAATGACTAAATCATACATCAGTTCCGAAAATGAGCACAAGTAAATTCTAACAAGATCAGAAATTAGAATTCGAAGTCGTATAATTCCATTCATCAGCCACAGGCACAATCTAATAATTTAGCAGGAACAAATTAATATGCAGATGAGATCAAAAATCACAACCACAAACTCCACTTTTAGCTCATAGAACATTTCCAATTCGAAGATATATCAATACCAGCGAAATCAATCTACGTAGCCCTAAAATTCGATAAAAAGAAAAAGCAGACTCGAACAGATCCCCAAACACACGGGATCACGACCACACCAATCTACGTAGCCCTAAAAATGCCAAAACCAGATCAAATCTGATCAAAAGCGAAACACACAAGAAAACAGCAAAACATATTGATAATCAAATTCGCAATAGGAATAAAATCACAAAACAAAGAGACGGAGATCTTAGATCAATACCTCAGAGCCAACGGGCATAACCACTGTCGCCGGCGACGGAAAGAGACGGAAAGAAAAAGTCGCAGAGAAAAAATAATCAAAATTAACCTCGAAGAAACAATAATTATCGTTTGATGGGCCTTTGGAAAATGGGTTTTTGACCCGAAAACTTACGTCAGCTTCTTAACCGATGTTAAAAACCTTTTCTCGAAATAAGTTACCGTCGGTTTGAAAACCGATGTTAATAAACCGACGTTATATGGCGCGTTTCTTGTAGTGAATCCACACATTTCAATAAAAATAAAACTAATAAATAATTTTTACACAAAATAGTATAAAAATAGATACGCTCATTATATTTTGTCTATATAAAAAAGGGTTCATAGTATTATCTAAACATAAAAACAAATCATTATCCGCATTTGTTCTAACCAATCCGCACTTGATCAACCTGATCCGTTTGATTCACTATATCCGCATTTGTTCTAACTGATCCGCACTTGATCCATCTGATCTGTTTGACCCGCTAGATGTACACCATCTGATCTGCTTTTCCCATTCAGAACCTCAATACATGCTACATATAGACACATATGATTCATGATTCCTAGAGAATATTATTCATACATGATTGCATGATTCAATGATTTTGAATAATAATTTACTTACGTGATTTGTAGAGGATATTCTCTTTTGATTGACGAGGAAGGTGAAATTACCTTTTGAATACAAAAAGTTGATATTGAGAAGAAGCGTGCGTTTGTTTGAGGTTTTTCACTTATATATATACATATATCAAAGGATTAGAATATTTGGTCCAAATATAAAAAATTATAAATCATTATTATTATTAGAAAGCTAAAATTATAAATAAAATAACTAAATTAAAATATAAAATTTTGGATTTTTTCGGAACAACCCTAACCTGGTCAGATTTAAGCCCCAAATTGCTTGAGTTAAAAAGGCTTGATCTAGAAGATCAATTTTGAGCTTATATATATAAGTTCAAACCCGATTCTTTTTAGGACATGATCGAGCCAAGCTTGGAGCTTTAATGCTAGTTGACATGTCTAAATAAATGGTTACTTAAGAAACACATATATCCACTAACGTTCATTAAAAATAAAATAATCATAATTTTCTGTTATCTAACAAATAAACCATATAAAATCAATTGTACTTTGATTTGTGTTTCAATTTGGCCTTAACTCAACATCCATTTTGATTAAAAACCCATTTTAAGGACACATACAAACATACAAATCGAAAGCATATTCATGTGAATACATTACCAAGCCCAATCCCTTACCAAATATAGAAAGGTAATGATGTAAGGATGTAAGGACATTGGACATGTAAGACATTTCTAATAGGGATTTTTTTATTGGAGTTCTCAAAATAAAGAAAAAAAAATTAATGAAAAGAGAGAAGAGAGAATGAGATGGGGTTCTTTAATGAGAATTTTTGAAAACCCAAAAACTCTAAATCCAAAAACGTTTTGTCTTAAAAAAGAAAAAAAAAAACCAAAAGCTCATGTCATTGGTTCAATTTTTTAAAAATAAATTTTAATTATATAATTAAAGTAAATATAAAATAATAATAATAATATATTACTGAAAATCCTAAATTGAGGTTCTCACTGTTGAGGATGTAAAAACACAGGAATTGACATAAATAATCACCGGTAGAACCAATCCGGCTTCATTCTCTGTCTAAGCGAACTCTAAAAAGCCAAAAAGCATAGATGAAATTCTACCCTAATGCCTAGAACCCATATGCTGATATTCAACTCTAGTAAAGGCTTGCTTTAGAGTCAGTCATGAGAAATGAAGAACCATCCTCAAGACACACCGAGAACAACCGCTTTGAGGAAAGCTCCTCCACCGTTTAAACCCAATATAGTGTTCTAATATTTTCCCACCATTAAAGCTCCATAAACAGGAGAAGTAGAAGCGGTGAGGAAATTACTTCCCAACAGCAAAATTTCATCATGGAAACCTCAAGAGTGAACAGTTCTTCAACCGAGAATTGAAACAACGAAAAGGAGATTGTGTAAAAGTCCGATACGAACTCGAAAAGAAAAAGTGGAAATCAAATCCAAATTTATTAGAACACCAAAAGGAAACGATAACACAAAGAGGAAGTCACACAAATCGAAACTTGATTCTTTCCCTTCATAAAGATGGAAAATCAAAGAGGAAGGAAAAGAAAGGAAGAAACAATTTGAGAGAAAAGTTTCTCTAGAGAGAGAAAGAGAGAGAGAGAGAGAGAGAGAGAGAGAGAGAGAGAGAGAGAGAGAGAGAGAGAGAGAGAGGATATTTTCTTTAACACTGAATTTCATTTCAGAATCTCAAAACAAAACAAGAATATCTAAGCCTTAAAAGGCAAAACAAAAACATAAGGAAATAAAAACAGAGTATCTTACTACCAGCAGGTTGCAAATTCCTAACAATTAAGATGGATAGATTATATTTGACAGTAGAGGCAAAAGACTCCCGAGTTACAACCTTCTTTCTCGAGCTTGAGACAAGAGGATGGATTTAAGCCAACATGGGACTTTCCTCACTTCGCAATGTAGGATTGGTAGCGGCAGTCACGCGTTACACTTCTATGAGCGATCAAGGTAGCCCCATTGTTGCTATTCAAGGATGTATGATTCGGGCTCCAAAAATCAAAGCTCTCTATTGATGCGATCTTAATGGAGAAGATCATTGCCCTTTGATGCACTTTGTGAGTCTGGTTGTTGGAGGAATCAAGAACAGAATGGATGAACTGATTGTTGGATTTCGAAACAAGAAATGAAGGAAACTTCTTGAAGTTTGCGGAATGACTTCAAGACTTTCAAACTCGGTTCTTCTAGGAGATAAACACCAAAACAAGAATCCAAGACGAATGTATATTACACACCATTCATATCAAACACTTTCAGAAGTTTTAGAATATAAGAAGTTTGATAAAAGTTCAGAAATGGCTACAAAGAGTTTTAAATAAAAAAATGCAACAAGGCTGCATTAACAACAATTAATACACCTAGGAAATAACACAAAGACCAAATTAAACACTCCAATTTCAAAATATAACTTCAGAATGAGTTATGGGCTTTATGGATCAGCAATGGGCAAAGGTAATCGCATGTGGGCTTGCCTCATTAAAAACCTCTCTGGAAAACCCATTGGGACAAAACCAAGAGGAGGGAAAAAGAGTACAAGTCCACACACCTCCATTGCTGATGACTTAAGTGGCTTGAATCACAACCAAAGTGGCTGGATTAGCACACTCAAATTGGCCTTGGACGTGGTGTAGAAGCTTGCTTGAATTGCTTTGTCTTAGCTCTGGTCATTGGTCCAATTGGTAGTTGATGAGGCCATAGAACCAGAAGCAGAAGATCCAACGCCCATCATAAGGAAAGGTCCATTGACAAGGTCAGCAACAAAAGCTTTGAGGAACCACATCAATGAAGCTGTGCAAAGTCTACTAAATCAAGCTACTGGCCAAGAGCAGGAACAAGTCTTCATCAGGATGGACAGCCCAACACTATTCAACTCAGCTCAAAAAGGACTGACAATATGTAGCATCACGACTAGCTCAGGAAGTAGCATCGGCACTAGCTCAGGAAGTAGCATCGACACTAGCTCAAGCTTCCGAGGCCAGAATGCTACGATTGAAGAAGGCTACTGATCAACGGCCAAGGACATACCAAATATAAGCTAAGGTACGAGTTTCATTTATACACATTATATGACCGTTGCCTCTTTGTTTTGCAGGATTAAATCTTTGTTTCCCTTAGTAGTTTCAATCATAAAAGTAGCCGCTGTAGTCTTTATTTCATTAGGTCCAAATCGAGTCAGTACTTTCCTTTTATGTTTTATTTGCTTCAAATCCCCTAGAAGGGCATAGCTGTTTGGACTGTTTATAAAGTCCCCTCTCACAGCCGTGTATTATTTACCCTAAATCAATAAAGTACACCGAGTGTTTTCTTCAAGCAAAGAAACCGCAAACTTGTTTTCTCTCTTGTTTTGTGTGATTCAAACAAAGAGAAGGCTTTTGTCTTATCAAGATTCAGACTCATAGGATCTTTTGGCGACCTCAATCCATTCCATCCACTGATTGTTTCTGAGAGAGCTCTTAAATCCAGCAGGAATAATCCCATCTCTACTCACCATCCATCCAAGTCGATCAAACCAAGAGAGCTCTTAAGCCAGTGGTTCGATCTCCATCAATCCATCAACCAAGCTTCTGCTCCGGGGCTCCATCATCTGGTATCAGAGCCGAAAGGCTCTTAAACAGGCGTTTTCTATCCATAAACCCTCTTTACTTCATTAGTTTTCATTTGCATTTCAAATCAAAAAAAAAAAAAAGCATACAAGAAAATTCATCATCTTTTTTCTTTTGATTCTTTGTTTGATTCGAATTCCTTGCATAAAAACCAAAAAATATGTTTGTTTTTATTAGTTACCCTCTTTTGTTTCCTTAGTTTTCGAAATCCTACTCAAAAATCAAAAAAAAAATATACATATTTCAATTTTTGTCTTCACCGGTTTCTCAAGAAAAGGAAAGCTATATTGTCTCATTAATCTTGCATCTTTAGCTTTAAGTTTCGAAATTTCTCTTTTATTTACACAAAAACAAAACAAAAAAAAAAAGAAATATTTCATTGTTACCATTTAGCTTAGCCATTTACCTTTTTTAAAAAAACTTCTTTGTTAGACTTTGATACTCGCTTGTGTCAGTTTCAGGTACAAGTACTCATGGGAGAAGAGGCTGGACCTGATCAACTCACCATGAATCAAATTCTTGAAACCATGAGAGACATCAGTGGAAGACTCACTCAGCTGGAACAGAGGCCTATTCCTCGAGAACCCATCCGCAACTTGAATAGGAATCATAGGCAGCAAGAAGAAGAAACAACCGATGAAGAGATGCCTGAGTTAGAGGAAGATGAGTTACCTCCTGATCCAAATCAGGGAGGAAGATGATTTAACATCCATGGCAGGGGTAGAGGAAGGAGAAACTATCACCATCCTAGGCGTGGAGATAGAGGCAGAGGCAATGAGGATGATGACCAGAGGCGTGGAGGCAAAGACCTGAAGCTCACGGCACCTACGTTTGCTGGAAAGGTGAATCCATAGGATTATCTGGATTGGGAAAGAATAATGGAGTACATATATGAGTACTACCAATATTCAGAAGCAAGAAAAGTCTCCTTAGCTGCAGCTCAACTCACTGACAATGCATTGGCATGGTGGGACAGAGAAGTATCTGAGAGAAGGAGGTTAAGACATGGTCAGTTAAGCAATTGGGATGACATGAAGTATGCTCTAAGGAAGAGATATGTACCATCTTACTACCATAGGGATCTTCAGAAGAGGTTCAGAAAACTCTCTCAAGGCAAAAAATCAGTTGAAGATTATTTTGAGGAGTTTGAAACCATGAAGAACAGGCTGGAGGTAGATGACTCAGAAGAGACTTTGATGGCTCAGTTTCTAGATGGTCTTCAGGATAGGATTGCACGCAAGGTAGAGCGACAACCTTATGAAGATCTTGAAGGATTGTTACATTTAGCCGTCCAAGCTGAGCAATACATCAAGAGGAAGGGTGCTGCAACCAGTAGAAGCAGGACAACTTGGAATCAGCCTCAAAGGAGCCAAAACAAGGGCAAGGTAGTAGAACCGGGTTCAAAGATCAAAAAGTCTAACTATGAGCAACCCAAGGGTAACAAACCAGACACAAGCAGTGGCAAGGCTCCACCTCAAAGGTCCAGAGACATTACATGTTTCAAGTGTCAAGGGAAAGGTCATTATGCTAGAGATTGCCCAAACCAGCGAGTGATGGTGTTAAGGGACAATGGCGACATTGAGTCACAAGATGAGTCAGAACTTGTGCCGTCTGAGTCAGAAGAAGAGGTGACGGATTATCCAGACGTGGGAGATATACTTGTGACCAGGAGAGCCCTTAGTGCATTGTTTGAGCCAGAAACAATACAAAGAGAGAATATCTTTCATTCCATAGGCACCATTGACGCCAAGGTATGTAGCCTGATCATTGATGGAGGATCTTGTACTAATGTTGCTAGTGCTTACCTTGTAGACAAACTGAAGTTGCAAAAGACCAAGCATCCAAGACCATACAAATTAAGGTGGCTCAATGATGAGACTGAGATGAGGATAGCTGAGCAAGTCATGGTGCCATTCAGCATAGGTAAGTACAATGATCAAGTGAAATGTGATGTTGTGCCAATGCAAGCAGGTCATCTACTCTTAGGGAGACCATGGCAATTTGATAAAGAAACTGTGCACAATGGAAGGACCAACATCTACAGCTTCACACACCAGAATAAGAAGCACAACCTAGCTCCATTAACACCACAAGAGGTGTATGAAATGCAGAAAGCAATGGACAAAGGTTCCAAGGTAAGTAAGACCAATCTTTTTGTTTCACCTTCTAACGTTCTGAAATCTTTGGAGCATAAAGAACATGTACTACTCATGATCTTTAGAGAAGGGTATCTTTCAGGTTCAGAAGAGCAGGAGCATCCCTTAGCCGTGACTGATCTATTGGACAGATTCAAGGATGTCTTCCCAGAGGACATACCAGCTGGACTTCCACCATTGAGAGGCATTGAACACCAAATTGATTTGGTACCAGGAGCTCCATTACCCAAGAGGCCAGCTTATAGAGTGAATCCAAAAGAGGCTAAGGAGCTGGAAAAGAAAGTTCAAGAGCTGATGTCAAAGGGATATATCAGGGAAAGCTTGAGTCCATGTGATGTACCAGTTCTACTCGTCCCAAAGAAGGATGGTACATGGAGAATGTGTGTTGATTGCAGGACCATAAACAATATTACAATCAAGTACAGACATCCTATCCCAAGACTTGATGACATGCTTGATGAGCAAAGTGGAGCAAACATCTTCTCAAAGATAGACTTGAAGAGTGGATATCACCAAGTCAGAATGAAAGAAGGAGATGAGTGGAAAACAACCTTCAAAACCAAGCAAGGGCTGTATAAATGGCTTGTCATGCCATTTGTTCTCACCAATGCTCTCAGCACATTCATGAGACTAATGAACCAGATTCTAAGAGCTTTTATTTGTAAGTTTGTGGTAGTATATTTTGATGACATACTGATTTATAGCCACTGCTTAGATGAACATGTTAAGCATCTAGAACAAGTTATGCAAACACTTAGATCAGAAGGTCTTTATGCAAACTTAAGGAAATGCATCTTTTGCACTGATCAATTGGTGTTCCTAGGATTTGTTGTAAGTTCACAGGGACTTAAGGTGGATGATGAGAAGATCAAGGCAATACAAGATTGGCCAATACCTACAACAATAGGACATGTCCGGAGCTTCCATGGTATAGCAAGCTTCTACAGGAGGCTTGTCAAAGACATCAGCACCATCGCAGCACCTCTTACCTCAGTGATCAAGAAGGACAAAGCATTCGAATGGGGAGAGGCTCAGGAGCAAGAATTCACACGGCTCAAAACTAGTCTCACCAATGCACCCGTATTGGTACTTCCTAACTTTGATAAAATGTTTGAGGTTGAGTGTGATGCTTTTGGTACAGGAATAGGTGCAGTACTGATACAAGGAGGTAGACCAGTAGCTTACTTCAGTGAGAAACTGAGTGGTGCAACACTCAATTACCCAACATATGACAAAGAGTTGTATGCTCTGGTAAGATCACTGGAAACTTGGCAGCATTACTTGCTTTCTAAAGAGTTTGTGATACATACAGACCATGAGACTCTAAAGCATCTAAGAGGACAAACTACTCTTAAGAAAAGGCATGCAAGGTGGTTGGAGTTCATAGAAACTTTTCCCTATGTGATCAAGTACAAGAAGGGGAAAGAAAACATTGTAGCAGATGCACTATCAAGGCGCCATGCTCTCATAACAACAATGGATTCAAAGATCATGGGATTTGAGCACATAAAAGACATGTATGTTGATGATCCAGACTTCAAGGACGTGTACCAGGAGACATCTAAAGCAGCATTTGGAGTGTTCTATCAGCAAGATGGTTTTCTGTTCAAGGAGAAAAGGTTGTGTATTCCACAAGGTTCCATGAGAGAGTTGATCACTAGAGAATCTCATGGAGGAGGCTTGATGGGGCATTTTGGCGGAGACAAGACTTATAGTGTCTTGAAGGAGCATTTCTTTTGGCCACACTTGAAGAGAGATGTGGAAAGGTTCTGTGCCAAATGCATCACATGCCTAAAAGCCAAGTCCAGGTTACATCCACATGGTTTATATATGCCTTTACCAATTCCTAACACACCATGGGTGGACATTTCAATGGATTTTGTTTTAGGATTGCCCAAGATCAACAACAAGGACTCCATCTTTGTAGTTGTTGATAGGTTTTCTAAAATGGCTCATTTCATTGCTTGCAACAAGACTAACGATTCTGTGCAGATAGCTGATCTATTCTTTAAGGAAGTGGTCAAGTTGCATGGAATTCCAAGAACTATTGTTTCGGACAGGGACACAAAGTTCTTGAGCCACTTTTGGAGGGTACTTTGGAGGAAGTTCGGCACCAATTTGCTCTATTCCACCACTTGTCATCCCCAAACAGATGGACAAACTGAGGTAGTAAACCGGACTCTCTCAACACTCCTAAGAGCCACGGTTGGTAAGAATATAAACAAATGGTTATCTTGCTTGCCATTCATTGAATTTTCTTATAATCATGCTAAGCATTCGATTACTAACCACTCTCCTTTTGAAGTTGTGTATGGGTTTAATCCTTTAGCTCCTTTAGACCTTACCCCTTTGCCTCAAGCTATCTATACAAGTACAGAAGGAGAAGCAAAAGCCGACTTTGTCAAGAAGCTACACCAAAGAGTTAAGGAGAATGTAGAAAAGAAAACTGAGAAGCATAGGCTGAAAGCTAACCAGGGAAGAAAGGAGGTGATATTTGAACCAGGAGATTGGGTCTAGCTACACATGAGGCAAGAAAGGTTTTCCAATCAGTGGAAGTCAAAGCTAACACCAAGAGGATATGGACCATTCCGAGTCTTGGAGAAGATCAACGGCAACGCATACAAGCTTGAGCTGCTAGGTGAGTTAAACATTTCTCCAACATTCAGTGTTTCTGATTTAGCTCCTTATGATGCAGGTCAATCAGTTCTGAGGACAGAACCTCTTCAAGGGGGAGGTATGATGAGGCCATAGAACCAGAAGCAGAAGATCCAATGCCCATCATAAGGAAAGGTCCATTGACAAGGTCAGCAACAAAGGCTTTGAGGAACCACGTCAATGAAGCTGTGCAAAGTCTACTGAATCAAGCTACTGACCAAGAGCAGCAACAAGTCTTCATCAGGATGGACATCCCAACGTTATTCAACTCAGCTCAAAAAGGACTGACAATATGTAGCATCACGACTAGCTCAGGAAGTAGCATCGGTACTAGCTCAGGAAGTAGCATCGACACTAGCTCAAGCTTCCGAGACCAGAATGCTATGATTGAAGAAGGATACTGATCAACGACCAAGGACATACCAAACATAAGCTAAGGTATGAGTTTCATTTATACACATTATATGACTGTTGCCTCTTTGTTTTGCAGGATTAAATCTTTGTTTCCCTTAGTAGTTTCAATCATAAAAGTAGTCGTTGTAGTCTTTATTTCATTAGGTCCAAATCGAGTCAGTACTTTCCTTTTATGTTTTATTTGCTTCAAGTCCCCTAGAAGGGCATAGCTGTTTGGACTGTTTATAAAGTCCCCTCTCACAGCCGTGTATTATTTACCCTAGATCAATAAAGTACACCGAGTGTTTTCTTCAAGCAAAGAAACCGCAAACTTGTTTTCTCTCTTGTTTTGTGTGATTCAAACAAAGAGAAGGTTTTTGTCTTATCAAGATTCAGACTCATAGGATCTTGTGGCGACCTCAATCCATTTCATCCACTGATTGTTTCTGAGAGAGCTGTTAAGCCAGCAGGAATAATCCCATCTCTACTCACCATCCATCCAAGTCGATCAAACCAAGAGAGCTCTTAAGCCAGTGGTTCGATCTCCATCAATCCATCAACCAAGCTTCTGCTCCGAGGCTACATCAGTAGTGCAAAGCTTCTGATCCTTGCTCTCCATTCTCCTCAGGTTCAAGCTGCTCCTTAGCTCCATTCTCCTCAGCTACAAGTTGCTTCTCAGCTTCATTCTCCTCTGGTTCAAGCTGCTCAATGTCTTCAGGTTCCAAGCTTCCCATGATCACTTTATCCCCTCCCTCTTGAAAAGGATTTGAACTCAAATCTGGTTCATCTGCAATAAAAGGAACCAAGTCAGAAATGTTGAAGCTTGAACTCACATTATACTTACCTTGCAGGTCAATTTGGTAGGCATTTTCATTTATCCTTTGATGATTTTAAATGCTCCATCAATGTGTGGCATCAACTTGGACTTACTTTTATTAGTAAACCGCTCCTTCCTCAAATGTAGCCAGACCATGTCTCCTTCCTTGAAGATCATCTCCTTCATGCCCTTGTTAGCATACTTAGCATAAAGCTTTGTCTTCTCCTCAATGTTGATCCTAGCTTTCTCATGAATTTGCTTGATGTAATCTGTCTTTTTCTTTCCATCCATACTAGCTCTTTCATTCAAAGGTAAAGGCATTAAATCCAAAAGTGATAAAGGATTGAAACTATAAATAATTTCAAATGAAGAAAACTTAGATTCAGAATGTTTAGCATGATTATAAGCAAATTCAACATGTGGAAAACATTCTTCCCATGTCTTAAGATTCTTTTTGATCAATGCACATAGTAGAGTAGACAATGTCCTATTAACTACTTCAGTTTGCCCATAAGATTGTTGATGAAAAGTAGTAGAGAACAACAACTTAGTACCTAGCTTAGACCAAAGTGTCTTCCAAAAGTAACTAAGAAACTTAGTATCTCTATCAGAAACAATAGTGTTAGGCATACCATGTAATCTCACAATATCCTTAAAGAACAGGTTAGCTACATGCATAACATCATCAGTTTGTGGCATGGAATGAAATGAGCCATTTTAGAGAACCTATTTACCACAACAAATATAGAATCCTCCACCATGTGCTTCCTTAACAAACAAATCTCTCAAAGAAGAATTAGGAACACACTAACGGTTTTCATAAAACAAGAACCCATCATGTCTATAGTACTTTTCAAATGCAAATTTCTCACAAGATGAATATATCTTTCCAAAATCAGAATCATTTGCATAAAGAGACTTAATATGTTCAAATAACTTAGCCTCAAGTGAAGTTAGTAAGACATACCTTCTTGATAATGCATCAACAACTACATTATCCTTACCTTTCTTGTATTTGATCACGTATGGAATGTATCAATGAATTCAACCCACCTGGCGTGTCTCTTGTTGAGTTTTTGCTGACCTTTTAGATGTTTAAGGGACTCATGATCAGTGTGTATGACAAACTACTTTGGCTATAAGTAGTGCTGCCATGTCTGCAATGCTCTCACCAATGCATAGAGTTCCTTATCATAAGTTGGATAGTTCAGTGTTGCTCCTCCTAGCTTCTCACTGAAGTAGGCAATTGGTCTTTTTCCTGCATAAGAACAGCACCTATACCAATACCAGAAGCATCACATTCGATTTCAAAAGTTTTAGTAAAATCAGGAAGTGAAAGAACAGGTGAATGAGTAAGCTTCTCTTTCAAGGTTTGGAATGCTTGTTCCTGAGCCTGCTCCCACTTAAAACCCACATTTTTCTTGATAACTTCACTGAGTGGAGCTGCTAGAGTGCTAAAATCCTTCACAAATCTTCTATAGAAACCGGATATGCCATGGAAGCTTCTCACTTCTCCAACTGTCTTTGGGCTTGGACACTCCTTGATAGCTTTCACTTTCTCTTCATCAACCTTGATTCCATCTGCACTCACAACAAAACCTAAGAACACAAGGTTATCTGTTCCAAAAGTACATTTCTTATAGTTGGCATAAAGGCTTTCTTTCCTTAAAACTTCAAAGACAAACCTAATATGCCTAACATGCTCTTGTAGGTTTTGACTATACACTAGGATGTCATCAAAGTACACAACAACAAAATTCCCAATGAATGATCTAATTAAGAACATGATTCATCAGTCTCATGAATGTACTAGGTGCATTAGTTAATCCAAATGGCATCACTAACCATTCATATAGCCCTTGTTTAGTTTAAATGCAGTTTTCCATTCATCACCCTCTTTCATTCTAATCTGATGATATCCACTCTTAAGATCTACCTTAGAAAAGATGCTAGAACCATGCAATTCATCTAACATATCATCTAATCTAGGTATAGGGTGGCGATACTTCACTGTTATGTTGTTGATGGCTCTGCAATCTACACACATCCTCCAGCTACCATCTTTCTTTGGCACCAATAAGACAGGAACAACACTGGGACTCATGCTCTCACGGATATGACCTTTCTCCATAAGTTCAGTGATTTGCTTCTCTAATTGTTTGGTCTCCATTGGATTGGTTCTATATGCAGGTCTATTTCACAAGGAAGCTCATGGGATGAAGTCTATTTGATGCTCAATGCTTCAAATGGGAGGTAAACCTTCTGGATTTTCCTCAGGGAATACATCCTGGAACTCCTGCAAAAGTAGTTCAATCTCGCTAGGCACAACCTGCTTTGGGGCAGTTAAGTTCGTATAACAACCTTTAAAACAAGAAGTAAAGTTGTAATATAACTTCCCTTTGGTTTCTGAAGCATGAGGTTGTTTGTTTGTTTGGTGGCAGGGGCTGATTGAGCTTTGATTTTCTTCATGCTAATCTGATCCTGATGCACTTCACTAGGAGTTAAAGGTACCAAGATTGTCTTTCTGCCCTTGAAATCAAATGAATGGAGATTAGTGTAGCCATCATGAGTTGCTTTCCTATCAAATTGCCATGGTCTCCCTTGTAGTATATTATTTGCATACATCGGTAGCACATCACACAAAACCTCATCTTCATATTTTTCAATAGAGAATGGAACCAAAACTTGGTTGTCTACTTCAAGTTCTCCTTCATCATTTAGCCACTGAAGCTTGTAAGGCTTTGGACGCTTCATCACTTGTAGCCCAAGCTTCTTAACCATTGACTCACTGGCTACATTGGTGCAACTATCTCCATCAGTGATGAGACTGCATACTTTCTCTTGTACAATGCACCGACTGTGAAACAAGTTCTCTCTTTGTTCATTTCCTTCAGTCTTGGCTTGCACATTCAAAGATCTTCTAGTGACCAGTAACTATCCTTTGGCTGCCATTTCCAATTCTACTTCCAATGGTTCAGATTCTGATTGCTCTTCTTCTGATTCAACCTCACCATTGTCTCGGATAATCATGATCTTTTTGTTGGTGCATTCATTGGAGTAATGACCAAAACCTTGGCATTTGAAGCACCTGATCTCCCTGGTCCTTGTAGAAGTCACCTTAGCCTTTCCTTTTGGATCATGCTCCTCACTCTTAACCTTTGGAAAAAACTTGTAATCTCTGCTAAATCCATACTTCTCTTCCTTGTGATAGTTAGGATTTCCATAAACATAACTAAGCCTAGAACTCTTCCTTTTGATTTGTTTCTCAAACATGACTGCCTTGTGCAACAACTCCTCTAACTCCACATAATGTTGAGTCTCCAGCTTGTCCAAGATGTCTCTGTTGAGGCCTCCCATGAATCTGGACATTGTAGCCTCAGTATCCTCTTGAATATCAGGTCCGAGCATCAAGGTTTCCAGCTCCTTGTAATACTCTTCTACAGTTCTGCTCCCTTGGGTACAGTTTCTTAGTTTTTAGTGCAGCTCTCTGTGGTAGTGGCTGGGAACGAACCTCTTTCTCATAATAGTCTTCATTTGGGTCCAAGTATCCACTGGATATGATCCACCAACTCAGAGCATACTCTTTGAATTCTGTTGGTGCAACCTTCACTCTGCTTTCTTGTGTGTATTCTCTGCAGTTGAACACTAGTTCAATCTTCTTCTCCCACTCCAGGTACTCATCAGGATCATTAGTTCCTAGGAAGATATGAATCTTAAGTTTCAAGCCTGCTAAAGGATCTTTAAATGGAGTTCTTTCTTCATGATAACGCCTTCTCCTTTTGCGGTGATTTGAATTGGATGAATGGCTATAATAGCTTGTTGTTGCATCATTCTATAGCTGTTTTCTGTGATCCTTCTTTGACTTATCTGTACCAGAGATATGAAGCTCTTCCCTAAATGCTGCAAGACTCTCATCCAACTTCTTAGCCAAATTTGCAGTAATTGCTTCTATCAAAAGCTTATGATCTCTCATACGGCTGTGTTCTTCCTGATCATCAGTGTTCACCATGTTTCATGTCCACAAGAAATCACAGAACAAGTAAGGAGTTCTTTGACATAAGGAAACATATCGGTTTTTACAGAAACAATGAGATCAACACAAATCTTTTGCAGGGAACTCTAACAGACACAAGTATGAGTTCAGCCACGAAAATTGATACAAATTGAGTATTTTTCTTGCACAAGACGAGTTTAACAACAAATGATACTTTCTGGGTTTTAGATTTTGAAATTAAGCTCTCGACAAACATGAAACAGGACAACAACAACAACAATCTGAAACAGGGTGTAAATTGCAGAAAACAGAAAAGCCATAAACCCTAATTGATCAGATCAGAAGTTCAAGAGTCAATTTCGAATTCAGAACAATTCTTTGATGATCTGCAAGTAACTCTGAGTTCTAACAGATTTCATATTCGTGATTTATCGAACAAACCCTAAACTAACAGATCAGACACACACACACACACACACACACACACACACACACACACACACACACACACACACACATTTTTAGATCAGTAGAGAGATGAAAAGACACAACCTTTCACAAAGTGGCTCTGATACCAGTGTTGGAATAATGTCCAGTAATCTCTGTACTGTCTCTAGAAAGTAAGAGTATGTCAATGATCAGACATAAGTCATATAATACTGGGGGTCATGATGGCTTGCTAGAGTCCGCTCATGATCTATAAATCTTGGATTTATTGCCTTTATTATATGATCCCATATGGGTCACACGCCTAAGCTAACAGGAAAATGTGTAGGAACGGTTTAGCAGAAGTACGGTAAAAGTGCTAGGCATTTACTGTACTTAGAGAGACTAAAGGGCCTGATTAAATCTAAGGGATTTAATCAGACTGAGATTTGGGCCCAAAAGCCCATAAGAACTGGACAAGGGTTTTAATAAATAAAACTTGCCCTAGCTCTTATTTTCTCTAGCAGTTTGCGCCTCTCATCTCTCTCTCTGCGCCTCCCACCAGCTCGGTCTAGCAGCCAATTTCCTGTGCGTGCGTGTGTGAGCCTTTGGAGGAGCTATCTCTTGGTGGTTCTGCTGATCTCTGACCCGTACCTCCCCTTTCCGCTGCATAAACAAGGTATTAGGTGAGATCCTTTATGATTCTGCAAGAGAACCTAGATCTGGCATGTTTAGTAGGATCTATCAATGAGTAATTGAACCAGGATATGCTAAACAATCCTTCAGTGGTATCAGAGCCAGGTTCTGTTAGGATTTCTTGTTTAGAATCATGTTTAGGTTGTTTAGAAGTGTTTGAATCAATCTATTGATAAGAAAAACACTTAAGAAACAAAGAATTAAAACCTAAACAAGAAATCGCATGATCCGATCTATAGTGAATCGGAATGCGTCGGAATGATGATCGCCAAAGGATCACCATGTCCGGGTCGTGTAAGGCACGGTGGACCGATCAACCGAGGGATCGCATGGATCGAACGATCGCATGGATCGACCCGAACCGATCGCGTCCCGTCCAGATGCCTCCCGTCCCGATCACACGTCCGGATCGAGTCGCGTCGCGTCGTCCCGATCGGCTGAGCGGTATGCGTCGTGGTATGCATCCCGATCGGCTGAGCAGACGCGTCGTCGTCCCGATCAGCTGTGGCGCGAGAGATGGACCGGTCTGCTGTGCGATCGCGTCCCGCTTCTCTCGGCCCAAGCTCGGCCCGTCCCGTCCCGCTATCGTCCGCGTCCGTGCATCGCATGGAGCTTGGTCACGACCGTGATCGGTTCGTGACCATTCGGGTCGGTTTTGGTTCGTGGTTCGGTTTAAAACTTATTAAAACTTAATCGTCACGGTTTAATAAACAGACTTAATAAATTTATTAAGTTCTGGTTAAACCGGGATAAGAAATCCAAAGTCGTAAAATTGGATTTAGTGCCTAAACCAGTGGTTTTCTAATTTGATTTGGTTGGACCAAATAAATTGAGAAAATCCAGTTTAGTAAATAACCGGTTGACAATTGTGGTCATCGTAGTAATTAATTTTGGTTAGACCAATTTTAATGAACCAGACCGGTTATGTCATTTAATTGGACAATTGGGTTATGTCTTGGACATGGACCAATTCTTGGGCCTCGGGCCAAGAAGTTAAAACAATTGGGCCAATTATTTGAGTCTTATTCTTCAGATTATTTTAAAATTCATTTAATTATTAAAATTTGATTTTAAAATTAATCAGTTTCCAAAATCTGAAATTAGAAAGTTTCTTAGAATAGAAGTTTCTAGATTTGCATGTTTTGGATATTTAGGAAATTTCTATAGTTAGAAAGTTTCCATTTTTAGGAAGTTTCCAATTTTAGAAAGTTTCCAAAATTAGTAGGTTTCCAAAAATGGAAAGTTTCCAAAATAGTAATCTTCTATTTTGGGAATGAAATTTTAAGAAAAACCTACAAACCTCAAATAATATCAAGCGTTGGATGTCTTGTCCAGATTATGTCAGCTGTTGAAGCCCATTCAATCGTACACACGGCCTTACAGTGTGAGGGTGTCTATCTTTTGCGTGGGTAAGACGGTTTGTGATTCATTGATGTCATTGGGAGTCCCAGACATTAGTGATTACATGACTGTATAGTCTGGTTTTCTTGACTAGGCCATCGGGAGTCCCGGGCCTTGAGACATCAGAGTGGATTGGGCCTCGGGCCCAGATTCACAACCAAGAGTTATATCACGGATATAATTAGCCGAGATAGGGCTTACCGATATAAGCTAAGGTTGGGTGACGGCCAGTGGCCCACTTTGATCTTAGTTATATGTGGATCTTGGAATCATTATATTCTATTGAGGGTAACTGATGTTATTGAATATAATGCGAGATTAATCACATTGAATGCGAGATTAATCATATTGAACATATTAACTAAAATTCTTTTATCTTAAATTTCAGTTATGACTAGCACAAACAATCAAAACACTTTCTCGATCCGGTCTGTCCTTGAGATGGACAAGCTGAACGGATCAAATTTCTTGACTTGGTCGCGGAACCTGAGGCTAGTCCTCAGGCAGGAGAGAAAGGACTATGTCCTTGAGAGAGCTCTCCCCGTGAGGATCGGGTCCAATGCCTCTCATGCAGTATATGATGCTTGGAATAAGCATTATAATGATGCGGTAGATGTGCGTGGTCTGATGTTGGCTACCATGGACTCAGATTTGCGGAAGCAATATGAAAACATGGAGTCGCCAATAGAGATGATCAGCAGCCTGAAATTGAAATTTCAGGAGCAGGTAAGAGTGGAGAGATACCAGTTGGTTAAGTCTCTCACTAGCTGCAAGCTACCAAATGATCATCCAGTGAGTCCTCATATCAGTAAAATGATAGGTTATATTGATAACCTGAGGAAACTGGATTATCCAGTTAGCCAAGAATTGGCAACTGAGATCATTCTGCAGTCACTGCCGTCAAGCTATGATAAGTTCAGAAGGAACTATATCAAGAAAGGCTTAACGAAGACGCTGACTGAACTGCATGATATGCTCAAGACAGTTGAGCCAAACGTGAAGAGTACCCATTATAATCTCATAATGGAGAAGGGTGGGTTTATTAAACCTAGTGCTGACAAGGGTGAAGACAAAGTTGTCCAGATTTTGAATCATGGCAAGCGTGTGTCTTCTGAGCCCAAGTCAGATACCTCTTACGTTGGTAAGTGCTGCTACTGTAAAGAGACTGGGCATTGGAAGAGAGATTGCATTAAATTCATGGAAGATGATGAGGAGTTGAAGTTGATGTATGAGACTGCTTCCTCAGGTATTCATGTTATTACTTCAAGTTCTACCTTAAAGGTATTGAATACTGGTTGTGGCACTGATATTTGTTGTAATATGCAGAGCCTAAGCAACAGTAGAACGTTGAAGGAAGGGCAAGTGGAACTGCATGTCTGGAAGGAGCTATGGATGCTGCCTCAGCCGTAGGGTTTTCACTTGTAGATGCCTTTGAGGCTTGGTTTTATTAAGTAATTGCTACAATGTACCTGCTTTAGCAGAGTTGTCTTTCATTTTCTTGTAAGAATTTGAATGTTTTTCATTTCGATAAAAGAGAAGTTTAGTTCTTTTGATCTTAATGAAATATTAATTGTAGCACCCTATTCAAGGAATGGGTTTTATATCTTAAACCAAAGAGTGCCTAAATGTAACATAAATACCGAATTGGTTTAAATCTGATGAATTAAACCTGATTTTTCTTGGCATAAAAGTCTTGGTCACATAGAGTAAGTCGGATTCAGAAATCCCATAGTTATGCACTATTGGGCTCATTTGATCGGATATCTTATGAGACTTGAATTATGTTTACTGGACCAAAAGACAAAGGGGGGCCTATCTTAGCCGAGCTAGAGAAAGGCCCAAAGGCTTATTGGAGATTGAACATACTCATGTATGTGGTCCGATGAGCAGTAATGCCAGAGAAAATTTCTTGTACTTCATTGTCTCTACTGATTAATTCAGTGAGTAATACTGTGTTCATTTGATGAGACACAAGTCGGAATTCTTTGACATGGTCGAAAGAGTTCCAGAATGAGGTATAGAATCTGAGTGACAGAAGTATTAAGACTCTGAATTAAATCACGAGTGAGAATACTTGAGTCATTAATGGTGTGATCATCTGAATGAGTGTGAAGTCGTTTCACAGCTCAATTCTCCAGAAAAACCTTGAGGTATTTCTGTGAGAAAGAATCAGATCTTATTAGAAATGATTAAAGATGAGTCACACGAATCTTCCATGATATTCTTTAAGAATGACGCTCTAGAAATATCTAAGTTTACGCTGAAATAGTTCCACCAATATCAGTTGAAAGACACCACGTAAATGTGGATTGGAATCGATCCAAATTCGTCTTTACTGAGTATTTGTAGTTGAGCTACTTCGCTGGTTGTCCTAAGGAAACCAAGGCTTGTTACTTTTACGTCCATTCTGTTTTCTAAGAAGGGAAGTTACTTTCCAAGAAGAACAGTGGGAGTAAAAGTATAACTCGAAGAAATTCGAGAAATACAGGAGGCTGCTCAACCTGTTGAGGGAGAGCAACAAATGGATTTACAGATTTCTGTAGAATCTACACCTGTAGAGCCTGAAGTTCGCAGATATGAATGAATCAGTTACTAATCCGAGAGTGATTTCTCGTCATTAGTTGAAACTGATGATCATTGAAAGTTCGCATGATCTGATGATCATTGAAAGCGACGAATCTGCGAAATTCAAAGAAGCGAAAGTGAGCCCGGACTCCGAAAAATTACATTTTGTGTAAGTTAGCTTCATCGATCCATTCATGGATGGAAGCAAACATATCGGAGTTGGAATCTTCGTTCTGTTGAAATAGTCAAGGTTTTGACCTGAACAGGAACGAAATAGAACTGTGCGTTTACTAATAGATAAGTGGGAGCAATGTTGCATTTCTCATATTGTATGTCGATGACATACTGATTCTCGGAAATAACGTCCCAATGCTGCAGTCGGTAAAGGACTGGCTTGGGAGTTGGTTTTATGATTGACATGGGTAAAGCCACGTAGTTCTTGGATTTTGGATCTAAAGAAAGAGATCCAAAAGAGCTGGTAGGACAAGGATGACACTAATCTTGCCTTATGACTAATCGAGATATTGTGACAAAAGGATTATGAATACAGAGATTCCAGTACAAGTGGGAGATTGTTGGAATAATGTCCAGTAATCTCTGTACTGTCTCTAGAAAGTAAGAGTATGTCAATGATCAGACATAAGTCATATAATACTGGGGGTCATGATGGCTTGCTAGAGTCCGCTCATGATCTATAAATCTTGGATTTATTGCCTTTATTATATGATCCCATATGGGTCACACGCCTAAGCTAACAGGAAAATGTGTAGGAACGGTTTAGCAGAAGTACGGTAAAAGTGCTAGGCATTTACTGTACTTAGAGAGACTAAAGGGCCTGATTAAATCTAAGGGATTTAATCAGACTGAGATTTGGGCCCAAAAGCCCATAAGAACTGGACAAGGGTTTTAATAAATAAAACTTGCCCTAGCTCTTATTTTCTCTAGCAGTCTGCGCCTCTCATCTCTCTCTCTGCGCCTCCCACCAGCTCGGTCTAGCAGCCAATTTCCTGTGCGTGCGTGTGTGAGCCTTTGGAGGAGCTATCTCTTGGTGGTTCTGCTGATCTCTGACCCGTACCTCCCCTTTCCGCTGCATAAACAAGGTATTAGGTGAGATCCTTTATGATTCTGCAAGAGAACCTAGATCTGGCATGTTTAGTAGGATCAATCAATGAGTAATTGAACCAGGATATGCTAAACAATCCTTCAACCAGATGATGCGATCTTAATGGAGAACATAATTGCCCTTTGATGCACTTTGTGAGTCTGGTTGTTGGAGGAATGAAGAACATAATGGATGAACTGATTGTTGGATTTTTAAACAGGGAAATGAAGGAAACTTCCTGAAGTTTGCGGAATGACTTCAAGACTTTCAAACTCGGTTCTTCTAGGAGATAAACACCAAAATAAGAATCCAAGATGAATGGATATTACACACCATTCAGATCAAACACTTTCAAAATTTTTAGAATAAAAGAAGTTTGATAAAAGTTCAGAAATGGCTACAAAGAGTTTTAAATAGAAAAATGCAACAAGGCTGTATGAACAGCAATTAATACACATAGGAAATAACACAGACCAAATTAATCACTCCAATTTCGAAATCTAACTTCAGAATGAATTATGACTTTATGGATCAGCAATGGGCAAAGGTAATAATGTGGGCTTGCCTCATTAAAAACCTCTTTTGGAAAACCCATTGGAACAAAATTAAGAGGAGGAAAAAAGACTACAAATGCACACACCTCCATCTTTACTCCTCTTAGAGAGATGGTTTACTGCAAGAGAAGATGCGGTACGTAATATACCTTTGACAGCCAAGGCTCCTGAAACTGCTTTCCATAGAAAGTGTTTGATTTTGGGAGATGTTTTCGTAGGCCAGAGGTCATTCCACAACTTCTTTTCCAGGGGAGGTATGGCAGTAATTGATGACGTTTTTCTTTGATACCTTATTAGTAGCGGGTCGAAATTACCAATAGGGCCTTACTTTAGTGGGCTTATCCTACTGCACAGAGGTTCTTCGCGGAATCATCAAAGGCCATTGCTCTCGTCTCTCAGACATCTGAGACTGAGAGAGATGAGTATTCAAAATTGTAATTTCCCGTTCCATCCGAGGTTGGCGCTGCAATCTCGCTCTAAAATTGCCGCGAGGTCTAGACGAATCTTCGCTCGTACAGAGAACGATTCTTCACGAACTGAACTCAATCTTTCTGTTCTTCGCTTTACTTTTGGTAATCTGACTTTGTTTTCTTCTTCAATTGAAAGTTAATATTTTTCAGAGATATTCAGAATCTGCGTTCTGTAGGGATTCCTGGGCTAGACGAATCTTATCTACCGAGGTGGCTCGGGTACGGGTTTGGATCGCTTCTTCTTCTGAATCACTTATCAGCTTCAGGTCCAATCAGCGAATCTCAGCTGGTAATATACATATAGAAGCAATGGTTTAACTGTCGATGAATGTCTATTTGATTTTTATCATTTTTGGTGATAGAGATCAGAAGCTTTAGGGTTATCTCTTGCTGCATTTTCCATAGCCTTACCTTACATTGGAAAATTCCTCAAGGTAACTATAGTTACATTGCCTAGTGCGTTGTTTTCGTCAATAGTATCTTATATTGCTGCCTAGTGAAAACAGGTAATCCTATTGGTTTTTAGGGCTCTGAAGCGGAGCAGAGAACTCTCCCTGAAGGAGGAGAACAGGTTTTTGTCATATCATCAAGTATTGGAGACTCTTTGAAGGAGGATTTAGCATGGGCAACATATGTTTTGTTGAGGAATACAAGTACCGTAGCTGTGGTAGGGTTTCATCTTTGATCTAATCTTGTGCTTAGTTTCCTTGTTACATCTCTTTTCTACTTAACAAGCTTGTTTTTTTCTTCAGATGATATCAGTTCAAGGTGAGCTTTGTGTTCGCGGGTACTGGAATCGTCCAGTTCAGATGTCAAAGGCTCAACTACATGATTGGTTCAAGAGAAAAGTAGATGACATCGGCCTGGATGATGTGAAAGAGACCCTTTATTTCCCTCAGTATGCAGGTATTGTCTTTTGAGTTTGTTCAGCAGTGTCGATCCATTGTATACATGAAATGCAATAAATTTTACTCTTTTAGGTTGTGGAATAAATAGATGTAGTTTGATTTTAGGTTCCGTACTATCTTGGGATATTCTTCCCGATGGAACGCGTTCTCTATTTGTGCAACCTCTCGTACCAAATATGAATGAATCGAAGAATATTGGTGGATTTTTGGTGGTGGCTTCTACTGCTGGATATGGATATAGCGATAAAGATAGAGCCTGGATTGGGGCTATTGCTGAGAAATTTAGAGGTTAGATTGTTCACATGAATATAAATGAAATAAGGATTCACAATTCTGTCAAAGTTTCCTCATTGTATTTATGTTCGTTGCTGTTCTATCTGAATATGAGGACTTTGCACATTTTCATAGAATTTTAATCAGACCACAGCCAAGTGTTTAGTTTTTGCTAATTTATCGATAAGATTTCAGGATTTATGATTCTTGGTTGCGGGTAGACTACGGGACACTGCCAATATACAAACTTATGTTTGAACCGAAACTTTAAAATATATTGTTATCCATAACCAAAATCATTGAACATCTGATTGGCTTGGCCCTTGGATTAATGCTTTTGTCAGTTGAATTTGTCACTGTCCTCACAGTAAAAATGAATATCCCTATCATCATGAAAGGAAATATCAACTTATTTCTAAACTTAATGTTTAATCATTAATGTGTGTTCCTTCATATGACTTGCAGGATGACATGAGCTGTTCATGACAATGTGATATTTGATTGATGACTGGCGAAACACTTCAGTTCTTCCTACAGGAATTTCTCGAGGCCATAAACCAGATTCTGTAAAACCAAAAGGGATAATAGTAAGTAAAACACCAATGGATAGAGATTACTCGCATGTTTGTTTGTTACCTTCAAGCGTACCACCTTTCTGATACCGAGGAGTAGACCAGGCATTAGGGACCTTACGTCAATTATGTCGTGTTTAACAGTGTAAACCTGTGTTCAGCAGTTTGTGTCATAAGAATTCTTAAAAGTAGAGAATTCAATTTTCAGTTCGATTTTGAAGTAGATGAGTGTATTGGTAATTACTTCTCCTGGACTTGAGAAGTAGACTTGTGTGCTTGATGGTAGTCCCGGTAGCACCATACTGTGAACACGAACCCCATCTTCTCCAATTACTTGACCTCTTGCCTGGAAATATGAGGAAAACAAAGCTCTGTTTATGTTTATGTACAGGTTGTCAACTAGTCCACCTTTGTTACCCTTTCTAGTTTTTTTTTTCCGGCAAGCGTAGACATGCTATACCTGAACATCAGTTGAACTATCCTCTCTGTTGTAGATCTGACCAAGATTTGATATGTTGTTTGCAATTTGGGTAGCTTCTGGAGAAGGAAGATCCTGCATTTCATAGGTATCTCTTTAAGTCACTTCTTAGGATCTCATATGAGTTTCTTTCATAGATGACCATCTCATTATATATACCTTGATTCATGAAAATGCTCTATATACCAAATTGTGTCAAGTGCTCTAAATGATTCTATGAATCAACATGCCAAATTGTGTCAAGTTGTATGAAATCTAAGTTAGTTTTTCGTTTTGTCATACCGCTGCATTAGGCCTTGACTCGACTATTTCTACGTTGTTGTAGTGGAAGGAAGCCATGATCACAGCCTGTTGGAGAAGTATAGATCCTATGGATAGAGTTGGTGCTACAAGGCATCCCTATAACGCAAACCGTGGAGAAATTAGATTAACCCGGGCAATATAACAGTGTTGCTTCTGGTCGGGATCGACCTCACAAAGAAAGCAAACATAACGTATTTGCTGCGAGAATCTCACCCTGTGCTCACCATGGTGGCCTTGTCACATAGTGCAGATAATGCAGATACGGTCTCTGGCTTGATCCGAGGTACATACACCACACTCTTCATCCCAAATGCCGTTGCCTTGATAAAGACAGAAATCATGAACGCTGTTGATAATTCTCTGATTTCTCCATATTTGTGTATATTATATAAAAAGGAATTAATCTGTTACCTGTTTTACATTCTCATATACTGTTGATGGGTCTGTAAAGTCGATCACAACTCCGACTTCTTTTCCCTGCCAACGGATTTTTCATTAAGGTTGCTCCGCAGAAGTTAGAACCTATCTGAAACAGAGAGACTCAGAGAGAGGGAGAGGGATAATTTGGAAACAACGAAACCTGAGATATTGAGCCTAAGACCATTGTTAGATCACTCACTACTGGTATCTCTAAAGGCTCCTCCATGTCACACAGCTATTCAAGAACATTAGAGTTAGGGAGTCAGGAGGATTGATAAACCAACCAGGTGGAAATAATATGAAGATGGGTATTAAGTTAAATTACCAAGCCAATATCTTCGCCAACAAAATGGTTATCGACAGCACCAGCTAACTCCATTCCCCTGGCTTTAGTCACAGCAACCACGGCTGCTCTTCCTATCTCCTTTGCAGCTCCATTTATGATAACCTGATACGAAAAATAGAATCGTTTCATCATTTTATGGAAACTCTGGAGAATGACGATAAAGATGATGTACTTACCTTTATGTTGTTTTGTGAAGGTTGAGACGCTGAGCAGGAAAATGAAGGCCTTGGGGGTTTGAGATGTGGTGAAAGCTTGAAGAAGTGGCAGTTTACAGCTGCCATTGCTCTGACCTCGGGATAGCTTATTGTTGCTTGGTGGTGCCCTTTGGGTTGTTGTTGATAAGAGTTTCTGCATTTGTTCTGTCCTCCGTTCTAAATACGATGTCGTTATGACCCTTGTAGATGGATAAGGTAATCAAGTTACAGACATCGCCTCTTCCTAGTCTTTTTTTTTTTTTTTTTTGTCAACGATTTTGATTAATGGGCCAAGGCCTTTAAACATACAAACGGGCTTAAGCCCAACAACAAACAAAACTAACACAAGCCCAAGAAGCCCAAAACACTCGCGGATGTGGATGAGATCCATGCGTCGAACTCCACGAGGCGGCCGGGACACGCGTCAGAGAAGGAAGCTTCGCCGGAGACCTGTGGCATGCGCGGAGGAGAGCGTCGACACACCGCACCGGACCAATTTGTTGTAGGAGCAGGAGACCGTTCGTTGATCATGCACCTCCCAGAACCACCGCACACCTGCGAACAAAAGACCCAGTCAACGGAACCACCGCCGGAAGCACCCGAAGCCAAGGAGGCGCCATTGCGGATGGGACTGAGAGACCCATCGAGACCACCAAACGCTTGTCCTCTAAAGCTGGTGAAACAAAAGCGATATTAATCCTTAAGCATCGGACAGCCGGAGGCGAAGCGGAGACACCGAAAGAGCAGGGACGGTGAGGTAAAGAGAAGGGGAGGGAGATCACTGGCAAAAGCCAGAAAGGAACCGGAAAACCGGTAGGGTCCGAAAGCGGACAAGGATCAGCCAGCCATATAACCAAAATCAGACTTATTAAGCCCGAAGTAGAATAATCCGATCAAAAGCCACCGGAAACAACCGGAAAAGAAAAGCCGAAAGCGAAACCAGATCGGAAGCAGAGCGGAGGCAGAAACCCAGAAACATCGAGAAAAAAGATTGATTCCTCTGAAAGATTTGGAAGAGAGAAGAGGAATCAATCAGAAAAAACTCGAACGGCGGAGAAGGAAGAAAGAACCGCCGACATCGGAAGCGATTCCGATGAGTCGGAAATCGCTTTCTCTCTCTAGAGAGAGAATCGCCTCTCTATAAAACTTTATTTTTGCCTCTTCCTAGTCTTTACGTTAGCTACTTTGTTTGTTTAAGGGTTTTCTGCATATTAACCCGTCATTTATTACCAAATTCCAGATTAAGTCTTTATTTTCATCTTGTACAAGTAAACCCATTATTTAAGAGTCAACTCGCAATATGAAGTGATAATCTGATACTTAAAAAAAAAATAAACGAAACTTAAAACACATTCATTTTAAGAAGAATTAAAACGATGATTTTGTTTGGTAACATGTGAATTGGTGGAATTAAGTTACCAATCAACAAAAAAATAATTTCGCAACAATCTATTATACCTCATTTTTTTTGCTTAATGGATTTTTTTTTGTATTTTTTAAGCAAAAACGTGCGTTTTATTTTTCACTCCGCATAATTTTTTAGTTGATAAAATACTTGCGAAATTGCGTTTTTCCGCCGTTCCGCAAATTACTGTTAATTCAGAGAATCACATAATAATCATTTTGTAAAATTGATTAGAAAATAAGGCGTTTGGATAACAAAATTAAACAAAGATCGAAAAGTAATAACAGGTTAGACCGGAAAATCTAGAGGTTTTGAGTACATAGGTGTTTAATGTGTGAAAGCTTAGGCTCCAATTGGTGACCATAGTTTAGGAAAAGAATGATGATGAATTTTTAATTCTTCAAAAATTTTACCAATTAAAAGGAATTTTTTGTCAAAATTCAGATATATGGGTCCCACAATATTTCATATTTTTCCTCATGTTTAAGGAATGAATGAACAAAAAAATTCCCCTGCAAATTTGATGAGGAACAAAATATGAATAAAAATTCCTCTACATTCCTATTTTTTTGTTAATTCAATTCCTCAAATGACATTTTGTCCAATTCCTTTTGTTCATTTTAGTGGTCACCAATTGGAGCTTTAGTCTTTTCCCGCACAGGGAAAAATATTTATATCAGAGGATTTTCCCTAGAGTCTCTATGATATTCTTTAAAAATCCTAACCGATTCTGTTTGCATAAAAGATTTGTATTTATCTTCCTATAAAATGTTAAATTAACATTTTTATCTCCTTGCCTTGCAGGTCTGCCGGAGCATCGTCGGGAATCCATTCCGCCATCGACGAGTTGCTCTGCTCCGCCGGGCTACTTCATATTGGGTCGAGATTAACCGCTCGGGGCTGATCTTTTTCGGGTCGTTCTAGCTATTGGGCCGGGCCATAAGGGGGTGCTAAATCCACCTCCAACAGTAAGCCCCTCCCCCCAGTTCGTCGTTCTGAGTAGAACTTAGGTCGGCAAATTTAGTCGTGGTTTGGGCCCATTTAGCTAAATCGTCACGAGCCGAGATCCATCCTGAATCGTCAAGCCTTCTTCCATGTGCCTAGTTGATGTTCTGCGTATTCGAGATGCTTCTTCCTCGTCTGATGATATGGGACACGTGTTCTGGGAAGTCACAGGGTCGCGCCCATTGAAAGGTAAAGTTGTGTCCCTCAGAAGACTCTCGCTTTTTTCTTTTCTATAAATACTGCTTCCTCTTTTCATTTTTCACAATCCGCTACCAGAAGTAAGTTTCAGGTACCCCTCCTTATAAATCTCTCTAGTATTTTCTTTTATTCTTTTATATCCTTCTCGTCTTTGCCCATCTCCTCGCCGATATGCGCATTCGTGCTGAATCCAGTGAGAACTATGCCAGTATCGCGAGTGTTGGTGCTTTGACGGGAAAGCATCCCTTATTCTTAACCGGGTAGCTAGGATTCCGTCAATCTCGTTCAGGAATTATCTCGGAGGTGATCTATGTATCTTCGTGATGACGCTTCCGATTATTCTGACGAGCATGTTCTGCTTGCAATGAGGGCGGCCTCTCGAGGCCGAAGTGGAAAAGAAACAGCTCAAAAAGGAGGAGAAGAAAAAGCGTCTTCTTCACGATCCGTGGACGATTTTTGTGTCCTGCCGACTTCTTCTACTGAGGACTCTTTTGCTTCACTAAAAACCCTTCCTGGATGTGAAGGCATCGAAGTTCTTTTGCCTTCCGTCTCACAATGCCCATGGGATGCCACTACAAACTTTGCTTGTCTTTACAAATCGTTTTTTTGTGTCGAGAACCTTCGATTTCCCTTGCCGAGAGTATTGGTTGACTTCTGTGCGAAGTTTAGAATTGCCTTCACCCAATTGAACCTCGCCGGCATCATTAACATAATTGGCCTTCTCGAGCTTAGTTCATCTCTCGGGATCCCTTTAAAGGTCGACTTGTTCGAGTGCTTTGGGCAACTCAATATTCCGAAAGCAAAGCCAGAGTGGATCCAAATTAATTTATGGCCTCAATATAAACTGCGGACCGGTGTTAAGTCCAGCAAGACTCATGATTGGCAAAGGAAATATTTCTTCGTCAGGATCGACAGATCCTCATTTCTCGATCCCACGATCTTAATCTTCAATGAGTGGAACCTTTCTGTTGGTAGTTGATTAATTGGCTAATCACTGACGCCATTTCTTTCTATTGATTTTGATCGTACTTTTCTTTGCCTTGAAGATCATCCGAACCCAAAGCAGCTCGGCCAAGAGTACCTGAACGACGTCGGCATGAAATTTTATGAGATTGGTTGGCAAACTTGGCCCGAGACCGAAGAGACTAAACCAAAGAAAACCAGTGAGTTTGCTACCGCCTCGCGGTTTGGTTTTTTTTATTGCTCTTATGGATTTCTCCTTGTAGCGTCCCAACCAAAAAAGAAGATGGGGAAAGCGAGAAAAGTTATCCCGAGCATGGTGATTGATCCAAAGAAAGCTCCTAGGCCTTCCGATGGTGGCAAGCCAGATGGCCCTAGCCGATCTTTGGTTGCCAGATCAACTGCTTCTCCTAGATCGCAATCCAAGAGAGGAGAGCCGGTGCTCCGATGGCACCGATAAGAAAAAGGCTGAGGAGGCTAAAAAGCGCTCGTCCGAGCTAAGGTCGAAGAAGGCGGTTGACGGTGTCTATAATTCAAAGGATAAGAGTGGAGCTTCGCTCGTTGAGGACGAGCTGGAAGAATTCTCTACTCAGTTGATTCGGAAGACTTCGAAGTCAACTGGTCCGGTTGAGGTAGCCCCTTTCTCTGATAAAGGGATTCCTCCCCCCCCCTTTTTTTTCTCAACCAATTTCGGATATGGAACCTCCAGGGACGTCGGCTTCGTATGCTGGGGCGAGAAAAAGGCCTTTTGAGGTCGCGAGTCACTCCGAGAGATCGGATGTAAGCGCTTAAGAGTCGGTGAGTCCATGGAGAGTTGGAGGAATAGATCCTTTACTCTTCGAGGGACAAATTGAAGAGTCCGAACGAGTACTACTATGGGGGAGATGGTTCAGAATATCTCCTTTGAAGCCATTCCACCCTGTCCAGTAGATCAGATGTACAAACTGGATGTGTACCGCAACATCTCCAAGTTCTTTGTCGATGTTAGTGTTCGCATTTGTTTACCAATCATCCGTCTTTGAGGTTGATATTTTTCCTTTTTCCTGACGTTCTTTGTTTTGCAGGGGACTTCAATGTTGAATTTGTATATCATTGATATGAATCGACAGCTGTTGGCGCAAGGCGCCGATGTTGGCAAGGAGCTCGTTTAATTCAAGGACGAAAGGAGTTGGAAAGGCTTCAACTCTCCGCCGAATTTCTTCGCGGGAGTGAGGCGAATTCGAAGAGTCAGGTCGCTACTTCTTATGAGCAGTATAAGTTTCTCGAAACCCGCAACCAGAAGCTCGTTTAATTCAAGGAGAAACCGTCTGCCGAGTTGGCGTAAGAGAAGCTTCATTGCGTCGAGGAGGTAACTAAAGAGCGGACTACTTCGTCATTGGAGATCGGTAAGCTCATTAACGCTCGTGTTGCGTTGCTCCGGCAGTATGAGTTTCGTCTTCAGGAAATGAAGGAGGCTTTTTCTGCAAAGGATGCTGAGAGCAACGCGTACATGAACTTCAACCAGTACTCCGGGACCCTGGATTTTCTTCGATCGCTTCAAGACCAGAGGGGGATAGCTATTCCTGACGAGGTCTTTGAGGAGCTCGCGGCGGAGAAGGAGAAGTGGGATAGAAAAATCGACTAGATCGACGCTCCTGAGATCGTTGGCGTTTTTTTCGTGATTTCCCCAGTTCCAATGAGGATGCACGACTGCAATCCTCCTTCTCCTCGCCCCTTTCAGCCTCTGTCTGACGATCCCCAAGTCGAAGATGCCGCCTTGTTTAACGAGTTCGGCACCAATGTTGGTGTGATGTCGACAGAGGTTGTCGAACTCTGAACGGAAGCTGTAATACCCTGTTTCCAAAAACATGGTCAACGGGCAGAAAAAAGTCAACAAGGACAAAATCGTAATTTTGTCAAAGTCCAGAGGCAAAATCGTAATTTTGTCAAAAGTTGATAAGGAAGCCGAGACGGGCCAAATATTCTTGTTTTTCAACATAAAGAACATTTACAAGATCAGAAGTGGAAGAAACGGAGTTAAAACGGGTTTTTCGGACTATCGGGAATGGAAACCAACTAAACCGAAAAAACTTCAAAAATTCATAACGGGAGCTATGAAACTCCAAAAGAGGTGATTCAACTTTCTAAATTCGTATAAAATCATGGAAAATAAGTTTTTGGGGGTTTGAAGATTTTTGGGGGTTTGAAGATTTATGGGAACATCTATTATTTTTGGGGGTTATATTTTCTAGGAATTTATTACCACAAGACTAGTCTCTTTATCTTCTAGATTTCTTATAAGTACCAAACTCTCAATTCATTTTTAATATATCGATTTTTATGTTCTTTTGAGAGTACATCTCTTTGTTCTTGAGTGAACATCTTTCGGTTCTTGGCAAGGGTTACTTCCAAGCATCAATCCTTCTTAGAATTTCGGGGTTAAGGGTTACTTCTTCGATATTCTTTGAAGTGGGGAATACTAAAGGCCTTCCGCATCCTTTGACAGTCTCCATCGTTCCATCACTGATCCGTGATCAGCCTATCCTTCGATCCATCAAAGAGTTAATCCTAGCCGGGAACTCATTAAATGGTATCAGAGCCACTCTTTGTTGGTATCTTCTTTCTAAATTCATCTTCTCAATTCTCATTTCATCTACATCACTTCTTTTCTGTATATCTTGTATTTGAGATTTGGGCCAATTCGATTTTATAAAAAAAAAAAGTTTGAACGATTTAAAGAAAAAAAAAACAAAACAAAAAAAGAAGAGTGTTCTTAAGTTCTTAAGGCTGAGGAGAAATCCAGCCGGCTGAGGAGAAATCCAGCCTGAATTGGTTAAGGCAAATCCCATCAAAAATCTTTCAACTTTCTATATTTTCTCTTCTTTCCCTTGTTGCTTGGGGGTACTTGCAATCTGGATTGAGTTTGTTTGCCGAGAACATTGAGAGAATACTCGGAGTGACCAACCAAACACTTGTGTGGGTGAGTCTAGAGTGGGAGTGTTTCCTTTAATACATTTGTTTAAAAGTATTTTTCAGGCAGCCATAGCAAGTAGTGAAGACGAACGGGATGACAATCCTAGGAGTGGATTAACTAGTGCCCAAATGAGAGCTCTTAGCGACCAAATGGCGAGACTAGTGACTAATCGTATGGAAGAACTACATGTCCGGATGGATAGGATCCAGGAAGATCAACAAGGACGTCCTCAACAATCCGCAAAGAGGAACCGGACTGAGAGAAGACACATCCTCAGCTGATGGTCAAGATGAAGAGGAATCTGAGGAGGATCGGTCTATTGTCCGATCAAGGAGAGGCCGCAGTAACCGAGAGGATGAGAACCCATTTGGAAGGAGACCAAGTGACGGCCTTGGCAATCTTAAGCTCAAAATTCCATCCTTTCAAGGTAAGAATGATCCTGATGCATATTTGGACTGGGAAAGAAAAACTGAACTGGTTTTTGATTGTCAAAACTTTTCTGAACTTAAGAAAGTTAGATTGGCCGCTTCTGAATTTAGTGGTTATGCTATCAATTGGTATGATAATATTGTGAATCTTAAAAGGAGAATGGGTGAAAGACCAATTGCTTCTTAGGATGAACTAACCACACTTATGAGAAAGCGATTTGTGCCTAGACATTATCACAGGGATCTTCACCATAAGCTGAGACGTTTGGTCCAAGGAACCAAGAGTGTGGGAGACTATTTCCAGGAGATGGAGACCCTTATGCTTAAGGTGGACGTTGAAGAAGATTTGGATGCTATCTTGGCTCGTTTTCTTGCAGGTCTAAACCGAGAAATACAAGACCGAATGGAGATTCAAGACTTTGATAGTGTTTAGGACATGCTCCACAAGGCAATTCTAATTGAACAACAAGTCAAGAGGAGGAGATTTTCTAAACCGGCTTACACTCCAAAACCTAGCTACCAAGACAAAGGTAAGACTCTTCATCAAACAAATTCTGGATTTAAGACTAATGCTTCTTCAAGTTTGGACAAAGGCAAAGCCGTGGAACCCACGCGCAGAGCTAGAGATATCAGGTGCTTTAGGTGTCATGACCTAGGACATTATGCCAACAAATGCCCAAACCAAAAGATCAGGATCCTGCTAGAAAATGGAGAGTATGAGTCCGAGGAGGAAAAGGAGGAATCAGAAGATGTAGGTCCGATCTTTGATGAGGAACCCGAACCCTACGACTATCTGGCTCAAGGCCAACTCCTAGTGACCCGAAGATCACTTAGCGTTCATACCAAACCGGCCGATCGTGAACAAAGGGAGAATCTTTTCCATTCTCGTTGTTTTGTTAAGGATAAAGTTTGTTCTTTGATTATTGATGGTGGAAGTTGCACTAACGTGGCTAGCGATGTTCTTGTTAGGAAGCTTGGACTAGAGGTGAGGCCGCATCCTCGACCATTCAAGTTGGAATGGCTAAACGAGGAAGGTGAACTACATGTCAAGGAGCAAGTCACGGTTCCAATTACCATTGGCCGATATGAGGATGAGGTCCTATGCAATGTGCTGCCCATGGACGCAAGCCATATCCTCTTGGGAAGACCTTGAAAATTCGACAAGAAAGCCATTCATGATGGCCACACAAACCGCCACACCTTTGACCATAAAGGAAAGGAAATCACCCTTGTTCCTTTGTCTCCTGCTGAAGTACATCAAGATCAGCTCCAACTCAAGAAGAACTGAGAGAGCAAGAGAAGCAATAGGAAGCTTCCAAAGAACCGGTTCGGAAATCCAACTTCTACATCAAGCAAAGTCAAGTAAGAAAAACTTTGTTTTCTCAACAATCCTTTATCTTATTTGTGTTTAAAGAAACACTAATGGCTTCTAAACCAGCACCGGAGATTCCGAATGAACTTCAAGCTTTGATGATCTGGTTCAGTGATGTGTTCCCTGAAGAGACTCCTAGTGGTTTGCAACCAATCCGTGGGATGAGCATCAAATCGACCTTGTGCCGGGAGCGTCTCTTCCCAACCGCCCTGCTTATCGAACCAACCCGGTTGAAACCAAGGAACTACAGAGGCAAGTGAACGACCTAATGGAGAAAGGATACATCCGAGAGAGCTTAAGCCCATGTGCTGTACCAGTCTTACTTGTTCCAAAGAAAGATGGCACTTGGAAAATGTGCGTGGACTGCCGAGCCATCAACAACATAACAGTTAAGTAACGCCATCCCATTCCTCGTCTTGATGATATGCTTGATGAATTTCATGGTTCCAAAGTCTTTTCTAAGATAGATCTTAAGAGTGGTTACCATCAAATTCGTATGAAAGAAGGAGATGAGTGGAAAACGGCCTTTAAGACTAAACATGGATTGTATGAATGGTTAGTTATGCCGTTTGGGTTGACAAATGCACCAAGTACTTTTATGAGATTGATGAACCATGTTCTTAGAGCTTATATTGGTGAATTTGTTGTTGTGTACTTTGATGACATTCTTGTCTATAGCAAAAGTTTGAATGAACATGTTAGACATCTAGAGAAAGTCTTAGAAGTACTTAGAAAAGAAAGCTTGTATGCCAATGCTCAGAAACGCACTTTTGGAACAGATCATCTAGTTTTTTGGGTTTTGTTGTAGGAGCAGATGGCATCCGAGTAGATGAGGAGAAGGTCAAGGCAATCCAAGATTGGCCAAGTCCCAAAACCGTTGGCGAGGTCAAAAGCTTTCACGGCTTGGCCGGCTTTTATAGACGCTTTGTTCGGGACTTCAGCACAATTGCTGCTCCTCTCACTAAGGTAATCAAGAAGCACGTTGGGTTCAAATGGGAGCAAGCTCAGGAGGATGCATTTCAGACTCTAAAAAGGAAGTTAACCCAAGCTCCATTACTTGTTCTTCCTGATTTTCTTAAAACCTTTGAGATTTAATGTAATGCCTCAGGTGTGGGTATTGGTGTTGTTCTTATGCAGGAAGGAAAACCCATTGCATTCTTCAGTGAGAAGTTAGGTGGTGCTACTCTCAACTATCCCACCTATGACAAGGAGCTTTATGCGTTGGTACGGGCGCTCCAAACATGGCAACATTATCTTTGGCCTAAGGAGTTTGTTATTCACACTGATCACCAATCCCTTGGACATCTCAAAGGCCAACAAAAGCTGAACAAAAGGCATTGCACGTTGGGTGGAATTCATAGAAACCTTCCCATATGTCATTAAGTACAAACAAGATAAGGAGAACATAGTGGCAGATGCACTATCTCGCAGGTATGTACTTCTATCCTCTCTTGGAACCAAGCTCTTGGGATTTGAGTTCATAAAAAGCTTGTATGAAACCGATTCTGAATTTAGGGAACCATTCTTGGCTTGTCAAAAACAAGGCCACGGCAAGTACTTCATCTTAGAAGGTTTTCTGTTCTTTGATAATCGGTTATGTGTACCGCATTGTTCTTTGAGGGAATTTTTTACCAGGGAAGCTCACGGAGGAGGCTTGATGGGACATTTTGGACCAGCCAAAACACTAAAGGTGCTTGAGGATCACTTCTATTGGTCGGGGCTAAGGAAAGATGTGGAGAGAGTTTGCAGCCGGTGCGTAACTTGTAAGGAAGCTAAGTCCAAAAACACTTCCCAAGGTTTGTATTCTCCTCTTCGTATCCCGTCTCATCCTTGGACTGATTTGTCTATGGACTTTGTTCTTGGTTTGCCTAAGTCTAGGACTGGTAAGGATTCGATCTTTGTGGTTGTAGATAAGTTTTCGAAAATGGCTCATTTCATTCCTTGTTTGAAAACCAATGATGCATCTCACATTGCCGACTTGTTCTTTAAGAAATTGTTAGACTTCATGGCATGCCTAAGACCATTGTCTCTGATCGTGATGCTAAGTTTCTAAGTTATTTCTGGAAAACGTTGTGGACTAAGTTTGGTACAAAACTTTTGTTTTCAACTACTTGTCATCCTCAAACTGATGGACAAACCGAAGTAGTGAATAGAACACTTTCAGCCTTGCTTAGATCGCTTGTTAAGAAGAATCTTAGGACTTGGGAAGAGAATTTTCCGCATGTTGAGTTTGCTTATAACCATTCCATGCATTCTGCTACTAAGTACTCACCGTTTGAGATTGTCTATGGCTTTAAACCTTTGTCTCCACTTGATCTAATTCCACGCGACCAGAAATGGAGCTACGCTTGGAACCACGACCAGACGACCGATTTTCACGACCCAGACGATCTCTTTCCCGACCCAAATCTCATTTTAAGACTAATGGTCGAGACAGAAACGCTTTGGTCCAAGCCAAATCATCTGTGGATCGGGACACTACCATTTTGGTCCGATACACGTCCAAGGCTGAACCAACTTCAAGTTCTCTCGACCCATTCGACTTTTCTTCCGACCAAAGTTCAAAGGAACGTGCCAAAGGACTAAGGATGAAGATTGGACGTGATATTTTACAAATGGTCCGACCCGATCATGAGTTATCCAAGGAAGCATTCGTGTGCATGATCCAGGCCAATCCATGAACCAAACCACGCCAAGGAAGGAAAAGCAGCCGATGAGTCACTCTAAGGAATTCGCTGGATACGAAGAGTTCTTTGACTCATATTTATTTAGTCTTTGGTCTTAATTATATTTTCTAGGAATTTATTACCACAAGACTAGTCTCTTTATCTTCTAGATTTATTATAAGTACCAAACTCTCAATTCGTTTTTAATATATCGATTTTTATCTTCTTATGAGAGTACATCTCTTTGTTCTTGAGTGAACATCTTTCGGTTCTTGGCAAGGTTTACTTCCACGCATCAATCCTTCTTAGAATTTCAGGGTTTAGGGTTACTTCTTCGATATTCTTTGAAGTGGAGAATGAAGGAATTTCTAGCAGTTCTAATCAGGATTAGCAACCCTAGTCTGAATTCCGAGCCTAGGATCTAAGGTTCATGTAATTGAATCTAACAGATCTCGAGATTACCTGATGAATATGCAGCGGAAGTATTTGCAGATAATCGAGATCACGAAGCGCCTCAAGTGCTGCGCCTCTACTGGTATCCACACGCACACAAACTGGACCACAGGGATGCTAGTGCCTTTCAGAGATCTAATCTCCAGAGAGGTCTGTTTCTGTGTTCTGGTGGCTGTGAATTAGGTTAGGGGACGAGTTTAGGTCGACCATATATCTTATATATGTCGGCTTAAACCACAACGGAATTAACCAACGATTAAACCGAATTAATCTGATTAACCCGCGAGTGCATCGATCGATGCACTGGTTTCACCGATCGACACTCCCCAGAACATTGATATCGAATGCATATCACATATGCATTCACTTGGATCATTACATTAATGATCAACCTCGTCTTTAACGCCCAGTTTGCTTAGGTGTGTGACCCTGTAGGATCATATAACACTAGCAATGAGTTCTGAACTCATTGATCATAAGCGGCTTCTAGCAAAGCGTTATGACTACCTAGTGTTATGTGATTGTCTCATCTCGACTATACGACTTTCACTTAGAGCAAGTACAGTAGATTTCAGGACATTCCCAACAATCTCCCACTTGTACTGGAATCATCTATTCCTTTAATCCCTTTGTAGCTATATCTCAATCTAGCATAAGGCAAGCACTGTGTCATCCTTATTCAACCAGATTATGTTTATCGAATCCCGATTTGTACTGATGAAAAACAAACGACTGACAATCACCTCGTTTGAGCGCGGCCACGCATTTCCAGTATCAAATCTTCGATAGGCCCAGAGATATTTAACTCCTGTTATATAGGAGGTACAAATCCCATCTTGTTCCATCCATGTCTCTTTTATATCTCATGATCCGCCTAATCAGTGTCTTTATGATCACCAGTTACGGCTGACGTTTGACAAAGTCAAGACGAACCAATCCATATAAGAGAGGACATGATGAACTCAGGTCTAAGGACTACTCTCTTTAGTCGTAATGAGAAACTCTTATGACACTAATATAACATCTTGTAGAGTTCTCATTAACGGGTCAAGTCCGATCATGTGTTCTCTAACACATATCTATGTGAATGACTTTAATACACTTATTAATGACTCCATGAAACATGGTCATCAGTCACCTCACACACTAGTCTCACGTGGTTGTTAATATCCCACATTAACAACCTCGACCAGGGACCATTATAATTTATGTCATTTATTGCTTATAGGGTTTCATGATCAAGTCACATACTTGATGGCCTATAAAATGTCATAAATCACTTTGGGACTTTATATATATTTAATTAACACAATTAAATAATGCTGAAACAATTTCATTAAAATAACATAACTATTATGTCTTTGTGAACATCATGTCATAACTAAAACAAATACAACTCCCACTGAAATCAAGATCATATCTTAAGAAATCTAATGCCTACAGCAGTTGTATGAAACTCATGCTTAGGCCTTGGGAGGGGCTTGGTCAGTGGATCAGCAACATTCTCATCCGTTGGGACTCTGCTGATCTTCACATCTCCTCTATTCACAATATCACGGATAAGGTGATATCGCCTTTCTATGTGTTTGGACTTCTGGTGTGATCTAGGTTCCTTTGCTTGCGCAATGGCTCCATTGTTGTCACAATACAAAGCCACTGGCTCAGAAATGCTAGGAATCACACCAAGTTCAGTGATGAACTTCTTGATCCAAACAGCCTCCTTTGCCGCTTCAGAAGCAGCGAGGTACTTAGCTTCAGTTGTGGAATCTGCTACAGTGTCCTGCTTGGAACTCTTCCAGCTTACTGCACCGCCATTCAGGCAGAAGATGTAACCAGATTGAGATCGGAAATCATCTTGGTCTGTCTGAAAACTTGCGTCTGTGTAACCACTTACTACCAGCTCATCACTTCCTCCATACACCAAGAATTTATCCTTAGTATTTCTCAAATACTTCAGAGTATTCTTGACTGCTGTCCAGTGACTTTCACTTGGATCCGATTGGTACCTACTCGTCATGCTTAAAGCACAAGCAACATCTGGACGAGTACAGAGCATAGCATACATGATGGATCCCAACGCCGAGGCATAGGTAATCCGACTCATGCGATCTCGCTCAGCAGGTGTCTCAGGACACTGCTTCTTGCTGAGACTTATGCCATAAGACATTGGTATGAAGCCCTTCTTGGAATCTTGCATTCTGAACCTGTGTAAGACCTTATCGATATAAGTGTCTTGACACAGTCCAATTAACTTGTTTAATCTATCTCTATAGATTCTTATTCCAAGAATATACGCGGCTTCACCCATGTCTTTCATTGGAAAACAACTTCCGAGCCAAGTCTTAACAGACTGTAACAACGGAACGTCATTTCCGAGAAGAAGTATGTCATCTACATACAACACGAGAAATGAAACTGCGCTCCCACTAGTCTTCTTGTAAACACATGGTTCTTCTTCGCTTCTGATGAAATCAAACTTTTTGACTGCTTCATCAAAACGAAGATTCCAACTCCGAGATGCTTGCTTCAATCCATAAATGGATCGATGAAGTTTGCATACTTTCCTAGCTGCATTTGGATCGATGAAACCTTCGGGTTGTGTCATGTACACATCCTCTTCCAGAATTCCATTAAGGAAAGCTGTTTTCACGTCCATCTGCCAGATCTCATAATCATAATGAGCAGCTGTTGCTAGGAGAATCCGAATGGATTTAAGCATGGCGACAGGTGAATAGGTTTCTTCATAGTCAATACCATGAATTTGTTTGAAACCTTTTGCCACTAGCCTTGCTTTATATATCTGAATATTTCCATCCACATCAATTTTCTTCTTGAAAATCCATTTACACTCAATGGGTCTTGCACCATCGGGTAAATCAACCAAAGTCCATACTTGGTTCTGTGACATGGATCCCATTTCGGATTCAGCGGCTTTCAGCCACTTTGCGGAGTCAGGGCTCATCATTGCTTCTTCGAAATTCACTGGTTCGTCACTGTCAATGATTAACAAATCATGACAATTGGTTACGAGAAATCCATATCTCTCGGGTTCGTGACGGATCCTTTCGGATCGGCGAATTTCAGGCTCCACAGGCGCCGTCTCTACAACTCTTTGTAGATCCAACTGTTTCTCTTCCTCTACGGGTTGAGCATTTTCATGCGGTTCTCGAACTTCTTCGAGTTGTACTTTACTCCCACTGTTTCTCTTGGAAAGAAACTCTCTCTCAAGAAAAACGCAGTTCCGAGCAACAAACACTTTGTTCTCGGATTGGTTGTAAAAGTAGTATGCCTTGGTTTCCTTAGGATAACCAACGAAGTAGCATTTATCAGATTTGGGCTCGAGCTTATCTGTAATTAATCTCTTAACATAAGCTTCACAACCCAAAATCTTCAGGAAAGACACATTCGGAACATTTCCAGTCCACATCTCATGTGGTGTCTTTGCAACTGATTTTGACGGAACCCTATTTAGTGTAAACGCAGACGTTTCTAGAGCGTATCCCCAAAAGGATAATGGAAGAGTTGAGAGACTCATCATTGATCGAACCATATCTAATAAAGTCCGATTTCTCCTCTCAGACACGCCATTCCATTGTGGTGTTCCAGGAGGAGTGAGTTGTGAAACAATTCCACAATCTCTCAAATGATCACTGAATTCTTGGCTTAAGTATTCTCCTCCACGATCTGATCGAAGAGCCTTAATACTTTTGCCAAGTTGATTCTGTACTTCATTTTGGAATTCTTTGAACTTTTCAAAAGATTCCGACTTATGTCTCATTAAATAGACATAGCCATACCTGCTGAAATCATCAGTGAAGGTGATGAAGTATCAAAAATTTCCTCTGGCACTTGTGCTCATTGGGCCGCATACATCTGTATGTATAAGGCCCAACAGGTCACTGGCCCTTTCGTTTGATTTGTTGAAAGGGGCCTTAGTCATTTTGCCTAGTAAACAAGATTCACATTTCTCACATGATTCATAATCAAATGAGCCCAAAAGCCCATCACTATGGAGCTTTTGAATCTGTTTCTCGTTTATGTAGCCCAAACGACAATGCCATAGAAAAGTCTGATTCGTGTCATTTGATTTGAATCTCTTGGTGTTAATGTTATAGATTTCTGTGCTTTGGTTTAGAACATAAAGCCCATTCTCTAATGGGCTGCTACCATAATACATATCATTGTAATCAAAAGAACAACATTTATTCTTAATTGAAAACTGATATCCTTCCAAATCCAAAACAGGAATAGAAATAATATTTCTGCTTATAGCAGGTACATAGTAGCAATTATGAAGTTCTAAAACCAAACCAGAAGGTAAAGACAAGTTAAATGTTCCTACGGCTAATGCAGCAACTCTTGCTCCATTCCCCACACGCAGGTCCACTTGTCCCCTTTCCAACGTCCTACTGTTGCTTAGGCCCTGCATATTTGTACAAATATGAGCACCACAGCCGGTATCCAATACCCAAGAAGTAGAACCAGAAGTAGTAACATTTACTTCTATAACGTAAATACCTGAAGATGAAGTCTCGAAAGTCTTCTTCTTCTTCTTCTTCTTCTCTTCCAAGAATTTGTTGCAATTTCTCTTCCAATGCCCAGGCTCTTTACAGTAATGGCACTTATCAGTCTCAGATGGGCCCGGCTTGGGCTTCGGGGCTGGCGCAGGCGTGTCCTGGTTCTCAACCGGGACTGCCTTGCCCTTTCCCTTGCCTTTGCCAAGTTTCTTAAACTTCTTACCCCCTTGTACCATAAGTACATTAGGAGTGCCCTTCCTGATATTAGGCTCAGCTGTCTTGAGCATGCCATGCAGTTCAGTCAACGTCTTTGTCAAGTTGTTCATGTTATAGTTCATAACAAACTGATCATAACTTGACGGCAGTGACTGCAGAATGATGTCAGTAGCCAACTCTTGGCTAATGGGACAATCCAGTCTCCCCAGGTTATCAATATAACCCATCATCTTAATGACATGAGGACTGACCGGACTGTCCTTTGGTAGCTTGCATTCAATAAGAGATTTAACCGTCTGGTATCTCTCAGTTCGTGCTTGCTCCTGAAACATACTTTTCAGGCTAGTGATCATCTCCACGGGCGACTCCACGTTCTCGTATTGCTTCTGCAAATCCGAGTTCATGGTAGCCAACATGAGACAATTCACATCGACCACATCATTAGAATGCTTATCCCAAGCATTCCTTTCTACATGTGGAGCATTGGCTCTCGGTTTTTCAGGGAGAACATTTTCAAGGACATAGTCCCGCTTCTCCTGCTTGAGAACAATTCTCAAGTTCCGATACCATTCGAGAAAATTCGATCCATTTAACTTGTCCTTCTCAAGGACGGATCGTAGGGAGAAAGAATTATTATGAGTAGTAGTCATAGCTGAGAACATAGAAAAGAAAAAGGTTTAGTTATGATGTTCAAGAAATGAGAAATCTTAACTTTTAAGAAAACTCGCATTATATTCAATCAATGCTTCCTCAGTTGAATATAATGATCCAAGACCCATATTTTACTAAATTCAAGTGAGCCACTGGCTATCACTCAACTTTAGCTATTTAGGTAAGCAACAACCTTGCTAGTTATATCCAATATAACTCTTGGTTGTGGATCGACATCTTATGTCCAATCCACCTGATGTCTCTGAGCCCAAAACGATTTTGATGGCCCAGTCAAGTAAATCAATCTCTTCAGTCACATAATTTTCGATGTCTTGCACTGCAAGTCCACCAACACGATTACCTCTGCCTTACTCATGAAATTGTGGACATCTTGCACTGCAAGTCTATCACACAACTAAATAGGTCTTGACAGTTGACAAGATTGGAAAGACATCAAGTACACTTGATATTTGGTTGAGGAACGGAACCATTTAAAACGTTCAGTTTTACTATGTTTTAATTCTTATAATTAATCCGCGATGACCGATCAATCCAATTGATCCGGTTTTGAGTACCGGTCAGCGTCGATCGATGCTACATTAGCATCGGTCGATGCCATCCTAATCAAACCAATCGCATTTAAACCATTCACATTGTTCGACCATTATTAACCAAGCTTGATAACCGGTCCAATCCAATTGAACCGATCCAACAATCTCGCGAGGCTGTGTCGATCGATGCAACGCTTGTGTCGATCGACACTAGGCGAAAACTAAGGTTTATTCGGGTTTTCGCCCTGCATCGATCGATGCCGGATTGGCATCGATCGACACCATGCGAGAAAACCCTTAAACGTTTTCGATCAGAACCCTAAACTAGGTTTTCAGGAAAACGAATTTCAGCATGCTTGTATCAATTATACAAAGATCCAGATTCAACTAATCTAATCATCATGCTACAGATTCAATGGAACCCTAAAGCTCTGATACCACTGAAGGAATTTCTAGCAGTTCTAATCAGGATTAGCAACCCTAGTCTGAATTCCGAGCCTAGGATCTAAGGTTCATGTAATTGAATCTAACAGATCTCGAGATTACCTGATGAATATGCAGCGGAAGTATTTGCAGATAATCGAGATCACGAAGCGCCTCAAGTGCTGCGCCTCTACTGGTATCCACACGCACACAAACTGGACCGCAGGGATGCTAGTGCCTTTCAGAGATCTAATCTCCAGAGAGGTCTGTTTCTGTGTTCTGGTGGCTGTGAATTAGGTTAGGGGACGAGTTTAGGTCGACCATATATCTTATATATGTCGGCTTAAACCACAACGGAATTAACCAACGATTAAACCGAATTAATCTGATTAATCCGCGAGTGCATCGATCGATGCACTGGTTGCACCGATCGACACTCCCCAGAACATTGATATCGAATGCATATCACATATGCATTCACTTGGATCATTACATTAATGATCAACCTCGTCTTTAACGCCCAGTTTGCTTAGGTGTGTGACCCTGTAGGATCATATAACACTAGCAATGAGTTCTGAACTCATTGATCATAAGCGGCTTCTAGCAAAGCGTTATGACTACCTAGTGTTATGTGATTGTCATCTCGACTATACGACTTTCACTTAGAGCAAGTACAGTAGATTTCAGGACATTCCCAACAGAGAATACCAAAGGCCTTCTGCATCCTTTGACGGTCTCCATCGATCCATCACTGATCCGTGATCTGCCTATCCTTCGATCCATCAAAGAGTCAATCCTAGCCGGGAACTCATTACAGTTGACCCTGACCGCAAAGAAGTCGGTATGAGGTATCAGTGGAAAAGGTATCAGTGGGAAGCAACAGAAAGAATGAAGCCGTCAGTATGATGAGTTAGCAAAGAGATGTGAAGGAACTTCAGCAACAGAGTGGAGATCAAAGTGAAGAGATCGGTATGAATTGAGTTGGAGTCTCAGTGAAACCAGATTCGAAGATCAGATTCTTGAAGAGTATTCCAGGAAGTTGAATTGGTATTGGATGTATGTGGAAGTCGAAGCAAAGTGGGGAAGTTAGAAGTGAGAATCAGAGCAAAGTAGCCAGCCTCGGATGAGTTCGGAGTTCAAGGTGGAGTAGTTCAGTTAAGAGCCAAGTAGGGTAGTGCAGACCAGACCGAGGATCGAGAAATTAGAACAGTGGTCAAGAGAGAAGCATGAAGTTCAGTAAGATTGTATTTATGAGTTGGAAGAGCACCAGTAAGCATCAGAAGTGGGTTCTGTGCGGCAGTGTTCGAGTAAGAAATCATTGGAGTTTGTGTACCGAGGCAACTTACAAGGTTGGTGTCAATTCGAAGTCTGTTAGTGACGGAGAATTCGGGGACCGAATTCCTGTAAGTGGGGAATAATGTAATACCATGTTTCCAAAAACATTGTCAACGGGCAGAAGAAAAGTCAATAGGGGCAAAATCATAATTTTGCCAAAGTCCATGGGCAAAATGGTAATTTTGCCAAAAGTTGAGACGGAAGCCGAGACGGGTCAAATGTTCTTGTTTTTCAACATAAAGAACATTTACAAGACCAGAAGTGGAAGAAACGGAGTTAAAACAGATTTTTTGGGCTATCGGGAATGGAAACCGACTAAACCAAGAAAACTTCAAATTCATAACGGGAGCTACAAAACTCCAAATGAGGTGAGTCAACTTTCTAAATTCATCTAAAATCACGGAGAATCAATTTTTAAGTATTTGGATATTTATGGGAACAGCTAAGAGTTTTCTAAAATATTAAACGCGAGAACGGGTAAACCGAAGCAACGGGAAATAACCGGTTTATGGATCGGTTAAAGGCAGTTTTAGCTGGTATTTTTGAATCAGAAACACTCATCAGGACAACTGTTCTTCTCCTGATGGCGCCACCTTGCTCAGTTGGATACATTGCATGGATTTTTGATGCATGAACCATTTTTTGCATGGAATCTCATATCCCATCACATTCACTTCACCTTAAGCCTCTCACTCTAGCCTCTCAAGCTCTCTCTCGATCTCTGCCTCTCTCCTCTCTCCAGAAACAACCAAAAATCCCAGAACATTGCTTGTATCTTCAAGGGAAACTCAAGAACATTCAAGTGTTCTTGAGTGTTCTTCAAGACTTGGGTAGCAAGAAATCCCATATCTCTCAAACTATAACCCTAATTCACAAACCACTTGTTCCATTGGATTCACCACCCTCTCCTCTACAACCGGCTCCTCTCGTTCCGTCGCCGTCGCCGGAGGCTCACCGGAGCCACCTTGAAAGAGTCGCCGCCGGCGAGACTATTTCCTTTCCTTGGGTGAATCTTCTTCCAGCAGCTCTTCCACCTCCCTAGAAGCTTCCATGTGGTCTTTGGAGTTTTCCTAGCCGCCGGAGCTTGCCTTTAGTCGCCGGAAAAGTCTAAGTCTGTCTGGTCAATGCCAGACCACCGCCGGTCAACGCCGGAGACCAGCCACTCCTTAGCTCTCACTCTCCGTGTTCTTCTCTTTGTGTGGTGTTCTTCATCATGGCCAGTGTCTTTTGATCATTAATCGCCGGAGAAGCTCTTGAACCGTCGGTCAACGCAGCTCCGCCGCGGTCAATGACGGAGCATGCAACATAAGAAGCCCAATCGCCGCCGTCTCTTCAACTGGTTCATCAAGGAGGGTTAAGCATTGGTCTGGCATGGATTTGGGTTGGGTTAGCATTGGGATCGGTTTAGTTTAAATGGTCAAAGCCAAAGTCAACGTCGGTCAACAATTGACTTTGATCCGGTTTCACTAAACCGGTCAACTGAGATTTGGTTTGGTGGTTCAGCCGTTTCAGAGTTGGGTCAACCGGTTCAAGTCCAGTCAACTGTCAAGCGTGGTCAACTGTCAACTAGGCAGTCGGTCAACGCCGGTCAACGCGGTCAACGCCTGAAACCGAGCCGGCCAATGCTCGGTCAATGGTCATTCGGTGATTCGGGAGCGTTTGTGATACGTATAGGGGTATTCGGGAGTTCGGGGTTTAATTCGGTGGTCTCGGGATTCATACCACGTCAGATTCGTCATTCCACGCTTATTCACCTTGTCGGCTCAAACCGTAGAGTAGTTACTGCATATAGACCGAGAACCGAGAAACCATAAAACTAGGATTTGCATACCCGAACTTGAATGAGATGATTGATAATTGATATTGGCTGATTCACTGTAAACCGGATAGGACTTGAAATGCATGTTATGAGCTTAGGGCTAAAGATTAAACCGATGTGTGCAGCTACGTTGTTAGAAATATTGATTGATGCATTCATATAAACGTTGCATGGTAGGACAGTATATGCATCTATACCTATTAAATAACGATATTGAATGAATCTATATACGGGAATTAAGACGACATTACAATACAAAATTAAACCTAACAAACGCATAGAGTATGTAACGGGAGCGGGGGTTTGGTTTAATAGTGGGTTAAGGGTTAATCAATGAATGAATTAAGTTATTTATGAGACGTCGGGTAGTCTAGTAAGCTACTAACTCTAAAGCGACGGATCGAGGAGTGATTAAAAGATACTTAGGAAAAGGTAAATTAAGAAGTATGGGTTCAATGAGCCGTCTACGGGTTAGCAATCCGCTAATCCAAGGTAGGGGACGAGAATGAGTTATGAGCCGTCTACGGGTTAGCAATCCGAGTGATGCCATAGCTATGTAGACCCATGGAATACTGAGTGACGCCAGTAGGTGTACGGTTCGGAGAATACGGGTCATGTCCTAGGGTCGAATTGCATGAATGCTTAGGTTACCGTGGGGTAGCTCGAGTCACTGTGTACTGATGGACTGCGAACAATGTCCTAGGTCGTAAGACTTCGTGTTTACATCTGGGAGTCGTGGGTTAGTTCCCTTGTCGTAGCTATGTAGACCCATGGAAGTTACCGAGAGCGTTAACGGTGAAGTGTGTGTGTGGTTTTGTATTGCGCGATAGATAGATCGAGTCCAATCGAGAGCATGTTAATATGCTCGGGTTTTAATCCCTAGAGCTACACTGCAAGTGCACAGACGTGAACTAGTTGTATACAGGGTGTCGAATCCACAGAGACTCAAGACTCTTGCGGTAGATTATAGAACGTCGAATTAAGCTAAGTGAAACAGAGAGTAAGCAGTAAATCAAAACAATAAAGTAAATCAAGCGGTGTGTATCAATCAAACGAAGCGTCAGGTCAAGGGAGTTCTCAGGAAATAAGGAACACATGATAATCAATCAATCGGGATCTAATTAAGTACTGTTCTAGAACTAGAATCACAGAAGCATAAGAAACCAACTTTCGTTGCGAGTATTATCTATGTCTAGCAACCTAGCAAACCAACTTTCGTTGCGAATTCTAGAGATCCTAAACATGCATTAATCTCAGGTTCTTTCGTTCACAATTCTCCTAAGCAAAATTTCTTTGCGAATAGTCAAACTGCTCATCTAGGTTCTTTCTAGTTAGTTCAATTTTCGCTGCAGAAATCAACCTAACATCAATAATCTAAGTGGCCAATTCAGATTAAGCAGTAAGAACAACCCTAGATGAAGAACTACAAAGATATGAATCCCTACATATTTATCAACCTATTATTCCATGAAATCCCTTGTGAGAATACCTAAACCTAACAGGTAAACTACTCAGACATGGCAGATGAAACAAAAGACATGATGAATAGAAAACCAAGTATCATAAAATAGAAACAAGGAATATGAGTTCCAAGTCTCTCTCTCTGAATAGAATAAAGCGTATGAAAAGCGTAGCCTAAACAATGGCTTAAAAACCCTAATATAATGATCTAAACACGTATGGGGCTTCTTTGTAATTATGAGAAACTTCTGGGCTAAAGCTGCAATTTCCAAACTCTTCATTAAACTCGCGAGAATTGCCTGATCCGCATTTGTGTCGATCAATGCCACAGGTGTGTCGATTGACACATGAATCCAGAATCGGCAGTGACTTCTTCTTCTCGCACAAATGCTCCAAATAGCTCCAGAATGCGCCATAACGTCCAAATCCGCTCCGAACATACCTAGACATGTAAACACACATAAAAAGTATCCAAAACATACTAAAAGGCTCGATAACAAAGACATATACCATGGTTGAAAGTCCTAAAAACCATGATATATCAAGTCTCCCACACTTAGCCTTTACTTGCCCTCAAGAAAACAGAAAACCAAGATCAGGAGAAGAAGTTTGAAAACTTCAAAAACTCGTTTCATCGTTGGAGCACCGCACTCAGATTCCCCTTAGTAAGCCACGTGAAAAATAAACCTGCAAACATCAAGACCAACATGTACTTCCCCCACACTCAGCGACTATCCTGAGTAAACTCCACAATCACATCCAGAGCATCCAAATTCACCACACTGACTTCTATAATCTAATAAGTGCGGTCTCACCTAGGGAGTATCGATCAAAGAACACATGGACTCTTACTCTGTTAGAACTTGACACCAATAATGTTCCTTAGCACTGATTTTTTCCCACTGGGTATCATTTTATTTTTTCTATTAGTGCTCTTCCCTTTTTATTCGGGGTATTACTTTGGACATGTTTGCATGGATGCACATGAGGTAATAGGGGTATCTACCACTCCCGTGACCACTTCGAAGCTACTAGCTTATCCTCAGTTTATCTCTCTTTTTTTTTACTTTCAAGGCAGGGGAGAAGGGAACCATAATCAGACAGGTTTACAAGCTGTGCCAGGACTAACAGAGGAATCCGACTCAAAGTATACCAAGCCCCTAGGTGAGAAAAATTAAGTCAAGTTAAGTGCGAAGTCAGTAATGGATTCTCTGAATACCTGAAGTGATATGGGTGTCCTCAGTAGGCTGGTTTGTGCGGGGTTTTCTAATAGTCATAGATCATCTGCAACTCATCCAATGGTTACTTACGTTCCTGTAAGTGTGGTAATCTCCTCAAAAAGTCCATGTTTCCTACTCAATTTGACTCAATAAAACAGATTGGACTAACAGTAAGAAAACAAAAAGCGGTGCGTCAGTAGCTACCTCCCCCACACTTAAAACACACTGTCCCCAGTGGTGTCAAGCTTAGGCTAGGTGAGAAAAGAAAAATCGGAATGAAGAGAATCCAAAAAGGGTAAGAACACTTACATGTCGTCGGCTTGTGTCGATCGATGCTAGGCGAAATTGCTCGCTGTTATGAGAATAACAGATGTTTGAACCGCAATTGAGACGGTAATTTTAACCCGCATAAGACCGCTGCGTCGATCGACACACATGACCGTGTCGATCGATGCAGGGCGATTCCGACCTGTTCTCACGCTATGAACACACCAAAACAGAAAAATCAAAGCACACAAAATCAAAACGAAAAAGAAAAGAAAAACAAGCCTACTAGTGGGTTGCCTCCCACTCAACGCTTGTTTTTAGTCATTAGCTTGACTATGGAAAGGAGATCCGACTTATGGGGGATTCAATAGATACTTGGAGTGTCTCTGTGAATGTCTCCTCATCCAAGGTGGTGTATAGGCATTATGATCATGAGATCTCCCAAGGTAGGAGTGAAGAGAACCAGGGTGGGAGCGAAGCGTGGGTGGGAGACTGCGTTTCCTGCATTCACATCTGATGGATTAGGAGGTTTAAGTTTAGAAGACCCATACATGTGCTTTGGTGGAAGAGAGAGATCTGGAGATTTCTGCTTAAGAGCAGTTGCAGGCTCTGAAGATGTTAGAGCAAGTTCAGAATGGACTGCCATCTTCTTTTCTCCAATAGGAATCTCTGGTTCCACTTCAACACTAAAGCTCTGTCCATCAATGGTGGATTTCCGCAGCTTATCCATCTTGAACTGCAAAGGCTTATCTCCCAGGTGGAGATCAATCAGATCATGTCTCACATCAATCACTGCTCTAGCAATAACTAAGAAGGGTCTTCCAAGCAGAAAAGGATCATTCGGTTCAACCGCATACTTCAACACCACAAAGTCTGTTGGAATCATGTAATATCCAACTCTGACATGAATGTCCTCAAGAACTCCTTCCGGATACCTCTTTGATCGATCAACTAGGATGAGAGAGATCCTAGTGGGCTGGAAATCCATCAGTCCCAATCTCACAGCCACAAAGTATGGCATGAGATTTACACCAAATCCTAAGTCACAAAGAGAATGCTTGAATCTGTCTTTGAAGATGAAACAGTCTAGCATAAAAACTCATGGGTCTGGAAGCTTTTCTGAAATCTGAATCAGCTTCTTTTCCATCACTGCCTTGCATTAAGCTTCGTCTAGCTCATGTTTGGACCTCGTAGGAGCCTTAGGATAGGGCAATTGAGGCTTACAGACTCGTTCAAGGACTGTTGCAGGTTTCTGGATCCGTCTACGATCTGTGTCGATCGATGTTGAGGATGTATCGATCGACACATGGTGATTAAGAGCTCTTTCATCATACGTATCGGGCATTGATATATCATGGTTTTTAGGACTTTCAACCATGGTATATGTTTTTGTTATCGAGTCTTTTAGAGTCCTTTGGAGTCCTTTTATGTGTAATTACAGGTCTAAGTATGTTTAGAGCGGATTTGGACATTATGGCGCATTCGGAAGCTATTTGGAGCATTTTCCCGAGAGGAAGAAGTCACTGTCGATTATGGATCCATGTGTCGATCGACACACCTGTGCATCGATCGACACAAGGGCGTGACAGACATATCTCACGAGTTTAATGAAGATTTGTGGAAACTGCAACTTGGCCAGAAGTCTCTCATAATTACAAAGATGCCCCAGCCGAGTTTAGATCACTATATTAGGGTTTTTAAAACCATTGTTTAGGCTACGCTTTACTTACGCTTTATTTTATTCAGAGAGAGAGAGAGATTTGGAACAAATATTCCTTGTTTCTGTTTTATGATATTTGGTTTTCTATTCATTATGATTTATGTTTCATTGATCATGTCTGAGTAGTTTACCAGTTAGGTTTAGGGATTCTCACAAGGGATTTAATGGAATTATAGGTTGATCAATCTATAGGGATTTATATCTTTCCAGTTCTTCATCTAGGGTTGTTCTTAATGGTTGATCTGAATTGGCCACTTAGATTATTGATATTAGGTTGATTTCTGCAACGACAATTGATTAATTAACTAAAAAGAACCTAGATGAGAAATTTAACTATTCGCAAAGAAATTTGGCTTAGGAGAATTGTGAACGAAAGAACTTGAGATTAATGCATGTCTAGATCTCTAGGATTCGCAACGAAAGTTAGCTTGCTAGGTTGTTAGACATAGTTAATATTCGCAACGAAAGTTGGTCTGTTGTATTTCTATGATTCTAGTTCTAGAACAGCACTTAATTAGATCCCGATTGACTGATTAGCCTGTGTTCCTGATTTCCTAAGAACTCCCTTGACCTGACACTTCACTTGATTGATTTACATTGTTACTTTATTTTCTGCTTTGATTTACAGCTTATTTTCTGATTGCTTCCTAGCTAAATTTGACATTCTATAATCTATCGTAAAAGTCTTGAGTTTCTGTGGTTCGACCCCTAGATACTACAATTGTCATGTGCACTTGTAGTTTACATTAGGGATTAAACTCTAAGCATATCAAGTTTTTGGCGCCGTTTCCGGGGACTCTAGTCTTCGATAGATTTGAGCTTAGGGTTTAGACTAGGTTTTTCGTTTTTGTTTTTGGTTACTGGTTTTTCGTTTTCTTGCGTTTTAGGTACATCTAGAATCGCATTGCATCGATCGACACGGTCCTAAGTGTCAATCGACACAGTTTCTCATAGCATCGATCGACACTCTACTTGCATCGGTCGATACAAAGCGAGACTTGAACTGAATCGATCGTTGTGGTCTTGTGCATCGATCGACTCTTGAGGATTACCGACGGTTTATGCCTGATCAAGCGAACAGAAGTAATACGGACAAGGAGCTTGTGAAACTTGAAATTAAGGAGCTCGCAAAGCTAGAGAGAGAGAGAACAGAAAGGCTCAGAGATCAGTTAAGATGGCAAATGTTAATGTTGTGCCTTTGATTTTGGGGCGAGACGCTGAAGCTGTCCTGATAGATGCGCAGAATAATCTCTACAATGCTCAAGGGCAGAGGATTGATGCTGAAGGGAATGTGATTGTTCAAGGCGTTGTTCAGCAACTTGATGAAGAAGCTCATGATGAAGGAGCAGGTGGACAAGGAAATCCACGACCTGAAGCGCCATAGCCTCCTGCTAGGAGGACACTAGCTGATTACAACAGACATGATGAGTTATATGCTAACAGGTCTGTGATTGTACCTCCTGCATTTCCGCAGAGTGATTTTGAGCTGAAGACATCTTACTACTCTTGTGGGACAACACCTCTTTCATGGACTCCTACATGAGCATTCGATGGATCACATAGAGGACTTTGAGTCCTTAGTCACTGGGATGAAGAATTATGGAGTGACCTATGATTACTTACACTGCAAGCTTTTTCCTCACTCTCTTGGAGGAGAAACTGCTAATTGGCTGAAGCAGATTCCACCTGGGACTCTTACTACTTGGGATGCAGTGAAGAAGAAGTTTCTGATGCACTTCAATAATGATGCTAGATCCGATCGTCTTAGATAGGATCTCTTGACCTTTAAGCAGGGATGTACAGAGCCTTTGAAAGCAGCTTGGGTGAGATTTAGGATGTACCAGAGAGATTGCTCACATCATGGTTTCACTGAGGTTCAACTGCTGGGCATCTTCTTTAGATGCTGCAAGTAATGGGAACTTCAATACCAAGTCTCCAGAGGAAGCTAAGGAGCTTATTAAGAACTTGATAACTAGTAATAGTGTCAAGAATGTTGATATGGAGAGGCAGAAATCCGGTGGCAAAGTGGATAGTTCACAAATAGTTGAGATGAGTTATAAGATTGATTCTCTCCATAACATCTTGCTTGGGAAGAAGCAGGTCCAATTTGTTGCAGATGCTGATGAATCTAAGGACGTGAATTACATAGTTGGATCTGGTTATCAAGGTCAAAGGAATGGAAATCAACAAGGACAAACTTCAGGTTTCGCACCAAAGTCTGCATTTTAGAGACCTTTCCAGCATAACAGCTCATTCTCTAGAGAATATGGTTCCTCATCATATCAGTCTGTTTCTCCTCAAAATGAGCAGAATGATAAGGTGATGGGACTGTTGGAGCAGCTTTTAGAAGGACAGCAGAAGAGTACAATGGACTTCAATGGAAAGATGGATTCCATGTACTTGAATTTGAATGGAAAGATAGAAGCCATAAGCACTCATGTGAAGAAGCTGGATGTTCAGGTTCAGCAGACTGCTGGAGTTGCGCAAAGGCAGAACGGATCAGGAAGAACTGAACAGAAGCAAATCATCAATGATGTGAATGTAGGAGATGAAGTTGATTTCATATATGAGGAAGAAGATATCATAGCTGATTTTCTCGCTGAATTTTGTCTGTTTGCGCCGAGCATCGATCGACACACCCTTGGCTTTGATCGATGCATGCTCGATACGTCAGATGAATTTGTCACTAATCGCCTTGTGCCAATCGACGTTGTATCTGAATCGATCGACACAGATCGCAAACGAGACCAGAAACCTGCAACAGTCCTTGAACGTGTCTGTAAGCCGTCTGTACCACATTCTAAAGCTCCTAACTTGTCCAAACAGGAGCTATACGATGCTAAATGCAAGGCAGTGATGGAAAAGAAGCTGGTTCAGATTTCAGAGAAGCTTCCAGACCCATGAGTCTTTGTGCTAGGCTGTTTCATCTTTAAGGACACATTCAAGCACCCTCTGTGTGACTTAGGTTCTGGTGTGAATCTCATGCCATATTCTGTGGCTAAGAGATTGGGACTGATGGAATTCCAGCCTACTATGATCTCTCTTATCCTAGCTGATCGATCAAAGAGGTATCCAGAAGGAGTTCTATAGGACATTCCTATCAGAATGGGAGATTACTTGATTCCAACTGACTTTGTGGTACTGAAGTATAATGTTGAACCGGATAATCCTTTGCTGCTTGGAAGACCCTTCTTAACTACTGCTGGAGCAGCGATTGATGTGAGACACAATCTGATTGATCTCCACCTGAGAGATAAACCATTGCAGTTCAAAATGGACAAGAAGAGGAGATCCATCATAGATGGATAAAGCTTCAGTGTGGAAGTGGAACCAGAGATTTCTATTTGAGAAGAGAAGATGGCAGTTCATTCTGACCTTGCTCTAACATCTTAAGAGCATGTAACTGCTCTTAAGCAGAAAGCTCCAGATCTCTCCCATCCATCAAAGCACACGTATAAATCTTCTAAATTTAAATCTCCTAATCCATCAGCTGTGAATGTAGAGAAACCCCGTATCCCACCCACGCTTCGCTCCCACCCTAGTTCATTTCACTCTTTCCTTGGGAGATCTCATGATCACAATGTTTATACGCCACCTTGGATGAGGAGACATTCACAGAGACACTCCAAGTCTTTTTTGAATCCCCCATAAGTCCGATCTCCTTTCCATAGTCAAGCTAATGACTAAAACAAGCGTTGAGTGGGAGGCAACCCACTAGTTGGTTTGTTTTTCTTTTCATTTTTCGTTTTGATTTGTGCTTTGATTTTTCTGTTTTGGTGTGTTCATAGCGTGAGAAACATTCAGGATCGCTCAGCATCGATCGACACGGTCATGTGTGTCGGTCGATGCAGATGCGCTATACGGTTTACCGGATCGATTGCGGTTTAAGCATCGGTTATTTACATAAGCGCAAGCAAATTCGCCTAGCATCGATCGACACAACTTTTCGGATTCTTTTAATTCCTATTTTTCTTCTCGCCGATCCTAAGCTTGACACCACTGGGGACAGTGTTTTTCAAGTTTGGGGTAGGTAGCTACTGACGCACCGCTTTTCGTTTTCTTAGAGTCAGTCAAATCTGTTTTATTGAGGCAAATTGAGTAGTAAACAAAGACTTTTTGAGAAGATTACCACACTTGTAGCAACTTAAGTGACCATTGGATGAGTTGCAGATGATTTATGACTATTAGAAAACCCCTCACATACCAGCCTACTGAGGACATCTATATCACTTCGGGTATTCAGAGAATCCATTGCTTACTTCGCACTTAACTTGACTTAATTTTTCTCAGCTTGGAGCTTGGTATACTTTAAGTCGGATTCCTCTGTTAGTCCTAGCACAGCTTGTAAACATGTCTGATTATGGTTCCCTTCCCCCCGGCCTTGAAAGTAAAAAAGAGATAAACTGAGGATAAGCTAGTAGCTTCGAAGTGGTCACGGGAGTGGTAGAGACCCCTATTACCTCCTGTGCATCCATGGAAACATGTCCAAAGTACTACCCCGAATGAAAAAAGGAAGAGCACTGATAGAAAAAATAAAATGATACGCAGTGGGAAAAAATCAGTTCTAAGGAAGGAAAAGGAGAATAAAATGATAGAAAAAATAAAATGATACGCACTGGGGAAAAATCAGTTCTAAGGAAGGAAAAGGAGAAGAAAGGAACCAAAAGAAACAGTATGGTGTTCAGGTGCTAACAAGAGTAAGAGTCCATGTGTTCTCTGAACGATATTCCCTTGGTGAGACCGCACTTAATAGCTTATAGATGTTAGTGTGGTGAATTTGGATGCTCTGGATGTGATTGTGGAGTTTACTCAGGATAGTTGAAGTGTGGGGGAAGTACACGTTGGTCTTGATGTTTGCAATTTTATTTTCATGTGGCTTACTAAGGGAAATATGAGTGTGGTGCTTCTACGATGAAACAAATTTTTGAAGTTTTCAAACTTCTTCTCCTGATCTTGGTTTTCCGTTTGCTTAAGGGCAAGCAAAAGCTAAGTGTGGGGGAGTTGATATATCATGGTTTCTAGGACTTTAAACCATGGTATATGTCTTTGTTATCGAGTCTTTTAGAGTCATTTGGAGTCCTTTTATGTGTGATTACAGATCTAGCTACGTTTGGAGCGGATTTGGACATTAAGGCGCATTCTAGAGCTATTTGAAGCATTTGCCCGAGAGGAAGAAGTCACTGTCGATTCTGGATCCATGTGTCGATCGACACACTTGTGCATCGATCGACACAAGGGCGTGACAGACATATCTCGCGAGTTTAATGAAGATTTGTGGAAATTGCAACTTGGCCCAGAAATTCGTCATAATTACAAAGATGCCCCAGCCGAGTTTAGATCATTATATTAGGGGTTTTCAGCCATTGTTTAGGCTACGCTTTACTTACGCTTTATTCTATTCAGAGAGAGAGCGAGAGAGATTTAGAACTCATATTCTTTGTTTCTGTTTTATGATATTTGGTTTTCTATTCATTATGATTTTTGTTTCATTGATCATGTCTGAGTAGTTTACCAGTTAGGTTTAAGGATTCTCACAAGGGATTTCTTGGAATTATAGGTTGATCAATCTGTAGGGATTCATATCTTTCTAGTTCTTCATCTAGGGTTGTTCTTAATGCTTGATCTGAATTGACCACTTAGATTATTGATATTAGGTTGATTTCTGCAACGACAGTTGATTAATTAACTAGAAAGAACCTTGATGAGCAATTTAACTATTCACAAAGAAATTTGGCTTAGGAGAATTGTGAACGAAAGAACTTGAGATTAATGCATGTCTAGATCTCTAGGATTCGCAACGAAAGTTGGCTTGCTAGGTTGTTAGACATAGTTAATATTCACAACGAAAGTTGGGATGTTATATTCCTGTGATTCTGGTTCTAGAACAACACTTAATTAGATCATGATTGATTGATTAGCATGTGTTCCTGATTTTCTGAGAACTCCCTTGACCTGACGCTTCGCTTGATTGATTTACATCGTTTACTTTATTTTCTGCTTTGATTTACTGCTTATTTTCTGATTGTTTCCTAGCTAAATTTAACGTTCTATAATCTATCGTAAGAGTCTTGAGTCTCTGTGGTTTGACTCCTAGATACTCCTAGAGGCTCGGTGCAGACAAACATAATTTATCCATAAAATCAGATATGATATCCTTTTCCTCTTGGGTCAGATCAACTTCATCTCCTACATTCACAGCATTGACGAATTGCTTTTGTTCAATTCGCACAACTCCATTATGTCTTTGCGCTGCTCCAGCAGTCTGCTTAACCTGAACGTCCAGCTTCTTCACATGAGTGCTTATGGCCTCTATCTTCTCATTGAGATCCAAGTACATGACATCCATTTTTCCATTGAAATCCAATGTACTCTTCTGCTGTCCTTCCAAGAGTTGTTCCAACATAACCATCATCGTATCATTCTGCTCATTTTATGGAGGAGGAGCCTGATATGAAGAAAAACCATAATCTCTGGAGAATGAAGTGTTCTGCTGGAAAGGTTTCTGAAATGCAGACTTTGGTGTGAAACCTGAAGTCTGTCCCTGCTGATTTCCATACCTCTGATCTTGATAACCAGCTCCAGCTATGTAATTCACATCCTTAGACTCATCAGCATCTGCAGCAAATTGGACCTGCTTCTTCCCAAGCAAGATGCTATGGACAGAATCAATCTTATTACTCATCTCAGCTATCTGCGAGCTATCAAGTTTCCCACCAGATACTAAAATTGAGTCTTTGTGGTTCGACCCCTAGATACTAAAATTGTCCTGTGCACTTGCAGTTTACATTAGGGATTAAACTCTGAGCATATCAAGTTTTTGGCGCCGTTTCCGGGGACTCTAGTCTTCGATAGATTTGAACTTAGGGTTTAGACTAGGTTTTTCGTTTTTGTTTTTGGTTACTGGTTTTTCGTTTTCTTGCGTTTTAGGTACGTCTAGAATTGCATTGCATCGATCGACACGGTTCTGAGTGTCGATCGACACAGTTTCGCATAGCATCGATCGACACTCTACTTGCATCGGTCGATACAAAGCGAGACTTGAACTGAATCGATCGTTGCGGTCCTGTGCATCGATCGACTCTTGACGATTACCGACGGTTTATGCCTGATCACGCAAACAGAAGTAATCCGGACAAGGAGCTTGTGAAACTTGAAATTAAGGAGCTCGCAAAGCTAGAGAGAGAGAACAGAAAGGCTCATAGATCAGTTAAGATGGCAAATGTTAATGTTGTGCCTTTGATTTTGGGGCGAGACGCTGAAGCTGTTCTGATAGATGCGCAGAATAATCCTTACAATGCTCAAGGGCAGAGGATTGATGCTGAAGGGAATGTGATTTTTCAAGACGTTGTTCAGCAGCCTGATGAAGAAGCTCATGATGAAGGAGCAGGTGGACAAGGAAATCCACGACCTGAAGCGCCACCTAGAGCGCCATAACCTCCTGCTAGGAAGACACTAGCTGATTACAACAAACCTGATGAGTTCTATGCTAACAGGTCTGTGATTGTACCTCCTGCATTCCCGCAGAGTGATTTTGAGCTGAAGACATCTTACTACTCTTGTGGGACAACACCTCTTTCATGGAATCCTACATGAGCATCCGATGGATCACATAGAGGACTTTGAGTCCTTAGTCACTTGGATGAAGAATTATGGAGTGACCTATGATTACTTACACTGCAAGATTTTTCCTCACTCTCTTGGAGGAGAAGCTGCTAATTGGCTGAAGCAGATTCTGTTGGGATTATGTCCTGAAATCACATTGTACGAACTCTAGAGATAGTTGTATTGTCGAGATCGGACAATTCATGTGATACTGGGTAATCATAATGTTTTGCTAGAAACCAATTATGACAAATGAGTTGTAACTCGTTTCCAGTATCGTGTGAACCTACAGGGTCACACACCTAAGCAAGTTGGATATACTCTGCATGGGAATTGATCATTGGCATATGGTCTGATCGATATGTATTGGATACAGATCGAATATAAGTTTCAAAGGGGTGTATCGATCGACACCATTGGGTGCGTCGGTCGATACAGGACGTGTGTCGATCGACACCAATAAGTGTGTCGGTCGACACAATGGCGAAACCGAAACTGATGTTTCGGTTCACCTCGAGGTCAGTATATAAACACGTTTTATATCTCGACCTAAGGTGTTTGGTGAGCGCCGCCCAGACTGTTTTTTTCTCAGAGAGAAAACACAGAACCTCAAGAAACTAAAGTCCCAGGGAGATCCGAGCACCGGTACTAGCATCCCGGCGGATTCCAGCTTGTGTGCGTGTGGACTGAACAGTAGAGGCGCAACGATTGGGGCGCTGCAGATCTCGTGTTACCACAAACTTCCGCTGCCTAAAACTCCAGGTAATCACGAGGTGAGATCATGATTCAATAAACTAGACCCTAGATCCTAGGCTATCGGGAACTCGCGAGAATTCTGAATCTGTAGAATTGGCTCGGATTCCCAACAGTGGTATCAGAGCCTTAGGGTTTTATCATTGAATCGAACCTGTTAAACGAATTTGATGATTTAGATGTTGGACCGTTTAGTATCTCCTGATTCAATTCTCAGATTGATTCATCCTACTAAACATGCAGATCTAGGTTCTCTTGCTTAGAAACATAATAGATCTCACCTTTTACCTTGTTTATGCAGCGGAATGGGAGGTAAGGTCAGAGATCAGCAGAACCACCAAGAGATGGATCCTCCAAAGGCTCACACACGCACGCACAGGAAAGTGGCTGCTAGACCGAGCAGGAGAGGAGGCGCAGAGAGAGAGAGAACTCGCGGCTGGGGAGGGTTAGGAGAATTAGAACTAGGGCAAGGTTTATTTATTAAAACCCTTGTCCAGTTCTTATGGGCTTTTGGGCCCAATTCTCAGTTCTGATTAAATCCCTTGGATTTAATCAGGCCCTTTAGTCTCTCTAAGTACAGTAAATGCCTAGCACTTTTACCGTACTTCTGCTAAACCGTTCCTACGTATTTTCCCGATAGCTTAGGCGTGTGACCCATATGGGATCATATAATAAAGGCAATAAGTCCAAGACTTATAGATCATGAGCGGACTCTAGCAAGCCATCATGACCCCCAGTATTATATGACTTATGTCTGATCATTGACATACTCTTACTTTCTAGAGACAGTACAGAGATTACTGGACATAATTCCAACAATCTCCCACTTGAACTGGAATCTCTGTATTCATAATCCTTTTGTCTCAATATCTCGATTAGTCATAAGGCAAGATGAGTGTCATCCTTATTAAGGCTAATCTTGTTCATCGGACTCTGATTTGATACTGACAATCCAAACGACTCGGGACAGTCCGTTTGAGCATGGCCATGCATTTTCCAGTATTCAAATCTCCGATTGGCCTAGAGATATTCACTCCATTTATATTGGAGGGACAAATCCCGTCTTGTTCCATCACTGTAAACTACTCATTTCATAATGTACCCAAACAAGGTCCTTATAACTATCGCAGAACGATAGCGTTAGACAATGATCAAAGTGCATCAGTCCATGTGCAGTCACATGCATGCGAACTCAGGTCTAAGGACTATACTCTATAGTCGTAGTGAGAATCTCTTATGACACAGATATAAATATCCTGAAGAGTTCTCATAAGCGGGTCATGTCCGGTCGCATGTTCCCAACATACACCTATGTACTGACTTTGATGCCGCGCATCTATGACACCATGAAACTTGGTCATAAGTCACATACCAATCTAGTCTTACACAGTTGTTGGTGTTCCAATTTCAACAACCTTCGACTAGGGACTGAATGATATAAGCCATCTATCAAATATAGGGTCTCATGATCAAGCTAAATGACTTTGATGACTCAAGATCAAGTCACTTACTTCGATGACCTATAAAATGGTTCATATCACTTTGGAACGATTATTTCATCACAGTTAAAATAATCTTGAAATAATAATTTCATTAAACATAAAATGTTTTACAAGAACATATCAAATAACTAAATAAAGCCTTTAAACTCCCACTCAAATTTAGATTACATTTCAATGTCTCTAATGCCTACAGCTTCAGTCAGGAACTCGAGCTTAGGCCTTGGGAGTGGCTTTGTCAACGGATCAGCGACGTTATCATCTGTCTGAACTCGGCTGATCTTGACTTCCTTTCTATTAATGATGTCACGTATCAAGTGAAATCTTCTTAGAACATGCTTGGATTTCTGATGTGATCTTGGTTCCTTTGCCTGAGCTATAGCACCATTGTTGTCACAAAACAGTGCCAGAGGCTCAGCCGCATTTGGTATCACACCTAGTTCAATAATGAACTTTCGTATCCAAACAGCTTCCTTCGCTGCTTCTGAAGCGGCGATATATTCAGCTTCTGTAGTGGAATCAGCAACGGTGTCTTGCTTGGAGCTTCTCCAACTGATTGCACCGCCATTCAGACAAAAGATATAACCGGACTGTGACCGGAAATCATCTTGGTCTGTCTGGAAACTTGCGTCCGTGAATCCACTGACTTTAAGCACATCACTTCCACCGTATACCAAGAACTTGTCCTTAGTATGTCTTAGATACTTCAGGATGTTCTTGACGGCAATCCAATGGTTTTCACCTGGATTTGACTGGTATCTACTCGTCATGCTCAATGCATAAGCAACATCAGGACGAGTATAGATCATGGCATACATGATAGATCCTATTGCAGATGCATAAGGAATATTCTTCATGCGCTCAAGCTCAGCAGCCATCGTAGGGCTCTGCTTCTTAATTAGCGTTGTGCCATGTACCATTGGCGTGAAGCCCTTCTTGGAATCTTTCATGCTGAATCTTTGTAGGACTTTGTCAATGTATGAATCTTGACACAAGCCTATCAGCCTTTTAGATCTATCCCGGTAGATCCTTATTCCAAGAACGTATGCGGCTTCACCCATGTCTTTCATGGAAAAACAACTTCCAAGCCAGTCTTTTACCGACTTCAGCATTGGAACGTCGTTTCCGAGAAGCAGTATGTCATCGACATACAGAATAAGAAATACTATCTTGCTCCCACTAGTTTTCTTATACACGCATTGTTCTTCTTCGTTTCTGATGAAGTCAAATTGCTTGATCGCTTCATCAAAACGAAGATTCCAGCTCCTCGATGCTTGCTTCAATCCATAAATGGATTTATGAAGCTTGCATACTTTCCCAGCATTCTTTGGATCTATGTAACCGTCAGGTTGTGTCATATACACATCCTCTTCCAGAATTCCATTCAGGAAGGCGGTTTTCACGTCCATCTGCCAAATTTCATAATCATGAAAAGCTGCAGTTGCTAGTAGAATCCGAATAGATTTCATCATTGCCACTGGGGAATAGGTTTCATCGTAATCCACACCGTGAACTTGTCTGAAACCTTTTGCCACCAACCTGGCTTTGTAAATCTGGACATTTCCATCCACGTCAATCTTCTTCTTGAAGATCCATTTGCACTCAATGGCTTGTACACCAGCGGGTAAGTCAACCAACGAAAACACTTGGTTGACCGACATGGAGTCCATTTCGGAATCAGTGGCCTTACGCCACTTAGAGGAATCTGGGCCCATCATGGCTTGATTGAAGTTCGATGGTTCATCACCATCAATGATCAGAAGATCATGACAGTTAGTCACGAGGAATCCTTGATATCTCTCGGGTTCGTGACGGATCCTCCCGGATCTTCGAACTTCAGGTACTACAGGTTCAGGCTCTACAATTTCTTGTAGGTCCTCCTGCTGCTCTTCCTCATTAGGTTGAGCAGTATCCTGTTCATCTTGAATTTCTTCAAGCAGTACCTTACTCCCACTGTCTTTCTTAGAGAGAAACTCCCTCTCAAGAAAGTTACAATCCCGGGCAACAAAGATCTTGTTCTCGGAACGTAGATAGAAGTAATAAGCCTTGGTTTCCTTCGGATAACCAATGAAATAGCATTTATCAGACTTTGGTGTAAGCTTGTCTGAGATTAATCTCTTGACATAGGCTTCACAACCCCAAATTCTTAGATAAGACAGCACTGGAGCCACTCCAGTCCATAATTCATATGGTGTCTTTGCTACTGCTTTCGATGGCGCTCTATTTAGAGTGAAAACTGCTGTTAGCAGAGCATATCCCCAAAGGGATATTGGAAGGTCTGTGTGACTCATCATAGATCGAACCATATCCAATAAGGTCCGATTTCTCCTCTCAGACACACCATTCCATTGAGGTGTTCCAGGAGGAGTGAGTTGGGACACGATCCCACACTCTCTTAGATGATCACTGAATTCTTGGCTTAAGTATTCTCCTCCTCGGTCGGACCGAAGAGCCTTAATGCTTTTGCCAAGTTGGTTCTGTACTTCATTTTGGAATTCTCTGAACTTCTCAAAAGATTCAGACTTATGTTTCATTAAATAAACATATCCATACCTACTGAAATCATCAGTGAAGGTAATGAAGTACTGATAGTTTCCTCTTGCATTTGTGGACATTGGGCCACACACATCAGTGTGTATAAGGCCCAATAAGTCACTGGCCCTCTCGTTAGGTTTATTAAAGGGGGCCCGTGTCATTTTGCCCATCATGCAGGATTCACATTTCTCACATGACTCAAAGTCAAATGAGCCAAGAAGTCCATTCAAATGGAGCCTCTTGATGCGTTTCTCGCTGATGTGCCCTAAACGACAATGCCATAGAAACGTTCGGTTCTCCTCATTAGGTTTGAACCGTTTGGTATTAATGTTATAAATTGGCGCGGATTGATCGAGTATGTAAAGCCCATTCGTAATAGGGGCACAACCATAGAACAAATTGTTGCGATTGAAGGAACATAATTTATTCTTAACTGAAAAATCATAACCTTCCAAATCCAACAAAGAAATTGAAATAATATTTATGCTTATCGCAGGTACAAAATAACAATTATTGAGTTCTAAAACCAATCCCGAAGGTAAAGACAACAAGTATGTGCCTACAGCTAGTGCAGGAACTTTCGCTCCATTCCCAACTCGTAGCTCCACTTGTCCTTGCTTCAGCCTTCTACTGTTGCTGAGTGCCTGCATATTAGTACAAATATGAGCCCTACAACCAGTATCCATAACCCATGAGGTATTATCAGAAGTAGTTGTATTAACTTCTATAACAAAAATACCTGATGAAGAAGTCTCGAGAGTCTTCTTCTTCAATTCCTTTAGACCTTCTTGGAATTTCTTACATTCTCTCCTCCAATGCCCTGGTTCTTTACAGAACCTGCATATGTCAGTAGGCCCAGCCTTAGACTTGGGCTTGGGCTTTGGCGTGTCCTTGTCCGAGACTTGGACAGCCTTAGCCTTTCCCTTGTCCTTGGTTGAGGATTTCTTAAAGCCCTTGCCCTTTTGCACCATAAGCACATTGGGGTCCTTGGCGGTTTTCCTCAAGTTGGGCTCTGCAGTCTTGAGCATTCCGTGAAGCTCAGGCAATGTCTTACTCAAGCCATGCATATTAAAGTTCAGAATGAACTGATCATAGCTTGCAGGTAAAGACTGCAGAACGATGTCGCAGGCAAGTTCCTGGCTGATAGGGCAGTCGAGTTTCTGAAGATGATCGAGATAACCCATCATCTTCAAGACATGAGGACTCACTGCCGCATTTGCAGCCAACTTACAGTCTAAGAGGTTCTTAACTGTCTGAAACCTCTCAGTCCTTGCTTGCTCCTGAAAAAGCGATTTCAGGCTTGCCATTATCTCGATGGGTGACAACACACTCTCGAACTGCATTTGCAGCTCAGCAGTCATTGTCGCCAACATCAGGCAATAGACATCATTTTCATCTGACGAATGCTTTTCCCAAGCATTATGCAGAGTCCTGGCGGCATTGTTAGGAGGCCTCTCGGGGAGGGGATCACGAAGGACATAATCCTTCTTCTCCTGCTTGAGGACTAGCCTCAAGTTCCTTGACCACGTCAGGAAGTTCGTTCCAGTCAGCTTCTCCTTCTCGAGAACAGACCGGATTGAGAATGTGTTTTGTGTGCTTGTAGTAGTCATAGCTGAAATATAATATAAAAAGGTTATTAGTTAATATGTTCAATATGATTAATCTCGTATTAATTTTAATATGATTAATCACGCATTATATTCAATAACATCAGTTACCCTCAATAGAATATAATGATTCCAAGATCCACATATAACTAAGATCAAAGTGGGCCACTGGCCATCACCCAACATTAGCTTATATCGGTAAGCCCTATGTCGGCTAATTATATCCGTGATATAACTCTTGGTTGTGAATCTGGGCCCGAGGCCCAATCCACTCTGATGTCTCAAGGCCCGGGACTCCCGATGGCCTAGTCAAGAAAACCAGACTATACAGTCATGTAATCATTAATGTCTGGGACTCCCAATGACATTTATGAATCACAAACCGTCTTATCCACGCAAAAATAGACACCCTCACACTGTAAGGCCATGAATACAATTGAATGGGCTTCGACAGCTGACATAGACTGGACAAGACATCCAACGCTTGATATTATTTGAGGTTTGTAGGTTTATTAAAAATCATCCCAAAATAGAAGATTACTATTTTGGGAAACTTTCCTTTTTGGGAAACCTACTAAATTTGGAAACTTTCTAAAATTAGAAACTTTTAATTATAGAAATTTCCTAAAATCCAAAACATGCAAATCTAGAAACTTCTATTTTAAGAAACTTTCTAATTTCAAAAATTTTGGAAACTTATTAATTTAAAATCGATTTTATAATTTTTATAAAAATAAATTTTAAATTAATCTGAAGAAAAGACTCAAATAATTGGCCCAATTGTTTTAACTTCTTGGCCCGAGGCCCAAGAATTGGTCCATGTCCAAGACATAACCCAATTGTCCAATTAAATGACATAACCGGTCTGGTTTATTAAAATTGGTCTAACCAAAATTAATTACTACGATGACCACAATTGTCAACCGGTTATTTACTAAACCGGATTTTCTCAATTTATTTGGTCCAACCAAATCAAATTAGAAAATCACTGGTTTAGGCACAAAATCCAATTTTCGACTTTGGATTTCTTATCCCGGTTTAACCAGAACTTAATAAAAATTATTAAATCTGTTTATTAAACCGCGACGTTCAATTTTAATAAAATTTTAAACCGAACCGAACCGAATTGGTCACGAACCAATCATGGTCGTGACCTAGCTCCACGATCACCATCGCCCAGCCGCAAGCCGCACTCGAGCGATCCAAGATCAAGACGGTCATCTGGACGGGACGGGACGGGACGGGACGATCGATCGTCGAGCTCGGGTCGGTGGCTTCAAGCGATCGCCGAGCGATCGGGACAGCCTTGGCGTGCGTTGGGACGATCGTTTGGGACGTGAGCGAGCGACGATCGGGACGGGATCTCGCGATCGTAATCGTCCATCGCTCCTCTCGGTCCACCTCGGTCGTGCGCATCATCGCCGGTCGGTAATGACCACGCGACACGATCCACGATCGGTCCGTGCGTCATGCCGATACGGACGTGTGATCCTTCAACGATCACAATCCGACGCATACCAATTCATATAGATTGGATCATGCGATTTCTTGTTTGTTTAGGTTTCAATTCTTTGTTTCTTAAGTGTTTTTTCCTTATCAGTAGGTTGATTCAAAAACACTTCTTAAACAATCCTAAACATGATTCTAAACAAGAAAAACCACAGAACCTGTCTCTGATACCACTGTTGGACCGTTTAGTATCTCCTGATTCAATTCTCAGATTGATTCATCCTACTAAACATGCAGATCTAGGTTCTCTTGCTTAGAAACATAATAGATCTCACCTTTTACCTTGTTTATGCAGCGGAATGGGAGGTAAGGTCAGAGATCAGCAGAACCACCAAGAGATGGATCCTCCAAAGGCTCACACACGCACGCACAGGAAAGTGGCTGCTAGACCGAGCAGGAGAGGAGGCGCAGAGAGAGAGAGAACTCGCGGCTGGGGAGGGTTAGGAGAATTAGAACTAGGGCAAGGTTTATTTATTAAAACCCTTGTCCAGTTCTTATGGGCTTTTGGGCCCAATTCTCAGTTCTGATTAAATCCCTTGGATTTAATCAGGCCCTTTAGTCTCTCTAAGTACAGTAAATGCCTAGCACTTTTACCGTACTTCTGCTAAACCGTTCCTACGTATTTTCCCGATAGCTTAGGCGTGTGACCCATATGGGATCATATAATAAAGGCAATAAGTCCAAGACTTATAGATCATGAGCGGACTCTAGCAAGCCATCATGACCCCCAGTATTATATGACTTATGTCTGATCATTGACATACTCTTACTTTCTAGAGACAGTACAGAGATTACTGGACATAATTCCAACATTAGATTCGCAAACTAGGTTGCTTGGTTTAGAACAGGTGAAATCGATTTGATCGATCTGCGATTCTGTGTTTTCGCACAGTGTCGATCGACACACTGGGTGTGTCGGTCGACACAAAGTGGCGAAATCGACAGATTCGGCGGCTAGGGTTTTTCGCGAAGAAAAACCGAAAGCCTTCTGTGTCGATCGACACAGGTCGTGTATCGGTCGACACAGAGCAGATTCGGTCACGTATCGATCGACACAGTTTTGTGTCGGTCGACACAGACCGAGCGAATGGTTAATCGGTTCAATTGGATTGGACCGGTTATCATGCTTGGTTAAGTCCGAATTGATCGGTTTAAATTGGATTGAACTGATGATACCAATTAGTATAAACCGATTGGTTAAGATCAGTTTGATCAGATAAGTCGGTTCAATTGGATTGGACCGGTTATCAAAACTATCTTCGGTTTAGGTCTATGTCGAACGTCACACATGGGTTGTGTCGATCGACATGACTGGTTCAACAAACCAGGTTAATTGAATTAACCGGTTATTGAAGTCCGGTTTAGTTTGGTAGTGTCGATCGACAGACATAGTCTGCGTCGATCGACACAGTATTCGAAATTCTGGTTATTGAACCTTGAATTTGCAGAAACCAAACTAGACTTAAACATTGATCGAAGATTAGCTTCAATATGGTTAACTGTCAAGACTCATTTAGTTGTGTGATATCTAGCCAAGAGCTTGGTGTCCACAATTACGTGAGTAAGGCAGGTAGTAGAGTTGATGAACATGCAGTGCTAAACATCAACAATTACATGACCTAAGAGATTGATTTGCTAAACTTTTGGGTTTAGTTTCCTCAACCAAAATATCAAGTGACCTTGATGTCTTGCCCAATTTTGTCTACTGTGAAAAAACTTGTGTTGTTTGTTGGATAGTCTTGGAGTCCTTGGTATCCACCACAGCATGAGTTTGGCAGGTGGTCATTGACAGACTTGCAGTGCGACTGTCATATGATCACAAGACAGAAGAAATTGGTTTTACTTGACTGGGCTATCAGAAGTTCTGGGCCCAGAGACATCAGAGTGGATTAGACATAGTTTGTCTCATCTGCGACCAAGAGTTGTACTGGGTACAATTAGCAATGATTTGCTTACCTAGATAACTAAATTTTGAGTAACGGCGAGTCGCCCACTCGAATTTTAGTAATCTGAGGATCTTGGATCATTATATTCGTAGAGGAAACATTGCTTGAATATAATGCGAGTTCTCTTATTTGATAAGATTTCTCTTCATATACATAACTAAATCTTCGTTTTTCTTGGATTTCAGCTTATGTCTATGACTACTTTCTCGTTGCGATCCGTCCTTGAGAAGGACAAGTTAAATGGATCCAACTTCCTTGATTGGTATCGGAATCTGAGATTCATTCTCAAGCAGGAGAGCAAGGACTATGTCCTTGAGAAAGCTCTTCCAGAAAGGCTTGGGACCAATCGCTCGCATGCAGCATATAATGCTTGGAATAAGCATTATATTGATGTGGTAGATGTGCGTGGTCTGATATTGGCTACCATGAACTCGGACTTAAAAAGTCAATACGAGAACATGGAGTCGCCAATAGAGATGATCACCAGCCTAAAACTGAAGTTTCAGGATCTGGCACGAGTTGAGAGATTCCAGATGGTGAAGTCTCTCACTGAGTGCAAACTACCAGAGGATGCTCCAGTAAGTCCTCATGTCATTAAACTGATGGGTTACGTTGATAACCTGGGGAAACTGGAATGTCCTGTCAGCTTAGAGTTGGCTACTGACATCATTCTGCAGTCACTGCCGTCAAGCTATGATAAGTTCATTAAGAACTATATCAAGAAAGTCTTGACGAAGACGTTGACTGAGCTGCATGGCATGCTTAAGACAGCAGAGCAAAACATCAAAAAAGGAAAAAGATTTGAGAAATCTTTTATAGACAAGGGTGAAGGCAAGGCCGTCCAGATTTGGAATCAGGATAAGCCTGTGTCATCTTTTAAGCCCAAGTCAAGCCCATCTGGTGTTAGTAAGTGCTTCTACTGTAATGAGTCGGGGCATTGGAAGAGAGATTGCAATAAATTCTTGGAAGATTCACAAGAGATGGAGAAGATGTATGGTACTTCTTCTTCAGGTATTGTGTTATTAATTCAAGTTCTACATAAGTATTGGATGCTTGTTGTGGTACTGATATTTTTGAAATATGCAGGACCTAAGCGACAGTAGAACGTTGAAGAAATGGACAAGTGGAACTGCGTGTCTGGTTAAAGCAATGGTTGCTGCATGAGCCGTAGAAATTCTCCACTTGTAGAAGCCTTTCCTACTTGGTTTTAGAAATTAAGTAATTGCTACTTTGTATCTGCCTAGTGCAGAAATGTCTTTCATTTTCTTTTGAGAATTTGGATGTTTTTCATTTTGATAAAAGACAAGTTTTGTTCTTTGGATTTTAATGAAATATTCTATGGTAGCACCCCGTTTAGAATGGGTTTTATATCTTAAACCAACATGAATATAACATAAATACCAAACGGTTTGAGTCTGATGACTCGAACTCGACTTTTCTTTGGTATAGTCGTTTAACCACAAGAGTGAAGCGGATTCAGTAAATCCATAGTTTTGGGTTTAGTTTCCTCAACCAAAATATCAAGTGACCTTGATGTCTTGCCCAATTTTGTCTACTGTGAAAAAACTTGTGTTGTTTGTTGGATAGTCTTGGGAAACTAGACCAAATGACTAAGGCCCATTTAGCAGAGCTAGAAGGAAACGGGCCAGAGGCTTATTGGGCCCTACACATACTGATGTATGCGGCCCAACTAGCATTATTGCCAAAGGAAATATTCTGTACTTCATTACTTTACTGATGGAATAAATAAGCATGGTTGTGTTCATTTGATGAGACACAAGCTGGAATCCCTTAAGGGAGTTCCAAGATGAAGTGTAGAACCAATTTGACAGAAGTATTGAGATTCTCGATTGAATCGCGGAGGAAAATACTAGAGTCAAGAATTGGGTGATCATCTGAAAGAATGAATCAGATCTTATGAGACATGATTCGATTAATGATGAATCACATGAATCTTCCATAACCATTTAAGAATACGTTCTGAAATGTCTATGTTCACGCTAAAAGGTTTCTATCAGAATCAGTGAAAAACACCACATTGGATGTGGACTGGGTGATTTCCAAATTTGTTTTTCTGATGAATTGGGATTGCAAGGTTTGCGTAAGACAGTAGTCAACAAACAAACTTGAATCCAAATCTGATAAGTTCTACCTCGCTGGTTGTCCTAAGGAAACCAAGGCTTAGTACTTTTTGTCCAGAACTGTGTCTCTTAAGAAAGATCATACTTTCAAAAGGAACAGTGGGAGTAAAAGTACGCATCGAAGAAATTCGATAAACACAGGAGGCTGCTCGACCTGATGAGGAAGAGCAGCGGTGAGATCTACAAAGTGCTGTAGGATATGCACCTGTGGAGCCTGAAATTCGCAGATCCGAAAGGATCCGTCACTAACTCGAGAGTGATTTCTCGTAACCTATTGTCGTGATCTGCTGATCATTGAAAAGTGACGAACATGCGAAATTCAAAGAAGCGATGGTGAGCCCCAACTCCGAAAATTGGCTAGGTATGCATGTTAGCTTCACCGATCCATTTCTGGATTGAAGCAGACATCTTGGAGTTGGAATCAACATTCTGATAATGTGGTCAATAGTTTTGACTTGATCAGAAAGAGATGAAACCATGCGTTTGCAAGAAGACTAGTGGGAGCGTAATGGCAATTCTCACACAGTGTGTTGTTAACATACTTGAATCTCATAAATGACGTTCTGACGCTAAAGTCTTGTCAAGATTTAGGTCGGAAGTCAAATTTACACGATAGACATAGGAGTAGCCGCGTGAATTCTTGGAATAAGGATCCATTGGAATGGATCAGAGTAGCTAATTGGATCGTGTCAAAATCCTTATGTTGATAAGGTATTGGACATATCTAATACGATTGATTCCAAGAATGGCTTCATACCAAAGGTCTTATGGCAATAATCTGAGCAAGATGAAGTGTCTTGGACACTAGCTGAGCTAGTAACAATATTAGTAAGAAGAAGTGTTTCTGAACACTGTCTGAACTAATATTAATGAGTGTGAGTTCTAATGCTGCTGCAATAGAATCCATCATAAATGCCATATTTTGCGCTCGTCTAGATGCAGCTTAAGCATGACGAGAATATACCAATATATTCCGGTAATAGTCACTAAACAGTTACCAGAAATATCCCAAGTGTTGAGAAACACCAAGGATAGGTTCGTGGTAAACTGATAAAGTGACGAACCAGTTGAAAGTAGTTAGTCGGACAAAGACGATTCCCGGTTCCCACCTGGTTATGTCTCTTTGTCTGAATAGCGGTGCTAACTGTTGGAAAGGCTCCAAGCAGTGAACCGTGGAATAGTGCTTTTATCTGAATGGTGGTGTGCTCTATTGAAATTGTTTCAAGCAGAACACCGCAAACTCTCCCACAACCTAAGCACGGAATTTATTCTGTTGCTGTAGGTATAAGATATCTGAAGAGATGATCTTGATTCTAGTGGGAGTTATTTTAGTTATGTTGTAAACTTTACAGAGACATGCTATGGCAGTGTTTGTGTAAGTTAAGACTGACATCAGTATTATTTAATGATTGGATGATTAAATAATGGTCCCAAAGTACTTTATGGTCATCTTATGGGTCATCAAGTTGAAGACTTGATCATGAAACCCTATAAGTAAAAGATGACATAAATTATGATTGTCCCTAATCAAGGTTGTTAAAATGGGACACTAACAACCGCGCAGACTAGTATGTGAGGTGACTGTTGGACTAAGTTTCATGGAGTCAATGATATGATTATCACAGTCAGTCACATAGATATATGTTGGTGAACATATGATCGGGCATGACCCGCTTAATGAGAACTCCACATGATAGTTATATATAAGTGTCATGGGAGGTTCTCATTACGACTATAGAGTATAGTCCTTAGACCTGAGTTCATCATACTTTCTAGCATATGAATTGGTGCGCTTTGACCTTGTCAAACGTCGTTCCGTAACTGGCGGCTATAACGGCATTGTTTCGACGTATCATGAAGTATGTATAGAAACAGGGATGGAACAAGATGGAATTTGTCCCTCCTGTGTAACGAGAGATAAATATCTCAGGGCCCATCGAAGATTTGATACTGAGAAAATGCATGGCCGTGCTCAAACGAGGTGATTGTCAGTCGTTTGTTTATCAGTATAGATCAGAAGTTCGATAAACATGATGTTGGCTATAATAAGGATGACACAGTCTCTTGCCTTATGCCATATCGAGATATAGAGACGAAGGGATTATAGGAATAAGTGATTCCAGTACAAGTGGGAGATTGTTGGGATTATGTCCTGAAATCACATTGTACGAACTCTAGAGATAGTTGTATTGTCGAGATCGGACAATTCATGTGATACTGGGTAATCATAATGTTTTGCTAGAAACCAATTATGACAAATGAGTTGTAACTCGTTTCCAGTATCGTGTGAACCTACAGGGTCACACACCTAAGCAAGTTGGATATACTCTGCATGGGAATTGATCATTGGCATATGGTCTGATCGATATGTATTGGATACAGATCGAATATAAGTTTCAAAGGGGTGTATCGATCGACACCATTGGGTGCGTCGGTCGATACAGGACGTGTGTCGATCGACACCAATAAGTGTGTCGGTCGACACAATGGCGAAACCGAAACTGATGTTTCGGTTCACCTCGAGGTCAGTATATAAACACGTTTTATATCTCGACCTAAGGTGGTTGGTGAGCGCCGCCCAGACTGTTTTTTTCTCAGAGAGAAAACACAGAACCTCAAGAAACTAAAGTCCCAGGGAGATCCGAGCACCGGTACTAGCATCCCGGCGGATTCCAGCTTGTGTGCGTGTGGACTGAACAGTAGAGGCGCAACGATTGGGGCGCTGCAGATCTCGTGTTACCACAAACTTCCGCTGCCTAAAACTCCAGGTAATCACGAGGTGAGATCATGATTCAATTAACTAGACCCTAGATCCTAGGCTATCGGGAACTCGCGAGAATTCTGAATCTGTAGAATTGGCTCGGATTCCCAACAGATTCCACCTGGGACTCTTACTACTTGGGATGCAGTGAAGAAGAAGTTTCTGAGGCACTTCAATGATGATGCTAGATCCGATCAGTATAGATAGGATCTCTTGACCTTTAAACAGGGATGTACAGAGCCTTTGAAAGCAGCTTGGGTGAGATTTAGGATGTATCAGAGAGATTGCCCACATCATGGTTTCACTGAGGTTCAGCTGCTGAGCATCTTCTTTAGAGGAGTTGATTTGTGGTATCAGATGGCTTTAGATGCTGCAAGTAATGGGAACTTCAATACCAAGTCTCCAGAGGAAGCTAAGGAGCTTATTAAGAACTTGATAACTAGTAATAGTGTCAAGAATGTTGATATGGAGAGGCAAAAATCCGGTGGCAAAGTGGATAGTGCAAAAATAGTTGAGATGAGTAATAAGATTGATTATGTCCACATCATCTTGCTTGGGAAGAAGCAGGTCCAATTTGCTGCAGATGCTGATGAATCTAAGGATGTGAATTACATAGCTGGATCTGGTTATCAAGGTCAAAGGTATGGAAATCAGCAGGGACAAACTTCAGGTTTCGCACCAAAGTCTGCATTTCAGAGACCTTTCCAGCATAACAGCTCATTCTCTAGAGAATATGGTTCCTCATCATATCAGTTTTTTTCTCCTCAAAATGAGCAGAATGATAAGGTGATGGGACTGTTGGAGCAGCTTTTAGAAGGACAGCAGAAGAGTACAATGGACTTCAATGGAAAGATTGATTCCATGTACTTGAATTTGAATGGGAAGATAGAAGCCATAAGCACTCATGTGAAGAAGCTGGATGTTCAGGTTCAGCAGACTGCTGGAGTTGTGCAAAGGCAGAATGGATCAGGAAGAACTGAACATAAGCAATTCATCAATGCTGTGAATGTAGGAGATGAAGTTGATTTCACATATGAGGAAGAAGACATCATAGCTGATTTTCTCGCTGAATTTTGTCTGTTTGCGCCGAGCATCGATCGACACACCCTTTGCATCGATCGATGCATGCTCTATACGTCAGATGAATTTGTTATTAATCACCTTGTGCCGATCGACATTGCATCTGAATCGATCGACATAGATCGCAGACGAGACCAGAAACCTGCAACAGTCCTTGAACGTGTCTGTAAGCCGTCTGTACCACATTATAAAGCTCCTAACTTGTCCAAACAGGAGCTATACGATGCTAAATGCAAGGCAGTGATGGAAAAGAAGTTGATTCAGATTTCAGAGAAGCTTCCAGACCCATGAGTCTTTGTGCTAGACTATTTCATCTTTAAGGACAGATTCAAGCACCCTCTGTGTGACTTAGATTCTGGTGTGAATCTCATGCCATATTCTATGGCTAAGAGATTGGGACTGATGGAATTCCAGCCTGCTGTGATCTCTCTTATCCTAGTTGATCGATCGAAGAGGTATCCAGAAGGAGTTCTTGAGGACATTCCTATCAGAATGGGAGATTACTTGATTCCAACTGACTTTGTGGTACTGAAGTATAATGTTGAACCGGATAATCCTTTGCTGCTTGGAAGACCCTTCTTAACTACTGCTGGAGCAGTGATTGATGTGAGACACAATCTGATTGATCTCCACCTGAGAGATAAACCATTGCAGTTCAAAATGGACAAGAATAGGAGATCCACCATAGATGGACAAAGCTTCAGTGTGGAAGTGGAACCAAAGATTCCTATTTGAGAAGAGAAGATGGCAGTTCATTCTGAACTTGCTCTAACATCTTCAGAGCCTGTAACTGCTCTTAAGCAGAAAGCTCCAGATCTCTCCCATCCACCAAAGCACACGTATAAATCTTCTAAACTTAAATCTCCTAATCCATCAGCTGTGAATGTAGAGAAACCCCGTATCCCACCCACGCTTCGCTCCCACCCTAGTTCATTTCACTCTTTCCTTGGGAGATCTCATGATCACAATACTTATACGCCACCTTGGATGAGGAGACATTCACAGAGACACTCCAAGTATTTTTTGAATCCCCCATAAGTCCGATCTCCTTTCCATAGTCAAGTTAATGACTAAAAACAAGTGTTGAGTGGGAGGCAACCCACTAGTTGGTTTGTTTTTCTTTTCATTTTTCGTTTTGATTTGTGCTTTGATTTTTCTGTTTTGGTGTGTTCATAGCGTGAGAAACATTCAGGATCGCTCAGCATCGATCGACACGGTCATGTGTGTCGGTCGATGCAGATGCGCTATACGGTTTACCGGATCGATTGCGGTTTAAGCATCGGTTATTTACATAAGCGCGAGCAAATTCGCCTTGCATCGATCGATGATGTCTGAGAATCGATCGACACAAGCCGACGACAGGTAAGTGTTCTGACCCTTTTCAGATTCTCTTAATTCCTATTTTTCTTCTCGCCGATCCTAAGCTTGACACCACTGGGGACAGTGTTTTTCAAGTTTAGGGGAGGTAGCTACTGACGCACCGCTTTTCGTTTTCTTAGAGTTAGTCAAATCTGTTTTATTGAGTCAAATTGAGTAGGAAACAAAGACTTTTTGAGGAGATTACCACACTTGTAGGAACTTAAGTGACCATTGGATGAGTTGCAGATGATTTATGACTATTAGAAAACCCCGCACATACCAGCCTAGTGAGGACACCTATATCACTTCGGATATTCAGAGAATCCATTGCTGACTTCGCACTTAACTTGACTTAATTTTTCTCAGCTTGGAGCTTGGTATACTTTGAGTCGGATTCCTCTGTTAGTCCTAGCACAGCTTGTAAACCTTCTGATTATGGTTCCCTTCTCCCCTGCCTTGAAAGTAAAAAAGAGATAAACTGAGGATAAGCTAGTAGCTTAGAAGTGGTCACGGGAGTGGTAGGGACCCCTATTACCTCCTGTGCATCCATGGAAACATGTCCAAAGTACTACCCCGAATGAAAAAAGGAAGAGCAGTGATAGAATATAAAATGATACGCAGTGGGGAAAATCAGTTCTAAGGAATGAAAAGGAGAAGAAAGGAACCAAAAGAAACAGTATGGTGGTCAGGTGCTAACAAGAGTAAGAGTCCATGTGTTCTTTGATCGATACTCCCTTGGTGAGACCGCACTTAATAGCTTATAGAAGTTAGTGTGGTGAATTTGGATGCTCTCGATGTGATTGTGGAGTTTACTCAGGATAGTTGAAGTGTGGGGGAATTAAATGTTGGTCTTGATGTTTGCAATTTCATTTTCATGTGGCTTACTAAGGGGAATCTGAGCGTGGTGCTTCTACGATGAAACGAATTTTTGAAGTTTTCAAACTTCTTCTCCTGATCTTGGTTTTCTGTTTGCTTGAGGGCAAGCAAAAGCTAAGTGTGGGGGAGTTGATATATCATGGTTTCTATGACTTTCAACCATGGTATATGTCTTTGTTATCGAGTCTTTTAGAGTCATTTGGAGTCCTTTTATGTGTGATTACAGGTCTAGCTACGTTTGGAGCGGATTTGGACATTATGGCGCATTCTGGAGCTATTTGAAGCATTTGCCCGAGAGGAAGAAGTCACTGTCGATTCTGGATCCATGTGTCGATCGACACACCTGTGCATCGATCGACACAAGGGCGTGACAGACATATCTCGCGATTTTAATGAAGATTTGTGGAAATTGCAACTTGGCCCAGAAACTCCTAATAATTACAAGGATGCCCCAGCCGAGTTTAGATCATTATATTAGGGGTTTTAAGCCATTGTTTAGGCTACGCTTTACTTACGCTTTATTTTATTCAGAGAGAGAGAGAGAGAGAGAGAGAGAGAGAGAGAGAGAGAGATAGAGAGAGAGAGAGAGAGAGAGAGAGAGAGAGAGATTTAGAACTCATATTCCTTGTTTCTGTTTTATGATATTTGGTTTTCTATTCATTATGATTTCTGTTTCATTGATTATGTCTGAGTAGTTTACCAGTTAGGTTTAGGGATTCTTACAAGGGATTTCATGGAATTACAGGTTGATCAATCTGTAGGGATTCATATCTTTCTAGTTCTTCATCTAAGGTTGTTCTTAATGCTTGATCTGAATTGACCATTTAGATTATTGATATTAGGTTGATTTCTGCAATGATAGTTGATTAATTAACTAGAAAGAACCTAGATGAGCAATTTAACTATACGCAAAGAAATTTGGCTTAGGAGAATTGTGAAGAAAAGAACTTGAGATTAATGCATGTCTAGATCTCTAGGATTCGCAACGAAAGTTGGCTTGCTAGGTTGTTAGACATAGTTAATATTCTCAACGAAAGTTAGTCTGTTATATTCCTGTTATTCTAGTTCTAGAACAACACTTAGTTAGATCCTGATTGATTGATTAGCATGTGTTCCTGATTTCCTGAAAACTCCTTTGACCTGACGCTTCGCTTGATTGATTTACATCGCTTACTTTATTTTCTGCTTTGATTTACTGCTTACTTTCTGATTGCTTCCTAGATAAATTTAACCTTCTATAATCTATTGTAAGAGTCTTGAGTCTCTGTGGTTTGACTCCTAGATACTCCTAGATGCTCGGTGCAGACAGACATAATTTATCCATAAAATCAGATATGATATCCTTTTCCTCTTGGGTCAGATAAACTTCATCTCCTACATTCACAGCATTGACGAATTGCTTTTGTTCAGTTCGCACTGCTCCATTTTGTCTTTGCGCTGCTCCAGCAGTCTGTTGAACCTGAACGTCCAGCTTCTTCACATGAGTGCTTATGGCCTCTATCTTCCCATTGAGATCCAAGTACATGACATCCATTTTTCCATTGAAATTCACTGTACTCTTCTGTTGTCCTTCCAAGAGTTGTTCCAACATAACCATCATCTTATCATTCTGCTCATTTTGTGGAGGAGGAGCCTGATATGAAGAAGAACCATAATCTCTGGAGAATGAAGTGTTCTGCTGGAAAGGTTTCTGAAATGCAGACTTTGGTGTGAAACCTGAAGTCTGTCCCTGCTGATTTCCATACCTTTGACCTTGATAACCAGATCCAGCTATGTAATTCACATCCTTAGACTCATCAGCATCTGCAGCAAATTGGACCTGCTTCTTCCCAAGCAAGATGCTATGGACAGAATCAATCTTATTACTCATCTCAGCTATCTGCGAGCTATCAACTTTCCCACCAGATTTCTGCCTCTCCATATCAGCATTCTTGACACTATTTCTAGTTATCAAGTTCTCAATAATCTCCTTAGCTTCCTCTGGAGACTTGGTATTGAAGTTCCCATTACTTGCAGCATCTAGAGCCATCTGATACCACAAATCAACTTCTTTGAAGAAGATGCCTAGCTGCTGATCCTCAGAGAAACCATGATGAGGGCAATCTCTCTATTACATCCTAAATCTCACTTAAGTTGATTTTAGGGGCTCTATAGATCCCTGTTTGAAGGTCAAGAGATCCTGTCTAAGCTGATCAGATCTAGCATCATCATAGAAGTGCTGCAGAAACTTTTTCTTCACTGCATCCCAAGTAGTCAAAGTCCCAGGTGGAATCTGCTTCAGCCAATTAGCTTGCATTTTAAGTAGTCATAGGTCACTCCATTATGCTTCATCCCAGTGACTAAACACTCAAAGTCTTCTATGTGATCCATAGGATGCTCATGTGGGAGTCCATGAAAGAGGTGCTGTCCCACAAAGATGTAATAGGAAGTCTTAAGCTAAAACTCATTCCTCGGGAAAGCAGGAGGTACAATCGCAGACTTGTTAGCGTAGAACTCATCTGGTGCTTTCGGTTGCTCAGCTTTGTGGATTTCCTTGTCCACCTTTAGCTTCTTGTTCAGGCTGAACAATCTGCTGCTCAATCACATTCCCTTCAGCATCAATCCTCTGCCCTTGAGCATTGTAAGGATTATTATGCGCATGTCTCAGAAGACCTTCAGCGTATCGAACCAAAATCAAGGCTCATCCACGTTTGCCATCTTAGCTGGCCTCTGAGCCTTTTTGTTCTCTCTCTAGCTTTGCGAGCTCCTTAAGTTCAAGTTTCACAAGCTCCTTATCCGGATTAATTCTGGACGTGCGATCAGGCATAAACCGTCGGTAATCTTCAAGCGTCGATCGATGCACAGGACCGCAATGATCGATTAAGCTCGGTTTTGCTATGTGCCGACCGATGCAGGGAGAGCGTCGATCGATGCTAATCGCGAAACTGTGTTGATCGACACTCAGGACCGTGTCGATCGATGCGATGCGATTCTAGGCTGACCTGAAACGCAAGAAAAAAAACAAAAAATTAGTAACCAAAAACAAAAACGAAAAACCTAGTCTAAACCCTAAGTTCAAATCAATCGAAGACTCAAAAGAGTCCCCGACAACGGCGCCAAAAACCTGGTATGAGCTACAGTGCAAGTGCGCAGACTTGAACTAGTAGTATATATGGTGTCGAATCCACAGAGACTCAAGACTCTTGCGATAGATTATAGAAAGCTAAGTGAAACAGAGAGTAAGCATTAAATCAAAGCAATAAAGTAAACCAAGCGGTGTGTATCAATCAAACAAAGCGTCCGGTCAAAGGAGTTCTCAGAAAATCAGGAACACAAGCTAATCAATCAGTCGGATCTAATTAAGTACTATTCTAGAACTAGAATCAAAGAAGCATAAGAAACCAACTTTCGTTGCGAGTATTATCTATGTCTAGCAACCTAGCAAACCAACTTTCGTTGCGAATTCTAGAGATCCTAAACATGCACTAATCTCAGGTTCTTTCGTTCACAGTTCTCCTAAGCCAAATTTCTTTGCGAATAGTCAAATTGCTCATCTAGGTTCTTTCTAGTTAATTAATCAACTTTCGTTGCATAAATAACCTAACATCAATAACCTAAGTGGCCAATTCAAATTAAGCAGTAAGAACAACCCTAGATGAAGAACTAGAAAGATATGAATCCCTACAGATTTATCAACCTATAATTCCATGAAATCCATTGTGAGAATTCCTAAACCTAACAGGTAAACTACTCAGATATGGCAGATGAAACAAAAGACATGATGAATAGAAAATCAAATATAATAAAATAGAAACAAGGAATATGAGTTCCAAATCTCTCTCTTTGAATATAATAAAGCGTATGAAAAGCGTAGCCCAAACAATGGCTTAAAAACCTTAATATAATGATCTAAACACATCTAGGGCTTCTTTGTAATTATGAGAAACTTATGGGCTAAAGATACAATTTCCAAACTCTTCATTAAACTCGCGAGAATTGCCTGATCCGCATATGTATCGATCGATGACACAGGTGTGTCGATCGACCCATGAATCCAGAATCGACAGTGACTTCTTCTACTCGCACAAATGCTCCAAATAGCTCCAGAATGCGCCATAATGTCCAAATTCGCTCCGAACGTACCTAGACCTGTAAACACATATAAAAATACTCCAAAACATACTAAAAGACCCGATAACAAAGACACATACCATGGTTGAAAGTCCTAAAAACCATGATATATCACATTTGCTGCAGTGCTTTGATTCCCTTGAATCGCTACTCTTTCTTTTGGCAAGTGCTTGAGTGTTGTGGGTTTATCACGTCGTGGTAAGACGGGATCGACCGTTCTCTTGTTGTTTGTTATTTTGGGGTTTCAGGCGGGATTTATAGTTTTTCGATAGACTAGAAGCCGTAGTGGAGAGCCGTCTCGCTGGGTGATCTTAGATCGCTCATTATACTCTTTGTGTTTTTCAGGTTTAGGAACGACGGACGCAGGAGGTCCTCGGTGTAGTTTTGGGATCTCTTGTGGCAGGGTTTTTGACTCAACGTTTTTGTGATTTTATCGGTTCGGCTTTGGCGCCAATTTGTTATTGAGATTTGGTTGTTGTTTTCTCTTATTGGCAAATCATTTTGTAAACCCGTAAACGTTACGAAAGCGTTTATCTACTCAGTAATGAACATGCTTCCCCGATATTGGTTTAGTCCGAACCGACACAACTCATGGAAGCGGTACAGGTTGCGAAGCTTTGTACTGTGGAACTGAGGATAGCGAGGTCAAGGACGGGTCAGTGCGAGCCTTTATCTCAAACCGATCTGTCTCTAGCTCCGTCTTGTGGCGAACTTTTCCTGTTTGACTAGCTCGGGCTCGACTTGGTAATGTTCTTGTTTGATTGTTGACCGGTCAGCTCGACGGTCAGCGAATAATGGGAAAGGGGCGTTACAAAAAGGTAGTATCAGAGCATGGTTCGTCATGGGTTCCGAAACAGTTCATTTCTGAGTGTTTTCCGTGTTTTATCGAGTCAAATTGTGTTGCTCAAGCATCCATTGGGAAACCGAGCCACGTCTGTGAAACCCGGGGTGGAATGGGACTTAGGATTTTGTATTATCTGTACTAACATTTTTGATGTTTTTGATTGCAGTCATACAGCAGAGTGCCCAGGACGGGTTGCGTGGAGGTGTGTGTGTGCGGGGATATTTCAATTGAGCATCATGAGTCGACGGGGATCAGCGGGATCTCATCAGAGTCAGCCAGAGCCGCCAGCTTCAGGCTATTCACGAGGTTCGCATACGTCGAACCGTCCACCTATTCCTTACGGACGCTGCAGGGCGCTAGGGCAGCAGAGGTAGACTGGACACCCTTGCCTGATCCGTAACCAGCGTCTATAGCGGATGACGCGGATAACCAGGATGGGTACGTGGGGATGATGGACTACTTTGGGTTAGCAGATATTGAGTTACCGCCATTTCCGCCACACGTGCAGGAGCCAATTGAATAGCAGATGTCTCAAGAGCCGATTCTAGAGGCGTCCGAGGTTCCTCTACCGCTCAGTGTGGGGGACTATATGCTTAGTCTGTTGCCTATGGGATTTGATCTTAACATGGAGCCTATTGATATCAGCGCCAGCAATGGGAGCAACAAGTTGACGAGCAGACAGCCCTGCTCGCCGACGCACTAGAGCAGCGTGTCGGGCCGTATCATCAGCCGTGCCGGCAGTCCTAGTTGCCGTCCACACCGATGGACATGTCCATATCGTCGGGGTCTACCGAACCGCTATCTGAGCCAAAGCCACCGTCTGAGCCAGCCGGTTCACCATCGGAGATGTCAGAGTCGCCGCCAGGGATGCCATAGTATCAGCTGTGCAGTGCTTGCGGAGTGAGAGGTTTCCATCTTTACTGGTGTCCTCGACCTGTTGAGCCGCGATACCAAGAGCCGTATCAGTCGGTCCCAGCGCCATACTTCTGTCAGGTTTGTGGCAATGATGGCTACCTTGCTCCTATTTTCCCGATTTCCGGACTCGAGCCACGTATGTCAGACCCTGAGCCTCATCGCGCGCCAGTACCAGAGCCTTACCGAGCTGGACCCAGCCGACGTGACCCTGAGCCTCGCAGGGTATCATCTATACAGCCGCCTCAGCTACCTGTGATCTGTCAGCTCTGTGGTGACGATGGTCACCAAACACTAGCTTGTTCTGGTAGGCCACTCCCAGCGCCTACCACCATCTATCAGCTATGTGACCGCGAGGATTATACTGATCGTCTATGCCCGATGGCAGATCCTTATCACGTCGACGCACCATCCCGCGACTCACAACCACCACACCCTCCCGGAGCACCTGCCAGTGGATACCTCTGTGAGGCGTCTTGCCGTCTGTGTTGGGCATTTCGGTCTTGCTGGAGGTGTTAGATTAGGGTTAGTTAGAGCAGGTAAGTTTGGGGCACTAACCTTGTTTTTCTTTTAGATAGATCGGCGGATTGCGTGTCGTCTTTGACATATCTCGGTGTATAGCGGCGCAGTTTTGGTTTTTGTTATGACAGCGGCCGCCTTTGTAGCAACTCTGATCGGACTTATGTATTAAAACCTTTATATATGTGATATATCATTTTATGTATGTGGTGGATGCAGAGTGTTCAGCTTATCATCTTGACTAGCGTAGTAATTATTGCATGTGTGTGATGACCCTGAATGCAATTAAATTACCTTGTGAAGTCAAATGATGAGTAGAAATGATGATCGCTCATCATAACCTAAAACCAGACCGTCAACATCTTCGGATCGATTTATTGATTGCATGATTGTAAGCAGTAATTGCTTGTTTTTGTTTCTTGATTTTGTGTGATTTCGTTAATGCTTTGATTGGTGCATTAGATAATTGGGGTTTGCCCTTTTTGCGTAGCAAGAGTAGCACCGGTAAATCGTTAATCGTGTTTAATTGAGACTCTTGTTTAGGTTGTTAGAATGCAAATGTTTAAAAGACCTTGTTTAAGTATTGAGCTAACTCGAGAATGGTTGTGTTCGGCCGTCGATTCACGGAGGAGCGGAATTATAGAGTATCGTTACTTAACCATGGGTAACCGTTGGGTATATGATTAATTAACTATACCTCTATGAGAAAGTGATATCGAGATAGATTGGAATGAATCTAACCGCTCCAGTAAAAGTTGTTGAGTTAAGTGCAGGACGGAATGGAAAATGCGATATGAACATGAGACCAAACCCGTGATGGAAATTCGAGCCAATTCTACCAGATTCAGAATTGTTGTCAGGTTCCCGAAGCCTAGGATCTAGGGTCTAGTTAATTGAATCCTTACCGATCTAGCATTTACCTTGTTCTGGCAGCGGAAGATGAATCAGATAAACGAGATCTCTGGAGCGCCTCAGATGCTGCGCCTCTACTTCAGTCCACACGCACACAAGCTGGAATCCGCCGGGATGCTAGTACCGGGAATCGGATCTCCTGGGAACTGAGTTTATTGAGGTTTTGTGCTTTTCTCTCAGAGAAAAAGTGTCTCGAGCGGCTCACATACAATTAGGTCGAAATATATAAACTTATATATATTGACCTCGACGTAAACCGAAACGCCAGTTTCGGTTTTAGCCTTGTGTCGACCGACACACTCATTGGTGTCGATCGACACAGATCTTGTGTCGACCGACGCACCCAATGGTGTCGATCGACACACCTCACTAAAACTCATATTTGATGTGTATCCAATACACATCGACCAGACCATATGCCAATGATCAATCCCATACGAACTATGTCCAACTTGCTTAGGTGTGTGACCTTGTAGGTTCACACGATACTGGAAATGAGTTACAACTCATTTGTCATAAGCGGTTTCTAGCAAAACATTATGACTACCCAGCATCACATGAATTGTCCTATCTCGACAATACAACTATCTCTAGAGTGAGTACAATGTGATTTCAGGACATAATCCCAACAATCTCCCACTTGTACTGGAATCACCTATTCCTATAATCCCTTCGTCTCTATATCTCGATATGGCATAAGGCAAGAGACTGTGTCATCCTTATTATAGCTAATATCATGTTCATCGAACTCCTGATCTATACTGATAAAACAAACGACTGACAATCACCTCGTTTGAGCACGGCCATGCATTTTCTCAGTATCAAATCTTCGATGGGCCCTGAGATATTTATCTCCCTTTATACAGGAGGGACAAATCCCATCTTGTTCCATCCCTGTTTCTACACATACTTCATGATACGCATAAGAAATGCCGTTATAACCGCCAGTTACGGAACGACGTTTGACAAGGTCAAAACGCACCAGTTCATATGCTAGAAAGCATGATGAACTCAGGTCTAAGGACTATACTCTATAGTCGTAATGAGAACCTCCCATGACACTGATATAACTATCCTGTGGAGTTCTCATTAGCGGGTCATGTCCGATCATATGTTCACCAACATATATCTATGTGATTGACTGTGATAATCATATCATTGACTCCATGAAACTTAGTCCAACAGTCACCTCACATACTAGTCTCGCGCGGTTATTGGTGTCCAACTTCAATAACCTTGACTAGGGACAATCGTAATTTATGTCATCTTTTACTTATAGGGTTTCATGATCAAGTCCTCTACTTGATGACCTATATGATGACTATAAAATACTTTGGGACCATTACTTAATCATCCAATAATTAAATAACACTGATGTCAGTTTCAACTTACACCAACACTGCCATAGCATGTCTATGTAAAGATTATAACATAACTGAAATAACTCCCACTAGAATCAAGATCATCTCTTCAGATATCTTATACCTACAGCAACATAATGAATTTCGTGCTTAGGTTGTGGGATAGACTGCGGTGTTATTGCTTGAAACAATTCCAACAAACCACACCGCCATTCAGATAAAAGCACTATACTACGGTCCACTTCTTGGAGCCTTTCCAACAGATAGCACCGATATTCAGACAAAGAGACATGACCAGATGGGAACTGGGAATCGTCTTTGTCCGTCTAACTACTTTCAACCGGTTCGTCACTTTATCAGTTCACCACGAACCTATCCTTAGTGTTCCTCAAACACTTGGGATATTTCTGGTAACTGCTCAGTGACTATTACCGGAACATATTGGTATTTTCTCGTCATGCTTTATGCGTAAGATGCATCTAGACGAGCGCAAAACATGGCATTTACGATGGATTCTATTGCAGCAGCATAAGAAATCACACTCATTGATACTAGCTCAGCCAGTGTTCAAAACACTTCATCTTGCTAAGATTATTGCCATAAGACCTTTGGTGTGAAGCCATTCTTGGAATCATGCATATTGGAACTGTCCAATACCTTATCAACGTAAGGATTTTGACACGATCCAATTAGCCTTTCTGATCCATTCCAATGGACCCTTATTCCAAGAACTTTTACGGCCTTCTCCCATGTCCATCGTTAAATTTGACTTCCGACCCAAATCTTGACAAGACTTTAGCATCGGAACGTCGTTTATGAGATTAAGTACATTACGTACATGCGGTATGAGAATTGCAATTACGCTCCCACTAGTCTTCTTGTAAACGCATGGTTTCATTTCTATTCTGATCAAGTCAAAACTCTTGACCACATTATCAGAATGTTGATTCCAACTCCAAGATGTTTGCTTCAATCCAGAAATGGATCGGTGAAGCTAACATGCATACCCAGCCAATTTTCGGAGTTGGGGCTCACCATCGCTTCTTTGAATTTCGCATGCTCGTCACTTTTCAATGATCAACAGATCACGACAGTCGGCTACGAGAAATCACTCTCGAGTTAGTGACGGATCCTTTCGGATCTGCGAATTTCAGGCTCCACATGTGTAGATCCTACAGCACTTTGTAGATCGCACCGCTGCTTTCCCTCAACAGGTTGAGCAGCCTCCTGTGTTTATCGAATTTCTTTGATGTGTACTTTTACTCCCACTGTTCCTTTTGAAAGTAAGATCTTTCTCAAAAGACACAGTTCCTAACAACAAATCATTGTTCTCGGATCGGTTATAAAAGTAGTAAGCCTCGGTTTCCCTACGACAACCAGCGAGGTAGAACTAATCAGATTTGGGTTCAAGCTTATTAGCTATCATCCCCAAATCATCAGAAACAACTTTCTTGAAAAGACTTCCAGTCCACATCTAATGTGGTGTCTTTCAATTGATTCTGATTGAAACCCTTTTCTGCGCAAAGACAAACATTTTAGAACGAATTCTTAAATGATTATGGAAGATTCATGTGACTCATCATTAATCGGAGCATATCTAATAAGATCTGATTCATTCTGTCAGATGATCACCCAATTCATGACTCAAGTATTTTCCTCCGCGATCCAATCGAGGATCTCAATACTTCTGTCAAATCGGTTCTACACTTCATCTTGGAACTCCTCAAGGGATTCCTGCTCGTGTCTCATCAAATGAACACAGCCATACTTATTGATGCTATCAATAAGGTAATGAAGTACAAAAGATTTCCTTTGGCACTAATGTTCATCGGGCCGCATACATCACCATGTGTAAAGCCCAATAAGCCTTTGGCCCGTTTCCTTTAGCTCTGATAAAAGGGCCTTAGTCATTTGGCCCACTGAGCAGAATTCATATCTTAAACGATTAATAATCAAATGAGTCCAATACTATGGAACTTCTGAATCCGCTTCAGTTTATGTGGTTAAACGACTATGCCAAGGAAAAGTCGAGTTCGAGTCATCAGACTTAAACCTTTAGTATTTGTGTTATATTCAAACTCACGCTGGTTTAAGATATAAAACCCATTCCAAACGGGGTGCTACCATATGATATTTCATTAATATCTAAAGAACAAAACTTGTCTTTTATCAAAATGAAAAACATCCAAATTCTTACAAGAAAATGAAAGACATCTCTGCACAAGGCAGATACATAGTAGCAATTACTTAATTTCTAAAACCAAGTATGAAAGGCTCCTACACGTGGAGAATCTCTACGGCTCATGCAGCAACCATTGCTTCATACCAGACACGCAGTTCCTCTTGTCCTTTCTTCAACGTTCTACTATCGCTTAGGTCATGCATATTTCAAAAATATCAGTACCACAACTAGTATCCAATACTCACGTAGAAATTGAAGTAATAACACAATACCTGAAGAAGAAGTACCATACATCTCCTTCATCTCTTGTGAATCTTCCAAGAATTTAATGCAATCTCTCTTCCAATGCCCTGACTCATCACAGTAGAAGCACCTTTTAACACCAGATGGGCTAGATTTGGGCTTATAAGATGACATGGGCTTATCCTGATTCCAAATCTGGACGGCCCTACCTCTACCCTTGCCAACACAAGATTTCTCAAATCTTTTACCCTTTATGATGTCTTGCTCTGCTGTTTTGATCATACCATGCAGCTCAGTCAACGTTTTCGTCAAGTTATTCTTGATATAGCTTTTGACAAACTTATCATAACTAGACGGCAGTGACTGCAGAATGATGTCAGTGGCCAACTCTAAGCTGACAGGACATTCCAGTTTCCCCAGGTTATCAATGTAACCCATCATTTTAATGACATGAGGACTTACTGGAGCATCCTCTGGTAGCCTGCACCCAGTGAGAGACTTCACCATCTGGAATCTCTCAACTCGTGCCAGATCCTGAAACTTCAGTTTCAAGCTGGTGATCATCTCTATTGGCGACTCATGCTCTCGTATTGACTTTTCAAGTCCGAGTTCATGGTAGCCAACATCAGACCACGCACATCTACCACATCAATATAATGCTTATTCCAAGCATTATATGCTGCATTAGAGCGATTGGTCCCAAGCCTATCTGGAAGAGCCTTTTCAAGAACATAGTCCTTGCTCTCCTGCTTGAGAATGAATCTCAAATTCCGATACCAATCCAGGAAATTCGATCCATTTAACTTGTCCTTCTCAAGGACGGATCGCAATGAGAAAGTAGTCATAGACATAAGCTGAAATCCAAGAAAAACAAAGATTTAGTTATGTATATGATGAGAAATCTTATCTAATAAGAAAACTCGCATTATATTCAAACAATGTTTCATCTATGAATATAATGATCCAAGATCCATACTTCACCAAAATCTGAGTGGGCGACTCGCCATCACCCAAACTTTAGTTATCTAGGTAAGAAAATCATTGCTAATTGTACCCAGTACAACTCTTGGTTGTGGATGAGACAAACTATGTATAATCCACTCTGATGTCTCTGGGCCCAGAACTTCTGATAGCCCAGTCAAGTAAAACCAATCTCTTATGTCTTGTGATCACTGACAGTCGCACTGCAAGTCTGTCAATGACCACCTGCCTTACTCATGTTGCAGTGGATACCAAGGACTCCAAGACTATCCAACAAACGACACGAGTCTTGACAGTAGACAAGATTGGGCAAGACATCAAGGTTACTTGATATTTAGTTGAGGAAACTAAACCCAAAAGTTCAGCAAATCAATCTTTTAGGTCATGTAATTGTTGATGTTTAGCACTGCAAATCCATCAACATAACTACCTGCCTTACTCACGTAATTGTGGACACCAAGCTCTTGGCTAGACCATCACACAACGAAATGAGTCTTGACAGTTGACCATATTGAAGCTAAGCTTTGATCAAGGTTTAGGTCGAGTTTGGTTTCTGCAAATTCAAGGTTCAATAACCAGAATTTCGAGCACTGTATCGATCGACGCAGACTATGTCTGTCGATCGACACCACCAAACAAAACCGGACTTCAATAACCGGTTAATCGAATTAACCCGGTTCATCGAACCGGTCATGTCGATCGACACAACCTATGTGTGACGGTCGACATAGACCTAAACCGAAGACAGTTTTGATAACCGGTCCAATCCAATTGAACCGACTTATCAGATCAAACTGATCTTAACTAATCAGTTTCAACTAATTGCGATAACTGGTCCAATTCAATTGAACCGACTTATCCAATCAAACTGATTTCAACCAATCGGTTCATACTAATTGAGATAATCAGTTCAATCCAATTGAACCAATTCATCCAATTTAAACCGATACGTTCGGTCTTAACCAAGCATGACAATCGGTCCAATCCAATTGAACCGATTAACCATTCGCTAGGTGTGTGTCGACCGACACTCAACCTGTGTCGATCGACACTCGACCGAATATGTTCTGTGTCGACCGACACTCAACCTGTGTCGATCGACACAGAAGGCTTTCGTTTTTTCTTCGTGAAAAACCCTAGCCGCCGATTCTGTCGAATTCGCCACTATGTGTCGATCGACACTGTGCGAAAAACACAGAATCGTTGTTTCGATTCACAGACAAAAACAAACGAGTTTTTCTTGAACAAAACATAGAACAGCAAGCATAAATCTATTCAAATACATCAGTTTTCGAATTATATGCTTCAGATTCAATGATTAAACCCTAAGGCTCTGATACCACTGATGGAACTTCGAGCCAATTCTACCAGATTCAGAATTGCTGTCAGGTTCCCGAAGCCTAGGATCTAGGGTCTAGTTAATTGAATCCTTACCGATCTAGCATTTACCTTGTTCTGGCAACGGAAGATGAATCAGATAAACGAGATCTCTGGAGCGCCTCAGATGCTGCACCTCTACTTCAGTCCACACGCACACAAGCTGGAATCCGCCCGGATGCTAGTACCGGGAATCGGATCTCCTGGGAACTGATTTTATTGAGGTTTTGTGCTTTTCTCTCAAAGAAAAAGTGTCTCGGGCGGCTCACATACAATTAGGTCGAAATATATAAACTTATATATATTGACCTCGACGTAAACCGAAACGTCAGTTTCGGTTTTAGCCTTGTGTCGACCGACACACTCATTGGTGTCGATCGACACAGATCTTGTGTCGACCGACGCACCCAATGGTGTCGATCGACACACCTCACTAAAACTCATATTCGATGTGTATCCAATACACATCGACCAGACCATATGCCAATGATCAATCCCATACGAACTATGTCCAACTCGCTTAGGTGTGTGACCCTGTAGGTTCACATGATACTGGAAATGAGTTACAACTCATTTGTCATAAGCGGTTTCTAGCAAAACATTATGACTACCCAGCATCACATGAATTGTCCGATCTCGACAATACAACTATCTCTAGAGTGAGTACAATGTGATTTCAGGACATAATCCCAACAACCCGAACCCGAAAACAAGACGGAGTGTAAAGAAGCCGCGAGACAGTTAACCGGGACCGCAAAGAAGTTGGTATGAGGTATAAGTGGAAAAGGTATCAGTGGGAAGCAACAGAAAGAACTAAGCCGTCAGTATGATGAGTTAGCAAAGAGATGTGAAGGAACGTCAGCAACAGTATGGAGATCAGAGTGAAGCAATCAGTATGAATTGAGTTGGAGTCTCAGTGAAACCAGATTCGAAGATCAGATTCTTGAAGAGTGTTCCAGGAAGTTGAATTGGTATCGGGTGGATGTGGAAGTCGAAGAAAAGTGGGGAAGTTGTAAGTGAAAATCAGAGCAAAGTAGCCAGCCGCGGATGAGTTCGGAGTTCAAGGTGGAGTAGTTCAGTTAAGAGCCAAGTAAGGTAGTGCAGACCAGACCGAGGATCAAGAAATTGGAACAGTGGTCAGGTGAGCATCATGAAGTTCAGTAAGATTGTATGTATGAGTTGGAAGAGCGCCAGTAAGCACCGGAAGTGGATTTTGTGCAGCAGTGTTCGAGTAAGAAAGCATTGGAGTTTGTGTACCGAGGCAACTTACAGGGTTAGTGTCAATTCGAAGTCTGTTAGTGACGGAGAATTCAGGGACCGAATTCCTGTAAATGGGGAAGAATGTAATACCCTGTTTCCAAAAACATGGTCAACGGGCAGAAGAAAAGTCAACAGGGGCAAAATCGTAATTTTGCCAAAGTCCAGGGGCCAAATGGTAATTTTACCGAAAGTTGAGACGGAAGCCGAGACGGGCCAAATGTTCTTGTTTTTCAACATAAAGAACATTTACAAGACGGAGTTAAAATGGTTTTTCGGGCTATCGGGAATGGAAACCGACTAAACCGAGAAAACTTCAAAAACTCATAACGGGAGCTACGAAACTCAAAATGAGGTGATTCAACTTTCTAAATTCATCTAAAATCATGTAGAATCAGGTTATGGGGATTTGAAGATTTATGGGAACATCTAAGAGTTTTCTAAAATATTAAACGCGAGAACGGGTAAACCGAAGCAACGGGAAAAAGGGTTTATGGATCGGTTTAAGGCGGTTTTAGCTGGTATTTTTGGATCAGAAACACTCACAAGGACATGTGTTCTTCTCCTGATGGCGCCACCTTGCTCAGTTGGATACATTGCATGGGTTTTTGATGCATGAACCATTTTTGTGCATGGAATCTCATATCCCATCACATTCACTTCACTTTCAGCCTCTCATTCTAGCCTCTCTATCTCTCTCTCGATCTCTGCCTCTCTCCTCTCTACAGAATCAACCAAAAAAAGTCTAAGTCCGGCTGGTCAACGCGATCATGCATGTAGGGAAGTATGAGCATAATCTATGAGTTGTTTGCATCATAATGTGCTTGTCAGTCATCTAACATAATTGATTATGGAAACCCGGGGCGGGTAGACTTTTCTTTGACAGACTTGTGTTTTGTGAGATGAGTGATTGGCAGACGTATGAGATGAGTGATTGACAGACTTGAGCAAATTGAGTTCCCTGTAGACACCCACAACTTCATTGAAGACCATAATAGCTGAGCCAATTCCAACAACTTCTTAGAGTTAGTCTTCGTTAATGTTTGAAGGTCAACTCAAATTCTAGTATTGGTTTCCCTCCCGTTGCTTATTCACAAAGCTATTAGAGAAATTCTTGTTTGGATTAAGGCTAGGAAATTTCTAGTGATGCCAAATTTTGACATAGATAGAATTGAATGACAAGGAAGTAAAATTCTAGTGACACAAATCTAAAAAATCAGAATGATAAAGATGCTGATAAAAATGATATTCTAGGTAAGTAGGGAAGAATCGGTCCCAAGCAAATGAGTAACTCTAGAGGAGGGTGTTTAGAAACCGAGTGTGTGGAAAGATTGTTATTCATGTATGAAAAAAAGGAAGGGATTTCGATTCTTTGGGAAGTGCTTTAAGATGAGACATGGCAGTGATGGCATCTAGTTTAATCTGGAGTCAATGATGTTTCTATGGGACATTTGTGAAAAGCTTTTGGGTCTGGTACGTGGAAGTTAAATTCATGTCAATTTTTGTTGCACTGTTTGTAGGTTCAGAAGAGTTCCCGCGATTTTCAAACCTTTTTCAGATTTCAGTTTTTTTTAAGGGCAAACAAACGTTAAGTCTAAATGAATTGATATATTATAGTTTTTACGGGTTTTTAACTAATATAAGTCTTTTTATAGAGTTTTCTTAGTGTTTTAGAATCTTTTGGGAGTTTTTGTAAGTTTATATACGAAATGTACTAATTTGGAGATTTTGAACTGTATAGACGAAGTTGAGGAAATATCAAGTTGGAGACCAAACTCAAAATTGGTGTCATCACGATTGCATGATTTCTCATTCAAAAATTGTATGAATTATTGAAAAATAGTCAAAAAAAATTTCATATTTACAAAAATTCATCATTCATGTTTTAGGTTTTTTCCACTGAAAAGATTTATATTAAGCATTAACCGAATGGCGGAATACAAAGTCGGATGGACCGAAAAGAGCCCACCAGATTACAGGAGACTATAGCCCTAAAGTTTTAAAGAAGCCAAAAGCCGGCAAGAGTAATTCCTTCATAGCCAAATGAAACTAAGTCAATAAAAGTACAAGGCTTAAACGAGATAGTAAACAACAACAAATTCACAGGAGTGATTGAAACTGTCGTCAAAAGAGGAAGAAACGGGAAAATGCCGAAGACGCATGACAACATAACTCACAAATTCGCTGCCGACATGACCTACAACACAAACGGGATATGACCAAAGCTAGATGAAGCATCGATAAAAGAAACCAAATCCCTGGAAACAAAGACCATAAACCACACTCGAGAATCTAAACCCCCAGCCACCTAATCTTCAGCCCAAACAGTAAACATGAGCTTTGCATCGCCACAAGAATAGACAAGAGATTAGCCTTACAAGAATTGAGTATAAAGACCTAAGAAAAAACTGCTTATTTGACTAACCTAAAGACGGTGGAGAGAACATAATTTATAGATTCACCGAAGAAAAAGTGAATCTATCAGGGAATATCCTAACCCGACCAAACAAAAAGCTCGCACAAACCCAAACCAATGAGATTTAGAACCAACTCTAAACCAGAACATGCTCACTAACTAAACCAGCCCACAATAACTAAACCGAGCAAACATCCCCTTAACCTAAACCCAAAAATCGCAACCATAGACAATCCAGAGATGAAACCGAATGATGACTAGATCCAGTTGCGGAAAGCCACACAGAGTGACTTCACTGGCAAGGAGACGAAACCGAACCACCGCACACGACACCCGAGGAGATGCCAAACCTACGTACCGCAACCACTAGACCTCCCAACAACGGCAAGAAGGTGGACAAAGCAGATCCACAGTGAGCATACCAAGGAGCAACAACGGCAAGAAGGTGGACAAAGCAGATCCACAGTGAGCATACCAAGGAGCACCACGAAAACGACAACCATAATTGAGCAAAGCATAAACTAGCTTACGACGGAGACACAAAACATAAGAAAGACTTTCCTCGGTCCCAGCCATGAGCACCAAGCACCGGGGAGACAACAAATCTTGCGAAAATGACGGCGTCGCCGACTTCACGATGAGCGCTTGGGAATCTTCGGCTAGGGTGAACTTGACCTTATTCGTATTTTAGGTTATAACTAGGATTTTTTAGCCACTTTTGAGGGTTGACTCTATACACTTTGAAGAAGATTTATAAACTCCAGTTTATTTACCGTATTGATACTGATTTCTCTTCATCTCAATCCTTTATATTTAAACTTGTTTAGATGTAATCAGCCATGATTCTAGGTGGTTTTAAAAGGTATGTATTTCGTTTAAAAAAAAAAAGTATTTGATTAAACTACTAGTGCATTTTCTTTCTGTCAACCAATTTAAAAGGTGAACCAATACATTTGTTTCCAACTAAAATCGAATGCATATGTACAAAACTGAAATTGATATTTAAACATCAAAAGTACTTACGTCTACTCACGTATATGTTACCATTTTACCCGTCAATTCTTTTCTTGTCTTCTAAAGACCTGGAAATGTTAAACAATTCAAAGAAAGAGATACATAATAACACTCTGAAGGTTTAGTTTCTTTTTCAGAAACTCCATTAATATCAACACTAAAAAAATGGTGTTCATGTATACACTAAAAAAACGAGAAAAAGAAAGATCATAAACCTACCATAACGAATTCATATTCCCGTGGAAGATGGGCGGTACTCTTCATATTTCCAGGATGACTTCAAACCTTCTCCAACATCTGGGCTTAGCATCCCTTTTATCCACTGAATTCGAGAGATAAGTTCTTCCAAGTCATAAACTGCAGCTTCAATTGAATCTGACTCGTCGATATTTAGTCGAATCTCTTCATTGCCTTCCAACTGCTGTGTGGTTCTCTCTGGCTTCTGCTGCGAGGCTCTCTCTGTCTTCTGCTTCTTGGCACTCTCTGTCTCCGGCTTCTTGGCACTTTCTGTTAGTTTCCACAATGTGTGAAAGAAAACCAAATGAACTATAAATCCAAACAACCATTGGAGAAATGAATCATGGATCATATAAGTAGAAAATCTAACCTTCATTCTCACGTTTCACGAGCCTAGCACATTGCTTTTTCTGCCCATCCTACCAAAAAAAAAACAATATGGTAAATGAGGATGCCCAGTCCTAACCAGATTCAACAAAGATCTCTAAAATGACAAATACAAATCACATATTAGAACGAATACAAACTAACCATAGAAGGCAATGTCCATCGATCTTCAAGTGACCATTCCAACCATGGACGCAAGTCCTTGCACAAAGCTTCATAAGTCTCTCCTTGACCACGTGGTGGAGCCAACAGTTCAACCTGCAAAATTGATATTTCGCAGTTTCATTTACAACACAAACGGTCAAGGGACAAGAAGTAAATCATGGACTAGACAACTAAAACAACTTCACAACATCAATTTGTTTTGTACGTACCTCTACTGAATTATTTCTCTTCTTTGAAACAACCGTTCCAGACCAGTAACATCCATCTTCCTGCCAATCTACTAAGTCTCCTACTTTCCAAGAGCCATGAACGACTACAAGTGGCTCTTTATCACTCCTGATTTTACGGAACTTGCTTTCATTATAAACTGGTGGATATTCGGGTCGAACCATTAACCACTCTTTCTCCTCGTCTTCAAACCGTTCAAAGACTTTTGCTTGATGTATCTCACCTTCCATTCACGAATAGACATTACAGAATTTTGTCAAGCTAATATGATATTAGTTAAAACAAAATTAAATATATAAAACCCACCTTCGTAATCAAGATACTTCACACTGTAATACAGTTTCTCCTCCACCGTGTATATATTTAATATCTAATTAACCATTAAAAAAACAAAGTTATTAATATTTAATGATGACAAAGAAAACCTCAAACATTACAATGGTAAGATTAATTCTAGATGCAAATCGATGTTGTGTGACTCTTAACTTGGACCTAATGAATGCTTGTCTTCCTAATCTCAACCGAGAGGTTATAATATGGTATGATGTATCAGTATATGATAATTGAGTTTTTTTATTTATTCTTTTGACTGATAACCTACAAAAACTCATGAGTATATGTAGTGAACATAAGGCTTTTGGCTTCTTGTACTATGTAGCACTGATACGGATACGGGGACAAGAAACAAAAAAAATAGGGATGGGTAACAGCATGACAAAAAAGGGGGATGGAAACAAGGACAAGAAACGGCATGGCAGCACGGTTGTAGCTTTATGGTTTCTCTAATCATGATATGAATGGCGAAATTCAGTAGATCTCTTCACAAATTGGCATACTTCAAAGATGGCAGATGGTTGAGGTTTGGAGGGTGTCTCAAACACGTAACAACAGTTGCATAATTTGAAACAAATGCATACTCAGGTGTGCGGAGATCAAAATTCAAGATCAACTACCCACAAAATGATAAGTCTGCACCTGCATGCAGAAAAGACTACTTCAGAGCTTTATGACTTAAATCCATCAATTAATCTGACTTGCCACCACTGTCGGACTGCCACTGATGCTAACAATTCGTTCATTTATCATTGTTGAAGATCCTCTGGTTAAGTCAACAAAGATGTTGGCAGCTAAAGCAACTCTCCAACAACTGCTGAAGCGAGAAGGTCTCCAGAACCACCCAATGCCACAAGAACTTTACTAGGAGACCTCTCTAAGGTGGCATCACTATGAGTGTGTTTACAGCAGACGAGTCTATACTTGCTACCAAACGCGTTAAACTCTTCCCACCTTTTAAAGACATATATCCATTGAGTTGCCTTGCTCGTGCCAATAAATACTTTGATACCAATAATTGTCCTTCAACTTCGTATGTATGAATGGTCCAGTTTCGACCTTATGCAATGGTTACAGCAACAATAACCAGCCATAACTTGGGACAAGTTCCAAGCGGAATTTATGGACCAACTTGGTGCCAGCCTAACATCATCATGTGGATGAACAATTGTTTGGTTTTTGCCAGGTAAAGACAGTGGATGAATACATCATTGATTTTATGTCTCTCTGGAAAGTAGTCTTTGTATGGGAAAGCAGAGTCTCCCCCGGAGAACTCCAGAGAACAAATCTCTCTCTACGGGAAAACATATGCTCTCTTGGAGAGGTAAATCTTTTCGGGCACAAAGAATCTTAAAGGTCGAAGGAAGGAAAAAAATTGATGTTTGTTTTCTCTAGCTAAGTCCAGAGACATTGTTGGGAAAAATTGAGAGGTAGAATTTGACAATAGCATGAGGTTGGTGTGTTTAACACTTAGAAGGGAATCATATTCTAATCATGTAAGGACTTGAAACCTACAAGGTATGATGTTTGACAAGGTAGGTTGTTTATATGACAATGCTTTTAAGAAGCTATAGCTAGATCTGCATCAACATGAGGGGCAAGGTGCATTATCAAAGGATTCCAAATATGCTTTTGAGAGAAAGACTCTTACTCCATATCTTGTATTGTAGTAGAAGCAAACTATAAAAAAAGATGTTGCAGATTTTAATATTTGTTCTAAAAGGAAGCTTATAGATTATGCATGTAGCAAAGCACATGTTCATCTTCATAGATCCACTTCAGTCATTCACCTTTAACTTTTAAATGGGCAAAATATGCTTACTAGATCTTTTTCAAGGATTAACTAAGTTATTTCCTTCGAAAAGTAGGATCTAGTTAGATTACCTTGCATCGAAACCAAGCTCCACGATATCCATCTTCAAAAGATCTTACTTCAACATTTTGACCAACTTTGAAAGGCAAATTGGTTTGAGTCATCTCTTAGTTGAGAAACTGCACATGGATAAAAAATTACCCCAAATTAAGATGTGGTGGAACAAAAGAATCTACCATGAAATTGTTATTTATAAAAAATAGTTTTTGTTATAAAGAATCTTATTGAATAAGAAAATTTAGGAATCATCAACATAAAGGAAAAAAGAAAATGATTACTTCTCTTCAAACTTAAGAAGATCAAAATCTAGAGATATAGACCAAAATTATGAAGTTTGGACTATACACTAGAATAGTAAAAACTTGCTTACAAATTAAAGATCTAAATATAAAACATGAAATACAACTTTAAATATCAAAAGAATGGTTGTCATGGTTGTGAATTCATTTGCATATGAGTCATAAGTTCTTCTAAGGAGTAATATCTTTGCAAACTAAATCATTTTATCTCTTGTTATCTTTTTTAATAAACATTACAAACAATAGTACAAATGATCTAATCCAAAAGTAGATTAATCCATATTATTCATATTAATCATTCAAACTATAAATTTAATATAAACAATAGTTAAAACCAAAACAAAATAGTTAATGTTATTAAATACTAAATCAAAATCTCACTCATTTAATAAAATTAAATTATCAGTATAAAACTTTGTTCTAATACTACCGGTAAGAACTTGAAGATGGGAACATTTTCAAAACTCATCTAATAACCTGATAACCAGTATTGTATCAAATCAAAGTTTTATACTAACAATCTATCTTAAAATATGAGTTTATTTCCTAGTTTCAAAACAAAATCCTAGAAAACCTATGACAAACGATTTGGAAATCATCTGAGAAAGTAAAATCGGATCTGACAAGAAAAAACAAACTGAGGCGATGGGAACATACTAGAAAAATCAGTAAACTCGGATCTGCTACTTTTCATCCAAAAGATTGAAAGAAAGAAAAATCGGAGAAGAAGTGACATACCTTTTTCGATTCAGATCTCGAAACTATGATAGAGAACTGTTTTGAAGCGGCGGCAGTAATCCCTACTAATAATGATGTATATATATTGCTACGTTGGAATTCTAGGTTGTCATGGAGCCCTATTTTAACGGGCCCAGTACTTTCGCAAATCCTATCACTCACGTAAACATTTTTACAGTAATAGGTATTTGGGCTTTTTACAGAAATTGATTGGGTTTAGTCGCTTGGTTTGGTAATTTCAGTGGATCCAATTAGTTTAATTAGTTTAATTAGTTTTGTATCATTATCAAACTTTATTTTATTTTAGGCACAAACCAATTTTTTTTTTGTAACTGCAAACCAAATTTTTTTCTAATAAACAGTAGTTGTTTTACATAGATCTCGGCGTTCTGGTTTTGTTTGGGTTCGGATCAGATTCGAGTATTATCCAATACCCGAAATATCTAAATATTTTTGTAAACGGTTTAGATCGAAATTGAATTTTCTGAATCAGATTCAGATCGGTTTTCGGATTCAATAACAAATGCCCAACCCTAGGTTCACACTTTAACCATCTGATTAATCTTCTAAAGTGAATGTACTGTTGGAGAAACTCATTCTAATAGATTTAAATGCATTTCAATTGGCAAGGGGAAAATAAAATAAAACCAATATTTTCTATAGAAAACAATTATTTATCAATTATGAGTGAAAAATAATAAACAATATTCAATACTATATTAAAATGTGTGTGATACAGAGATGAAAATAAGAATATAAAATTCATATTATGCATTATGATTTGTATATTTATATTGTCGATTATGATTAGTGTTAATTATCCAGAATTATATAAAAATCTTCAAAATCAAAAATTAACTTAAATTACCTAGAAACTCCTAGAAAATGGTTTAAATGGTATATTACTTAAAACTGAAAATTTTAAAATAAAACTTAAATTTTATAACACATAATCTTATATATAATGAGAAACCAATTCTCTCATCGTATCCTTTTTTAATTTTAAACGTGGGCTACTTCTTTTCAGCTCGATAAATTTTATAAGGCCAACATCTAATAGAGGCCCGAATAGTTAACCCTATACACTTAGTTTATGTCTTCTCTTTTGCCAATCTCCAGGTTTTATGATTCGTTTCGAGAACGCAGAGAGACGGACACCAACCCACAATTCTGATTCCTTTTTCTCTTTTGGCAACAAATTCTGATTCATTTAGTTACGACTTTTAGTTTTTAAGGTTATTGTTGGGTTGATTTTTGTTCTCTGATTGATTTCTCGATGTAACCGCTGAAGAATAGTCGCGGTTTAGATTCTGAGGGCTACGCATCGGACACGGCGGCGAGGATTATACTACGGTTGGACTCGGAGGCGTGTGAGGAGGAAGATGCTTTTCTGGAGGATCGTGCTCAGGTGGATCTGTTCCTGAGAGCCGTTGATGAAATCCAAAGGTCCTTGTCTTCCCTCTCCTTATCTTCTCCAGCCGCTGCTTCTGCTGCAGTTGATGACCAAGAAGTCAAAGCCAACTCAGCTATCCAAATCACCATGGCTAGGCTCGAAGAAGAGTTCCGCAACATTACTGTTCTAAGAAGACTGGTGATGTCTGTGGTGGTGTTTGTAATCAGGTTTGATCTCGGATCTGTTTTTCTTTTTCTTCTTAATTTTTTTCCTTATTCAAATTTCTGAAGATTTGTGTGCTAATGTCAAACGCTGAAACTACATTGATGCTGAGAAATGAGATCTTACTTCCATTTTTTCGGAAAGTCCAAAAAATTCACTTGATTTGGAAGTTTTAAGATCTATCTAAGTCGACCCATATGTTTGATTTTACCCATAGACTTGCATTCGATGTCGCATCATTGTTAAAACGATTCGCAATTTCCAAATTTTGCATCTTTTATCTCTTTTCTTTAGTAATTTGTAATTTTACTTGGATCTGAGTTTAGATATTAATGTTTGTTCTTGAGTTTATTATGGATAGAAATCATTTTATTTCCCATTCAAATCCTTTAAAATTCTACTATTGCATCGGTTGTGTTGTGGTTCTCATGTTTACATATTGTTTATTCCCTATCTTGTAGGAAACTGGTAGATTCTTCAGCTTTTCTAAACTTTGTTGTGCTCTTCTTGGTGTGGATATGAAGACATATATCTTCCTCTTAGTGATTGTTCCGACATGTGTACTAGCTGGTTATGTCCACGGTCAGAAGATTTCTTACTTTCTCCGGCCACTATGGGAATCACACATTGTTCCGACATGTGTACTAGCTGGTTATGTCCACGCTTCCATGGAGACTCTTTGTAAACTCCAAGGATGGGGTGTGCGAGAATACCCTAGACGAGTTTATGATGCGGTTTTGTTCAGTAACGAGCTTGACATCCTCGAATGTCAAAGGTAAGCTTAGATGATGCTGCACTTGAGTCTTCTTCCCTGGTTCTTCTCTCTGTGTCATTATAGGTGTGGCCGCTGCAAGAAACTTGCTGCAGAATAAAAAAAGCTTGGGGTAGCTTCAAGAAACCTAAGTCAGTTTTGATTGCAAAGGTCAGTGTCATCCCCTTTTTTGTATGTACCTCCACTCTTAAGAGAGATAGAGATGATGATGGATTTTTTATTTAACTTGTGTATTGTGTTGAGCAAAAGTGCGTCTGCACTAAATATGGTGTTAGTGGATATCCGACCATTCAATGGTTTCCTAAAGGATCTCTTGAACCCCAAAAGTATGCATTCTTTATAACAAGTTCCCGAAGCAAATACATTTGTGGACACAAATTTTTGTTTATAGAGATAGTGAATGATGTTTTCTTATGCATCGTGTCCACCCAATGCTTGCAATGCTGAAGCATTGGCTGATTATGTGAACAAGGTAGGAGGTAGTAGTCTTATTGATGATAGTAGCTAATAAGAACTTTGAATTACCAATGGAATTGGAGAGATGAAGTGATTGTAACGGTGTTACAAGTCTCTTGTGTATATATTTGGTGTTACAACGTCCTAATTTGATTACAGATTACATTATACAGCATATATTATTACCAACAACAATAATAAAAGCCAAAAAACATTGAAGCAACATGATCCCCGCGCGTACGCGGGGGTAGTAAGTTCACTAGTTATAACAAAATAACAAACCATTATGATATACCGAATATCACCACAATAAAATGCACCACAATATTACATTAACTATCATTAAAAAAACATCAACATATCTTATTACTACATAGTCAAATAAATCGGTGAAAATAAACTATTTAAATCTAAAATTGATAGTCAGCATCCCTGTTCTAAAACGCGGGCTCCGCGGCCGTATAAGCGGCGGTGAAGCGCTAGCGGACGGAAGCTGCTGCGATTTGAGCAAAATCGGATTAAAAAATAAGTGATAGATCTATTCGAAACCAAGAAAAAGAACATGAAAATAAAAAAAAACAATGAAAAAATGAGTTTAAAGATGACTGTGTCATGCTCTAGGGTTGCAGAGTCGTGTTTGCAAGGAAGAAGATGATTGCGTAATGACATTTTTGCCCCTCATTAAATTTAAAACGAAAAATATGGAAAAGGTCTTTTTGGGCCTTGAACCCACAACCTGCTAGCATTAAAATGAGAGTGGAAACCACTTGGAAACTTTGGATTATTGTTATATAATAACATTTCTTATATATAATACATATATGTATTAAAAATATTCTAAAATTAAACCCCGATTAATCTCCGCGTAATCTCCGATTTTCGCGTTAGGCACTAGGCCTTACTTGACCGCTCGACTAACGCCTAGCGCGTATTCGAACAAGGGTCATCATAGTTATAATTGTATACTTAGATAATTTAGATTATGATGTGTTAAATTATCCAAAATTAGGTTATATAAACAACAATTGAAAAACTCATTTTTTTTTGTCGACGACCCATCTTCATTAAGCCACGTTTAATCCGCTGGAAGGGAGACTCCAAAAAGTTTTTTCAGTCGAGACAGTCTGGCTTATGTGGCAGAATACGCTTCGAGACCGGGCTTCCTTCGCTAAAGAATCAACACAAAAGTTTCCTGACATGAGGGAATTGAAAAACTCATTAAACAACTAAAAATTTGAAACTAAGTTAGATTATCCTAAAATATCAAGAAGAATTCCCTCAAATTAAGAGGGTTCTAAAAACATTTTTCTTCAGAGCGTCGAATTTTAGTGACAAATTGTTGAATCTTAATGAATTGTGGAAGCAATGCCATTCTGTCACGCTACAAAAAAAAACTGCTCCATAGCCACGGATAGCAACGAACAAAGTTCGTGGCTATGGGCTCGTCGTGGCTATCGACCAATCGTGGCAATTCGTAGCTACTCTTTCACGGATAGCCACGAAATATTTTCTGACTATATAGTCACGAACAGCAAGGAAAGAATTTGTGACTTACAAAGCCACGAATTGCCACGAATAAAGTTGTGGCCTTAGCTACGAATTTTCCACGATAAATTTTGTGGCCTTAGCTATGAATTTCCATGTTCTGTGGATTCTAAAAAATTATAAAAAATAATTTAGTTTAATATAATTATTAAAACAAATAAATTATAAATTAAATAAAATCTAATTGATACAAAAATACATAAATTGGTCTTTGTTCGTTGACAAAAAAAACAAAAAATCTTTGTTCTTCACTGCCGGGATGTGGACCAGCCGCTGCACCGTCGCGTCCTCCACAGACCACCGTCGCTTCGTCTTCTTCTCTGGTGGTCCCATAACGCCTCCGCAGCACCACGGCTCCACCACACCACGAATCCACCGCGTCACCATGGACCGCCTTCGCCGAACCACATCTACATCAGTCGCAACTCTGGTGGTTCCATAAGGCAGCCATCATCGATTCTTCACCACCTTCGCGAGATCCACGTCTCCACCGCACCACGAATCCACAGCAGCCATCGTCGATTCTTCACCACGACTCCACCGCACCACGAATCCACCGTCAATGATGAGGTTGTTTGCGGCTGTAACCATTGTGAGATCTGAGACGAGAGGCTCCGACGGAGGTGCGAGGCGTGAGATCTGAGAATAGAGGCTGCGACGGAGGTGCCATATCTTTATCTCTCTCACTGCGGCTCCGGTGACGAGAGTGGTGACGGTTCGTCCTTAACTTGGTCTCTCTTACACTCTGATTCATCTTTGTTTGCGGCTATAACCGGTGCGAGATCAAACGTGGTGGCTGGGAAGCATGGGAAATCGAAGGTGATGGCTAGAAAGCATGGAAATACGAAGTTTAGAGAAGAAGATGAGAGATGGAGACGAAGATGCGAGATGAAGACGAAGGTTAGAGATGAACAAAAAGGTTTGTGACGACTGAGAAGATACTGTGAGAAAAAAAATTTGGTGACTTAAAAAAAAATAGTTAAAGATCTAACGGTCACGATGAGAAGAGATAAAGATCTGATGGTTTGATCTAAGTGATGAGTTATTAGCCAATAGAATGTTTTTAAGTGTAAGTAATATATAACTATCAAAATAATGATTTAAAAATAATAAAAATGGTTAAAATATTTTTTAAATTTTTATAAATTTAAAGTGTAACAGATAAAAACTTTAATTTTTTTATAATTTTTTTATAATTTAAAATAATAAAAACGTGTTTATATACTAAAGAAAATGATTTAAAAATAATAAAATGTTTAAACTGATATATAATTTATATACATGATTTTTTTAATATTAAAATGTTAAGTTTTATTTATGAATATATACAACTAGATGACTCGTCCGCACCTTGTGCGGGGTGAATATTTTTGGGTCGACGAATTTTATTTTTTGTATTAAGACAAATGTTTCTTTCGAATATAATAATAGTTAGTTATATAGATGAGAAGATGTAAGTTAGTGGATAAAATGTATAATTAGTTGACTGCTGAATATATATTTGTTTCTATTATAGTAGAATTGTATTATATTTATATTAAAATTTGTTAGATATTTCAATAGTATTAACGTTTGGTTACTATTGCGTTGAGATAGAAATCGTAATTGAAAAAAATGCTTCAAATTGATAGATGTAATAAACTAAACAAAATATAGTATAAATTCAAAAAAGAGACAAAGCACAGCACTAAACATATGTTTTTGTCAAAATAAAACATAATTCAAACAGAGGATCAGTCATGGGTTTGACCAATCCATACATTTCTGCAGGAGAGAAGTTTGAGGACAGGAGTGGAGTCATTTTGCCAGAAAATTTGTAGTACGATTGCTTGATTGGCCTTGATGTTGTTTGCTAGCAAAAACTCTCTTAAGCCGCCACTCAAACGAATACGTCGCCTGTCACTATAAGAATGAAATGCAAGCTCAACAAACCATATATCTCCCGCATCATTGACCATCGATATGGTGTTGCCCGCAACCTTCTCTAACTCATTTGCCTCCACAAAGGACTTTGGAAGATACTGCAAAATGATTCAGTATGGATCAGGCAACAATATTTGTAACCAAAAAACAAAGAAAAAACTTACGATTCTGCTTCGTTTGATGCTGTCACTCGTTACGTTTAAAGTAACAAACTTGTCTTCGGTTCCTTAAAAATTATGCCCTTATTAGTCAAAATATTAGAATGGATGAAGAAAGTGTCTCGGAAATAAGAGAAAAAACATACTCGAGCTTGCTTCTCCTGTCTCCAGATGAATAGTATTTTCATATGTGATCTCACAGCAATGCTGTCCGTAATGTTGTAACATATGAAAATTGGCACCTCCACGATACTCAAAAATTAAAAAATCACCATCCTCTAGTGCATGTGCTTTAAAGAACCGTTTCCATCCTTTTGTAAGCTTATCACCAAGAAGTTTAATAGGAAACTCTTCTGGCCTAGCATCAAATGTAAGTTTGCCGACCGTAACATCAGTTTTTCCCAGTATATTTGTTCTGAAGAACTTTTTTGGGATAGTCTGCAACAGAAAGTGTAAAAAATGATAGCCTTAAATAAAAGCTTTATAGAAAATAAACACAATAAGAAAAAGAACTGAGATTACATACCATACTCTTTCTACATTTGTTTGGAATCATATGCTTGAAAAACCGAGGGTTTGTCATCTTCTGATTTGGTCTGAAAAGCTAATATAATGTTATATAAATCAAAATCATTAATACATGTACGAAAAATCAAATGAAATAGACCTCATCTAAAAATAAAAATAAAGAACGATTTGTAAAGTTGACGAAACCATAAAGTCTACTGTAAAATATAAACTTGAAAAAGATTAGCAAAATCGATGAGTACTTATTCTTTGATCTCGAATCATCTGTTTATCTAAATATAGATCAGAAAATTACATAAAGATAAACCCTAATTTCTTCAATTCAATCTTCGCGCTGCCAAATATTGTGACGATAAATTGGTTGTTTGTCAATCGCCTGTGAGTTTAACCGATTTATGGAAAAATTAGAACGACTTAAAGAATTTGGTATCGTTTCTGTTGGAATTATGTCCGGTAATCTCTGTACTGTCTCTAGAAAGTAAGAGTATGTCAATGATCAGACATAAGTCATATAATACTGGGGGTCATGATGGCTTGCTAGAGTCCGCTCATGATCTATAAGTCTTGGATTTATTGCCTTTATTATATGATCCCATATGGGTCACACGCCTAAGCTAACCGGAAAACTATAAGGGAATGGTTCAGCAGAAGTACGGTAAAAGTGCCAGGCATTTACTGTACTTAGAGAGAATAAAGGGCCTGATTAAATCTAAGGGATTTAATCAGATTGGGACTTGGGCCCAAAAGCCCAAAAGGAACTAGACATAAGTTTTATAATTAAAACTTAACCTAGCTGCTTTTTGGGGCACATAACTCTCCCTGCGCCTCTCTCTCTCTCTCTGCGCCACCCTCTCTCTGGTCTAGCAGCCATCTTCCTGTTAGTGTGCGTGTGTGAACCTCTGGAGGAGCTGTCCCTTGGCGGTTCTGCTGATCTCTGACGATACCTCTCTAATCCGCTGCATAAACAAGGTATTACTGAGATCCCTTTATGATTCTGCAAGAGAACCTAGATCCAATGTGTTTAGTAGGGTTTAATCTGAATGAATTGAACCAGGATAAACACTAAACAATCCAAAAGTGGTATCAGAGCATATCGGTTCTGTTAGGATTTCTTGTTAGAATCTTGTTTAGGTTGTTTAGAAGTGTTTGAATCAATCTATGCTTGAAATTGATAAGAAAAACACTTAAGAAACAAAAGAACTAAAACCTATAAAAACCCTAAACTAAATCGGAGTGTGGTCGGAGTGTCGGACGTCCGGATCGGTTGGCTGCGTCGGAGTGTGGTCGAGTCGGACGTCCGGATCGGTACATGACGCACGGACCGATCGCTTTGCCGGATCGAGTCGCGTGGTCGTTCCGATCGCGAGAGATGGACCGATCGTGTCCCGCCTCTCCCAACCCGAGACGTCCCGATCGCACGACCCGAGCTTGCCCGATCGCGTGAAGCATGAGCTGTCCGGATCGATGGTCACACTTGGCCGGTTCGGTTTGGTTTGTGGTTCGGTTTAAGATAATTAAAATTTAATCGTTACGGTTTACAGACTTAATAATATTTATTAAATCTGGTTAAACCGTGATAAGAAATCCAATGTCGTTTAAAATTGGATTTAGTGCCTAAACCAGTGGTTTTCTAATTTGATTTGGTTGGACCAAATAAATTGAGAAAATCCGGTTTAGTAAATAACCGGTTAACAATTGTGGTTATCGTAGTAATTAATCTTGGTTAGACCAATTTTAATGAACCAGACCGGTTATGTCATTTAATTGGGCAATTGGGTTATGTTTTGGACATAGACCAATTCTTGGGCCTTGGGCCAAGAAGTTAAAACAAATTGGCCAGTTATTTGAGTCTCTTCTTCAAATTTAATTTAAAATTCATTTAATAATTAAAATTTGATTTTAAATTAATCAGTTTCCAAAATTTTAAATTAGAAAGTTTCTTAGAATAAAAGTTTCTAGATTTGCATGTTTTGGATATTTAGGAAATTTCTATAGTTAGAAAGTTTCCAAATTTAGGAAGTTTCCAATTTTAAGAAAGTTTCCTAAAACAGAAAGTTTCCAAAAATGGAAAGTTTCTCAAAATAGTAATCTTCTATTTTGGGATGAGATTTTAAGAAAACCTATAAACCTCAAATAATATCAAGCGTTGGATGTCTTGTCCAGTCTATGTCAGCTGTTGAAACCCATTCAATCGTACACATGCCCTTACAGTGTGAGGGTGTCTATCTTTTGCGTGGGTAAGACAGTTTGTGATTCATTAATGTTATTGGGAGTCCCACACATTAGTGATTACATGACTGTATAGTCTGGTTTTCTTGACTGGGTCATCGGGAGTCCCGGACCTTGAGACATCAGAGTGGATTGGGCCTCGGGCCCAGATTCACAACCAAGAGTTATATCACGAATATAATTAGCCGAAATAGGGCTTACCGATATAAGCTAAGGTTGGGTGACGGCCAGTGGCCCACTTTGATCTTAGTTATATGTGGATCTTGGAATCATTATACTCTTTTGAGGGTAACTAATGTTATTGAATATAATGCGAGTTTACTCATATTGAACATATAAACTAAAATCCTTTTATCTTAAATTTCAGCAATGACTACAACAAGCACACAAAACACATTCTCAATCCGGTCTGTTCTCGACAAGGAGAAGCTGACTGGAACGAACTTCCTGACGTGGTCAAGGAACTTGAGGCTGGTCCTCAAGCAGGAGAAGAAGGAATATGTCCTTCGTGATCCCCTCCCCGAGAGGCCTCCGAACAATGCCGCCGGGAATCTGCACAATGCTTGGGAAAAGCATTCGTCAGATGAAAATGATGTCTATTGCCTGATGTTGGCAACCATGACTCCTGAATTGCAAATGCAGTTCGAGAGTGTGCTGTCGCCCATCGAGATAATGGCAAGCCTGAAATCGCTTTTTCAGGAGCAGGCAAGGACTGAGAGGTTCCAGACAGTTAAGAACCTCTTAGACTGTAAGATGGCTGCAAATGCGGCAGTGAGTCCTCATGTCTTGAAGATGATGGGTTATCTCGATCATCTTCAGAAACTCGACTGCCCTATCAGCCAGGAACTTGCCTGCGACATCGTTCTGCAGTCTTTACCTGCAAGCTATGATCAGTTCATCCTGAACTTCAATATGCATGGCTTGAGTAAGACATTGCCTGAGCTTCACGGAATGCTCAAGACTGCAGAGCCCAACTTGAGGAAAGCCAAGGACCCCAACGTGCTTATGGTGCAAAAGGGCAAGGGCTTTAAGAAATCCTCTGCCAAGGACAAGGGAAAGGCTAAGGCTGTTCAAGTCTCGGACAAGGACACGTCAAAGCCCAAGCCCAAGTCCAAGGCTGGGCCTACTGACATCTGCAGGTTCTGCAAAGAACCAGGGCATTGGAGGAGAGAATGTAAGAAATTCCTGGAAGGTCTAAAGGAATTGAAGAAGAAGACTCTGGAGACTTCTTCATCAGGTATTTTTGTTATAGAAGTTAATACAACTACTTCTGATAATACCTCATGGGTTATGGATACTGGTTGTGGGGCTCATATTTGTACTAATATGCAGGCACTCAGCAACAGTAGGAAGCTGAAGCAAGGACAAGTGGAGCTACGAGTTGGGAATGGAGCGAAAGTTCCTGCACTAGCTGTAGGCACATACTTGTTGTCTTTACCTTCGGGATTGGTTTTAGAACTTAATAACTGCTATTTTGTACCTGCGATAAGCAGAAATATTATTTCAGTTTCTTTGTTGGATTTGGAAGGTTATGATTTTTCAGTTAAGAATAAATTATGTTCCTTCAATCGCAATAATTTGTTCTATGGTTGTGCCCCTCTTACGAATGGGCTTTACATACTTGATCAATCCGCGCCAATTTATAACATTAATACCAAACGGTTCAAACCTAATGAGGAGAACCGAACGTTTCTATGGCATTGTCGTTTAGGGCACATCAGTGAGAAACGCATTAAGAGGCTCCATTCGAATGGACTTCTTGGCTCATTTGACTTTGAGTCATGTGAGAAATGCGAATCCTGCCTGATGGGCAAAATGACGCGGGCCCCCTTTAATAAACCCAACGAGAGGGCCAGTGACTTATTGGGCCTGATACACACTGATGTGTGTGGCCCAATGTCCACAAATGCAAGAGGAAACTATCAGTACTTCATTACCTTCACTGATGATTTCAGCAGGTATGGATATGTTTATTTAATGAAACATAAGTCTGAATCGTTTGTGAGATTCAGAGAATTCCAAAATGAAGTACAGAACCAACTTGGCAAAAGCATTAAAGCTCTTCGGTCCGACCGAGGAGGAGAATACTTGAGCCAAGAGTTCAGTGATCATCTGAGAGAGTGTGGGATAGTTTCCCAACTCACTCCTCCTGGAACACCTCCATGGAATGGTGTGTCTGAGAGGAGGAATCGGACCTTATTGGATATGGTTTGGTCTATGATGAGTCACACAGACCTTCCAAATATCCCTTTGGGGATATGCTCTGCTAACAGCAGTGTTCACTCTAAATAGAGCGCCATCAAAAGCAGTAGCTAAGACACCATATGAATTATGGACTGGAGAAACTCCAGTGCTGTCTTATCTTAGAATTTGGGGTTGTGAAGCCTATGTCAAGAGATTAATCTCTGACAAGCTTACACCAAAGTCTGATAAATGCTACTTCATTGGTTATCCGAAGGAGACCAAGGCTTATTACTTCTACCTACGATCCGAGAACAAGATTTTTGTTGCCCGGGATTGTAATTTTCTTGAGAGGGAGTTTCTCTCTAAGAAAAACAGTGGGAGTAAGGTACTGCTTGAAGAAATTCAAGATGAACAGGATACTGCTCAACCTAATGAGGAAGAGCAGCAGGAGGACCTACAAGAAATTGTAGAGCCTGAACCTGTGGTACCTGAAGTTCGAAGATCCGGGAGGATCCGTCACGAACCCGAGAGATATCAAGGATTCCTCGTGACTAACTGTCATGATCTTCTGATCATTGATGGTGATGAACCATCGAACTTCAATCAAGCCATGATGGGCCCAGATTCCTCTAAGTGGCGTAAGGCCACTGATTCCGAAATGGAATCCATGTCGGTCAACCAAGTGTTTTCGTTGGTTGACTCACCCGCTGGTGTAAAAGCCATCGAGTGCAAATGGATCTTCAAGAAGAAGATTGACGTGGATGGAAATGTCCAGATTTATAAAGCCAGGTTGGTGGCAAAAGGTTTCAAGCAAGTTCACGGTGTGGATTATGATGAAACCTATTCTCCAGTGGCCATGATGAAATCTATTCGGATTCTACTAGCAACTGCAGCTTTTCATGATTATGAAATTTGGCAGATGGACGTGAAAACCGCCTTCCTGAATGGAATTCTGGAAGAGGATGTGTATATGACACAACCTGACGGTTACATAGATCCAAAGAATGCTGGGAAAGTATGCAAGCTTCATAAATCCATTTATGGATTGAAGCAAGCATCGAGGAGCTGGAATCTTCGTTTTGATGAAGCGATCAAACAATTTGACTTCATCAGAAACGAAGAAGAACAATGCGTGTATAAGAAGACTAGTGGGAGCAAGATAGTATTTCTTATTCTGTATGTCGATGACATACTGCTTCTCGGAAACGACATACCAATGCTGCAGTCGGTAAAGGACTGGCTTGGAAGTTGTTTTTCCATGAAAGACATGGGTGAAGCCGCATACGTTCTTGGAATCAGGATCTACCGGGATAGATCTAAAAGGCTGATAGGTTTGTGTCAAGATTCATACATTGACAAAGTCCTGCATAGATTCAGCATGGCAGATTCCAAGAAGGGCTTCACGCCAATGGTACATGGCACAACGCTAAGCAAGAAGCAGAGCCCAACGACGGCTGCTAAGCTTGAGCGCATGAAGAATATTCCTTATGCATCTGCAATAGGATCTGTCATGTATGCCATGATCTGTACTCGTCCTGATGTTGCTTATGCATTGAGCATGACGAGTAGATACCAGTCAAATCCAGGTGAAAACCACTGGATTGCCGTCAAGAATATCCTGAAGTATCTAAGACATACTAAGGATAAGTTCTTGGTGTACAGCGGAAGTGATGTGCTTGAAGTCAGTGGATTCACGGACGCAAGTTTCCAGACAGAGCAAGATGATTTCCGATCACAGTCCGGTTATATCTTTTGTCTGAATGGCGGTGCAATTAGTTGGAGAAGCTCCAAGCAAGACACCGTTGCTGATTCCACTACAGAAGCTGAATATGTCGTCGCCTCAGAAGCAGCGAAGGAAGCTGTTTGGATACGAAAGTTCATTATTGAACTAGGTGTGATACCGAATGCAGCTGAGCCTCTGGCACTGTTTTGTGATAACAATGGTGCTATAGCTCAGGCAAAGGAACCAAGATCACACCAGAAATCCAAGCATATACTAAGAAGATTTCACTTGATACGTGATATCATTAATAGAAAGGAAGTCAAGATCAGCCGAGTTCCGACAGATGATAATGTCGCTGATCCATTGACAAAGCCACTCCCAAGGCCTAAGCTCGAGTACCTGACTGAAGCTGTAGGCATTAGAGACATTGAAATGTAATCTAAATTTGAGTGGGAGTATGAGGGCTTTATTTAGTTATTGATATGTTCTTGTAAAACATTTTTAAGATGTTTAAATAAAATTATTATTTCAAGATTATTTTAACTGTGATGAAATAATCGTTCCAAAATGATATGAACCATTTTATAGGTCATCGAAGTAAGTGACTTGATCTTGAGTCATCAAAGTCATTTAGCTTGATCATGAGACCCTATATTTGATAGATGGCTTATATCATCCTGTCCCTAGTCGAAGGTTGTTGAAATTGGAACACCAACAACCGCGTGAGACTAGATTGGTATGTGACTTATGACAAAGTCTCAGGATGTCATAGATGCACGACATCAAAGTCAGTACATAGGTGTATGTTGGGGTACATACGACCGGACATGACCCGCTTATAAGAACTCTTCAGGATATTTATATCTGTGTCATAAGAGATTCTTACTACGACTATAGAGTATAGTCCTTAGACCTGAGTTCGCATGCATGTGACTGCACATCAACTGATGCGCTTTGATCATTGTCTAACGCTGTCGTTAAGCGATAGTTATAAGGACCTTGTTTGGGTGTATTATGAAATGAGTAGTTTACAGTGATGGAACAAGACGAGATTTGTCCCTCCAATATAAATGGAGTGAATATCTCTAGGCCAATCGGAGATTTGAATACTGGAAAATGCATGGCCATGCTCAAACGGACTGTCCCGAGTCGTTTGGATTGTCAATATCAAATCAGAATCCGATGAACATTATTAGGCTTTATAAGGATTACACTCATCTTGCCTTATGACTAATCGAGATATTGAGACAAAAGGAATATGAATACAGAGATTCCAGTACAAGTGGGAGATTGTTGGAATTATGTCCGGTAATCTCTGTACTGTCTCTAGAAAGTAAGAGTATGTCAATGATCAGACATAAGTCATATAATACTGGGGGTCATGATGGCTTGCTAGAGTCCGCTCATGATCTATAAGTCTTGGATTTATTGCCTTTATTATATGATCCCATATGGGTCACACGCCTAAGCTAACAGGAAAACTATAAGGGAATGGTTCAGCAGAAGTACGGTAAAAGTGCCAGGCATTTACTGTACTTAGAGAGAATAAAGGGCCTGATTAAATCTAAGGGATTTAATCAGATTGGGACTTGGGCCCAAAAGCCCAAAAGGAACTAGACATAAGTTTTATAATTAAAACTTAACCTAGCTGCTTTTTGGGGCACATAACTCTCCCTGCGCCTCTCTCTCTCTCTCTGCGCCACCCTCTCTCTGGTCTAGCAGCCATCTTCCTGTTAGTGTGCGTGTGTGAACCTCTGGAGGAGCTGTCCCTTGGCGGTTCTGCTGATCTCTGACGATACCTCTCTAATCCGCTGCATAAACAAGGTATTACTGAGATCCCTTTATGATTCTGCAAGAGAACCTAGATCCAATGTGTTTAGTAGGGTTTAATCTGAATGAATTGAACCAGGATAAACACTAAACAATCCAAAACGTTTCATCTTCATGGATCTAACAATGGGCCATAATTATTTAGGCTTTAATAGTATACCCTCTTCCGAATTGTTATGTCAGAACTAAATTAGCCTATATGGAATATTAGTTTGATAAGTAGGTTCACATGTAGTAGAGTATTTGAAACTATAGCATAATTTATGAAGGATTTTTAGCTTAATTTAATAAGTAGGTTCACATGTAGTAGAGTATTTGAAACTATAGAAATGGTAAATGAAGCATGAATTTATAGAAAGAGAAACTAACAATAAAAATGAAAATCAAGAACGATGAATTATTTATTATTTAAAAGAAACACAACCATTATTTGATTAGATAATTAAGTAGATGATTAAGATAATCGAACATAAATTAGGCACCTTCAATATTTTGAAGGGCAAACCATGCATCTCGGAATGTGTCATAAACAACATTGTCAATCATCCTTAGATCCAAATAGTCACATGGTCCCCTCATTACATCCAACAGACATCGTAAATAATATAGTTCTCCAATTTCTTCTGGATATACCAGTAAACAACATAATCGCGGTTTACCTTGTATTCGGAGTTTCCACTGAAGGTTAATTTTATCCCACACAAATTGAGTTGTTATTTCTGAATATAAAAGACTTCTTGCTTGAAGATGAACTTGATTGCATTTCATCCATTCCCGAAATTTATCTTTTATTTCTTGAGAAGCAAAACTGACATCTTCGTGGAAAACAATTTGTGCACAAGGAAGAACAATAGATAAAATTTCCATAGAATCAGTAGAACGTTTGGAAGAGTCTGTAAAAAAATTAGAATTGTTAATAAAAATAGTAAAACTTGTTCAACAGAAACCAAAAAAGTATGGAATATAAAGAGTTGTCAAATGTACCTATAGCTTCCATTAGCAAACCGGGTACGAAATTGATAGTAATGAGAAGAGGATATCAAATATATAGTAATGTGATATTAGGGTTTTTAGTGATAATAATTTTTTTTCAATATTTAGTTTACTAATATCGACCACATAAATTATACAGAAAATTTTATTGTTTAGATATTAGCCAAGAATATAGTATCTTCCATTTAATGGCAAGAATATCTTATTTTCTTATTAGGTAATATTGTATAATTTGTTAACTTATTTTTACATTCGGGAAGTAATTCCAAATTCGAAATCTAAGAGATTTTGATATTTTTCTTAGTCAATAAATTGTCTTATAAAAGTAGATAGTAGAATGGGAGTGGTAGTAGGTACAATTGTAAGTCGAAATATAAAGACTAATTGGCTAAAATTCTTCTAAATCGTTTGCTAAGTTATAATATTAATGTATGTACTTACCATTGAAAGATGTCCTAACAAAAACCTTAATATAATTATAATTAAACACACTTGGGAAAGCAAAAAATATCCAGAAACATAAGTTTTGTCAAAAAGGCAAGGAAATTACAACATAGGATGGATAGTGAATTAGCCAAATTCAATCATTTTTAGAGAAGAGTTTGAAGCCAGGAGCAATTGAACTTTCCCAGAAAAGTTGAAGAACGATTGTTTGGTTGGCCTTGACATTGTTTGCCAACAAAAACTCTCTTAAGCCGAAACTCAAAAGTATATGTCGACTGTCGCTATAAGAATGGAATGCAAGCTCAACATACTATTTCTCTCCTGCATCATTGACCATCACTATGGTGCTCCCTGCAGCACCCTTTAAATTGTTTGCATCCACAAAGGACTTTGGATGATACTGCAAAATGAAGGAAATAAATGGATCATGTAACAATAAACAAAATACGAAAGATATAACTTACGATTCTGCTTCGTTTGAGGCCGTCACTGGTGACCTTTAAGGTAACAAACTTCTCCTCATTTCCTTCAAATATAATTTATTTATTAGTTAAAATATTTGTAAGAGTGAAGAACATGTCTCTAAAATAAGTGAATAAAACTTACTCGAGCTATATTCTCCAGTCTCCATTTGAGGTGTTGTATTTGCATTAGTGATTTCACAACAGTTTGGTCCAAACCGGTGTATCATATGGAAATCAGCACCTCCACGATACTCAAAAATAAGAAGATCGAAAGCATCTAATGCATGAGCTTTGAAGAACCGTCTCCAACCTTCAGTTAGCCTATCACCAACACGTTTGATTGGAAAATCTTCTACTCTTAAATCGGAAGTGAGTACACCGATTGTAACATTGGTCACTCCAAGTATATGCCTCTTATAGAACTCGTCCGGGATAGTCTGCAGGACACAGTTTAAACAATGATTGGCAAAAAACAAATCCTTATAAAACATAAACGTTAATGAGACAAAGATTCAATGTATACATACCAGACTGTTTCTGCAATTGTCTGGAACCAAAGGCACAAAAAATATTGGGTTTCTCATCTTTCGATCTGGATTTAGAAGAATAATGGAAATCATAAAAATCATTAATCCTTACATGCATTTAACAAAAACAATAGCAAAACATTAATTAGGAATAAGATGTTTAAAAAACAAGTGTTTGCGATGAAATGATTTTATACACAAAGATAATATATATTAAGCTAAACCAAAATCATAACATGCATAAACCAAGACAATCGAAAATCTACTATTTTGAAGTTGAATAGGCAGCAGTTAAAAATAGAGAACATCCAAGTAGTTGAATAATGCTCAAAGTATAGTTACAATTTGAAACTTCGGATTTTTAACAGAAATCAGTGAGTAAAAAAATCAAATTTTCTCCATTAAGATATAGTAAACCCTTCTTTTGGTCATCCACAGTTTTTTTCTCTCTAAAAAATATGATTTCTAACCCTAGGTATATGAGAATTTTTCATGAAATAATCGATTACCTAGTTTACGGAGTTGTTGAATGAAATTGATTTTCTCCTAAAACAATCTTGTGTTGGTTTATCTTCTTCTTCGATTTTTCTGCTTTGGATTTCTGTTCTGATTTTAGTGAATGGCGAATTTGGGATCGAGTAGATGTAGAAGTATGTATGTTTCAATGGGCCTAAGTAATTTGGGCTTAATCTTAATCTCTTAATGGATTTGTGATTATTAACTATGACATTTTTTTTAAAAAAAGTTCAATTAGAATATCGGCAAGTTAGTCATTTGACCAATTTATTCACTGCATATTATACTTCCACAAATTTTTGTTTGTTATCATGAAGATGTCTTTATTTTCGATAAAGAGATCTACATAGAGCTATTCATTTGTCATGTTGTTGTTTTAGCAATGTTAACGTAATATGTATAATATATTAGATGAGGATCTATATGTAATTTTAATAAAGTACTTTCAATAATTGATTCTAAAGGACATTAGTGTTGTAAAACCAAACATTGTATATGTTTTTAACAGAAACAAAAATATGACCAGAAGATCATTTTACAACAACAAAATAAAGCTAAGTAGAGTTTTTTGTCAATAGGGACAAAATTTACCACAGCTTTAACCAAGAAGGAATGTTATCTTCAGGATATTGATGAGGTCGGGGATTTGGATAACTACAAAATAGAAAAACATGTAAGTCACCAAGCTTGAAATAAAACATTTTACATAATGAAATGCAGTAGTGGTATAAAGAAAACATGAGGCAAAATTCATTATAGTTAGAATTCTTGGTTTGATCGTACATAATCGTCGAAATACCTTCTTCTGCTTTCAGCCAAGTTATACTGAAATCTAAATGTTATACACAAACAATAATTACATTGTCAAGAATAGAGAAATCAAAAGTGTCATCAATGAAAAAATAAAACATGTAATATAGACAATGAAGTGATTATGAAAAGACAAAGTTAAATTAAAAGAATACCCTCTAATGACTTTATGAAGAAGCAACAGAGAATAACAAATAGATGTCTATCATACTCCTTCCAAAACCTTTTTCTTAGTTCTTTAGCATCTTCCCCATATATTAAGTACTCCACACTACGGAGGCTATAAAAATTGATGATTTACAAAAAATGTAAGACACACAAAACTTGATATATGTGAAGAAAACTACAGTCCTATGTTTAACTAACCTTAGGTCACGAATTGTAAACTGGAGCTTTGGTTTTCCATTATCAGCTTCAAGGTTTCCAACACGCGTAATTACACCAAGGACATCTATAATAAAGTAAATTTGATCAGTAGGAGATTCATACATATATTGTCTATTTAGTTTAAAATATAATGATAATCACAGATTCGATCAACCACATTAATATAATCCGATAAAGGAAGATTATGTATTAATGAAAACATACCTAGAGGATATTCATCATAGACTCTTGCTTCTAATATATCCGGAATTGATATAAATTGCATAAAATGACCTTCGGGAATATTATCATAAGTAAGGCAGAATGATGTGTTTAACCAGAAAAGGAGCTGAAAATCGTGAGGGGTCAACGATCCATATTTCGGTGCTTGAATAACTCGAGCATCTGCAAGTTTAAACCAACGACCCTCGCACCATGTTGTGTAACGGAATTTCTCAATAAGAGGCTTAAGAACAGTAGCCTCTATTTGGGTACCCTAAATCAAGAAAAGAAATATATAACTGAACATGCAATAGCCAAAAAAATCAAATCGAAGTGTTATTGAAAATAGAGATAACCTCTTCATCAACCAAAAGCATTCGGATTGTTGGATGAACAGACATAACAGACATCCAAACACGAAGAACAAACACTTTTAGATCCCAAAAGCAAGGAATAAAGTTATTGATGCGAGAAATTTGTCTGAAAGTCTGAGGAGCCATTGTTTTGATTCTGAGAAAAGCCTGCAGAATAAAGGATTTTCGAATTTTCTAAATTTTCTCAGTAAATGGTAAGAATACGAAGGGTCTAGGGTTTCTGAGGAAATAGTTTCCAAATTCTAAGTAAAAGGTGTTTAGTCTTAAAAGATGTAATAAATATAAGTCACAGCGATTACTGTTAAAAAAAAGAAGTATTTGGGCCGTAACTGCTTTAAAAAATTAGTTTGCATTAGCCCACATAAATTATCCATTTGTGATTTTGAATTAAATAGATTTGTTTATTAGCTTATATAAATTTTAGAATAATGTGAAGACCTTTTCATATTAAGTCTTTTCTATTGGAATAATCAGAACATAATCTGAAGCCTATTTTTAGCATAATTTAGACAGCTTTTCATAATGAGGTTAAATACCATAGATTTGTTATAATGATAATGTGGTAACAAAACCAATCGATAAAAGGAAATTCAATAAAAAAATCACAACTGTTTTGATAATTCAACAAAAAAAAAACGATATGCAACACAAAAGAAGATACGCAATAAAAAGTCTATAATATCCTTCTTGTCACAGTTTTCTTGACTTCCTGCTTAATCTTTTTTGTAACTGATGAATTTTCACCAACATTGCTTAAAGAGATGCAATCTTCTGATCTTTTTGTTGTTGATGGTGTGAGTGGTAGAGCCATTGATGCATCAGAATCAGTCTCCATACCCGAGGTAAGCATAAGAGGTTCCTAATCAAATTTAAATATTAGCAAAGTTTTATACAGCTTTGAACAAAAAGTTTAACATGCACTTTTTCAATGAGGCGACCCTATAATGTACCTGAGTCGAGTTAGTTAAAATTTCAAATTCATCAATTGCAGAATCATCATCCCAAAATAAGTCCACAACATATAGACTCTTTGACACCTTTTGAACATTATCCTTAGGAATTTTAACTTTGAATAGACACTTGCGGCCAATCAAATCGAATAATTCAGCAGGGAGATAATATGGATCCTCCTAAGAACAAAAAGTAAAAAATAATGAATTCTCATTACATTATATTTAATAGTTTAAAAAGAAACTCATATTGCAAATACCTCAGTTTTCTTTTGATTTTCTTTGTAGATATTGTCTGCAGATCTCTTCACAAGCTTATCTCCAATTTCATCAAATGTGAGAAATTTTGCTTCACCCTCAGAATGATCAGACACACGTAAGATCAAATAATATCTAAAACATGCATAAAAATATATAAACCAAGTTAGTTGAGATATAAAAATTAAACAACACATCAGTCTAACAAAGAATTTACCATGCAAGAATACTTATAAACAAATTACCTTGCAAAGACATTTTTGACATCGCCACATGTTTTACAATTATATAAGGGTTGGGAATCTTCTTCATCATCAGAATCTGATCCATACTGAAGAACTTTCAATTTGCAAACTTTGCAATCTTGGAAAAACCATTTTTTTGAAGAGTCAATTGAGGCAATTGAGGCGCACGTAACCTCCTTACCATGCTAAGCAACAACAAAATCAAAGAAATATTAAAATGATTCTAATAAATACAGATATATTAATAATACATTTAAATAGAGAAGTCTAACCCTTTCTGATTGCAGAATACCAAGCAGAGTCATTCTATTATTCTTGAGAAAAAACTCAATACGCAAATCCAAAAATGGACCCGATCCAAAAGAAACCATGCTTTTGTCTGACTTGATAATTAGAGCTTGAGCTTCTTTTGGTATACTGTAAAATAGATTTTGAATGAATAGATGTACTCTCGAATTAAAAACTGGAAAACAGTTCTATTAAACATAATGTATCACATTACCCATCCAACCACTTTGAAATCTCAGGGTTATTTTCATCTCCTAATGAAAGTTGGGTTGAGTTGTAAGCATTCGAGATGTACAGCTTCTCTATATTAATGTTAATTCAAATGAAACAGTTAATGTTACAAAAAACAGATTATACATTACAATTAACAGAGTAGTTACCTCCATATTATTTTATCCATGCAAACCGGATAATAACCACGACAGGAGCATCGCTATTAGTGGAAGTATAGTCAATAACTTGTTTGGCATAATTTTCCCACAATGTGCAAGGCAATGCTTCATCTCTGTATTCAAAATGATGATTAAAAACCATATAAAAGTATTTATTTATTTAGGAATTATAACGACTATTATTCTTACCCATTATCTTTCAAGTATAATTCAAGCTTGGTGCTGTTTCCAGACTTGCTCTTGGTCTTAACATCTTCGATACCACCCATATGGACAATAACTCCCATAACATCTTATATCGGTGAAACAATAATTAAAAACTATTTATTTCAAATTGTAATATAAGGGACAATATGTTTATTATAAATTAGAGCTTACCAATCAAAACTCTTTTGTCAAGAGATCCCTCGAGAATTTGAGAAATAGTATAACAATACTTATCCGGACTCTCAATCTCAAAATCTTCCAAATGTTTTGTTCTTGTAGTACGGGTGATTGCTAACTTGTAGGTAAGATCACTTGGTCGAAAGTCGCCAACATACTCCTTGCAAGAAAATGAGTTAACCATAACATGTTTACCTATCTAAAGACATGCTTTATGTTTGCTGAATAAGGACTCCTCACATGATGCTTGAACTCGTGTTCCCTAAAGAAAGTGTGAAGGAAAGCTATAAGTATACGAACATCACAACTTTATACCGAAGCTAAACAAAAACACATGTCTTTCTCGTACCTTTATGTCAGACCAAATCATTTCTATGACGTTTCCAGACTTAGAGTTAAACAAAGTCCATTGTGCTAATACCCGAACCTGGACTTTCTCGGTTTCAAGGCTAGTGTCTATGTTTTCCAGCAAAACATAGGTCGAACGCCGTCTGCGTTGGAGGTTCTTACTGGTGTCAACTAATTCTGCCATTTCTTTTAATTTCGATATAGTGTTTAAAGTGAATGATAAATAAGTTTAATACCAATGAATATATATAGTAGTTCGGAGACCTAATGGATCAGCGCACACTATAAAATAATGAATATTTTGTTACAACTAATTTGGAGATTTAAAGATTTGCAGTTACACATTTTAAGATATTTACCGTATCCGTTTTTAGGTATTGGTTAAAATGAAAATCAATGAATTAAAAGCATTTGTATTAGTTTCCTAATTGTCGATATAGTTTTATTTTGAAATTAAAATTTACGGAAATCACTGATGGAGAAAATATTTGATAAAATCTATAATTTAGGGAAGAAGTTAAGATTACAAAACATAATTTTAGGTAAAAATGTTGATTAGATTTAATAGAAAATATCATTTGATTGATCGCGACGTATTAATATATTTTGTTTCCTTATACATAATATTCCTAATATTAATACTAACCAAACTTATATTTCGTCTCGAGTAAATTGGAATATTAACAATTAATTAAATTTTAGATTATAGTATAGAAAGTTGCATACAATTGAGTCGTAATTGCGAGAAGTAAATTTGATTATTAGTCTAGACTGTTAATAGTTAAGATATTATGGTTCTAATTATCTTCAACTTCAATATTATTCAATTAAGAAGAAACCAGAAAACAAAACTAAAGGATTAAATGGACAAATAAAGAAGAAAATAATCATTTTATTATTCAAGTATGCTTTAGTAGTCAAACAATAAAACTGTACAAATGTGAACTTTAAAGAAAATGCAACACAATCTACTACATAAGAAAAATTGTCTTGCATACTTCATTGACTCCGTCCTTAATCTTTTTTTCCGTGTCAAGTGTAACAATCACCGATTGGTAACATACATATGTTCAATCTTATTCTATTAAAAAAAATCCCGAAGCAAAAGTGAAGGATTAATTGGACAGATAAATAAGAAAATAATCATTTTATTATTCAAGTATGTTTAGTAATGCAAGAATAAAAGTATACAAATGTGAAACCAAAAGAACATACAAAACAATATCTACTATAAAAGAAAAATCACTTGAAGACTTCATTGACTTCGTCCTTGACCTTTTTTCCGTGCGAAATGTAACAAACACAGATTGATGAGTAGTTATCTAGCAAATACAGATTAGTGACAGAAAAAGATTAGCCGATAGATTTTTATCATTTGGCTTCATATGAATCCAACCTTTTAAAATAATAAACACAAAATAATCACAAAATGTTAATACAAATACAATAGTTACCTAATACTTGGCTTGCTATGTTACATACCTGCGAATGAATAATAACATAAAAACAAAATAATCACAAAAAATGTAAATACAAATTAAATAGTTACCTAACATTTGGCTTGCTATGTTACATACCTGCAAATAAATAAAAACCTCAAAAACAAAATACTAAGCATGATAATGTGCAATGAGATAGTTACCTACCGTATGGCTTGGTATGTTATATACCTATAATTTTCTCAAAACCATATAATAAATTAAGTAGCATGTTAATAGCAAGTGAGAAAGATACCTTATTGTTTGGCATTGTAGGTTTCATACCTACAAAATCAACAAAACAACAGAAACAAAATTAGAACAATGAAAACTCAAAAACAAAATAATGGTTCGAGATGTGGGTGATATGAGTCTGGTAGAAGTTGTATTTATAGGATCATCATATTTAGGGTTGCAAAAGAATTCGAAAGCTTCTATTAGAAGATTAGTATATTCTTTGGGATATTTTTTTCTTCAAATTTGACAATTAATGTTTACAATTATTAATTACTACATTTTAGTCTCGAATTTAGTTTGAATTTGAAAAAAAAGAAATAACTTATGGAAAAATTATAAACTATAATCTAAAAATATGGGAAAAAGTTAAGATTACATTTCATAACTTTAGGAAACGACATTTAATTTTCAAAATTCGATTAATTCTTGATTTTTGATTTTTTTAATCCAAAAATTTCCTAAACGATTTTTGATTTATTTTTAATGTCAAAAAGGCTCTCGACCAATCAAAACCTTTCAGTTAAGCCATGTCATCGATGATGTCATAATTGTTATTGGTTGAGATTCATCCATGTCATCAATGACTCATCATTTTTTTCATGGCTCTTTGCAAATAATATATATTAGATAATTAGGTTATTGTTTAAGACTTTTTAGATTATTATTAGTATAAAATCTTAGTAAATTATTAAAATAAAATCATAAGATGTTTTAGTTTATTATTGTTTAAAATATTTTTAAAAGTAATTATGTGTAAAATATATATGTAAATGATTTAAATATTAGTTGTATGCATATAATTAATAATTACATTTTGATTTTATAGTATATAATTAAGAGTTTAAGGTTTATAGTTTATGATATAGGGTTTAAAGGGTTGTGTTTAGGGTTATAAGTTAATGTTTGATTTGAAAAATATTTAAGGTTTTGATTTGAAAATAATAGTTTTCTGTATATATAATTAATGGTTTGTATTTTAATTTTTATAGTTTATGATTAAGAGTTTAAGGTTTAGATTTTGATTATGGTTTAGGTTATAGGGTTTATAGAGTTATATTTAAGGTTTTAAGTTAAAGTTATAAAATAGTGGATTTGGAAATAAGAATTCTTTTATAAGTTTTGAATCCTAATTTTAGATATATTATAGTATTTAGAGTTTTAGTTATTAGATTTTTGGTTATAGTTTAAGGTTATATATATATATATAGTTTATTTATTTTAGAATATGAATATTATGGTATTGGATTTGAAAATAATAGTTTTATGTATATATAATTAATGGTTTGTATTTTGATTTTATAGTTTATGATTAAGAGTTTAAGGTTTAGAGTTTGGGATTTTAGGGTATATTTAGGTTTTAGGGTTTTGAATAGCCACGGATAAATCGTGGCTATTTGTGGCTATTTCACAATTAAGAGCTATATTCTCTATAGATAGCCACAATTGTTTTTTGTGGCTAAATTTGCAACAAATAACTACGACTCCAGGTTATGGCTACGTAGCCACGATTATCGTGTCTAGTCGTGGTTATGTTCTTCCACGACTGTTTTGTGGCTATTCGTGGCTAATTTTCCACGGATAGACACGAATGTTATTTCGCGGCTAAATAGCCACGAATGGCTACAAAATAGCCACAAATTTCAAATTTTGAAATTCATGGCTATTGCGTGCCATTCCTGGCTGAAAAATAGCCACGACCAATATGTGGCTGGGTCGTGGTTATTTACAGTTTTTCTTGTAGTGTCACTTACAACACTTGTCGCGTATTTAAATCCTCTGCAAAGGATTCTACCCGCCGTTTTGTGGTAATTATAATTTAAGACGTTCTGAAAGGCGCTTCCGTCAAACGGGCTTAACCAACGACACGTGCCTTTGGAAGCCTAAACTCTCCTACAGAGGGTAGGCAATCGGGCGGTGAGTGCATGCGTCGCTTCTAGCATGGATTCTGATTTAGAGGCGTTCAATCATAATCCAGCGCACGGTAGCTTCGCGCCACTGGCTTTTCAACCAATTGTGCAAGTCAACAGTTTCTATCGTACCAGGTTGAATTACTATCGCGACGCTGACATCAGTAGAGTAAAACTAACATGTCTCACGATGGTTTAATCCCAGCTCATGTTACCTACTAGTGGGTGAACAATCCAACACTTAGTGAATTCTACTTCACAATTATACGAAGAGCTGACATTGAAAGATCAAAAAAAAATATTACTGTGAACGCTTGGCTGCCATAAGCTAGTTATCGATGTGGTAACTTTTCTAAGACCTCTAGTTTCAAATTTTGAAAGTATAAAGGATCAACAGACCACACTTTCATTGTTTGTAGTCATACTAAAAATCAAAATCCAAAAAACTTTTATCCTTTTGTTCCACACGAGATTTATATTTTTGTTGAGCTCATCTTAAAAAAATTTCGTTATCTTTTAACAAATGTGTCGCCCCAGACAAACTTCCCACATGACAATATCCTCCTCCTGGATCTGCCCGACAAAACAAACCTTGGGTCTAAAAGAATGGATTCTTACCCCACCTCTGATACACAGAGTAAGCAAAATAATGTTAAAAGTAGGAATAATTCTCGGCTATATAATGGCATAACCAATTCTCATGAGGACCTCTTCAAGACTATTGATTGATGTGTCAAGTACATCATTCTAGTGCGCTCTCATCACAAGGGTTTTGCGAACATATTAGCACTCTGATACACTTACGAGTAATATGTGTTCTTTTTATTCTTTTTGGATTTCTTCAAATTTACTAACTTCGCCCAGCTACTGTAAAACAAACAATTCAATTTTAGTAAATAATTTACATATTATAAAAATATATATTTTAAATATTTTATTATTCAAAACAAAATATAGTTGATGAATAAAAATTAAAGCTTAATGAATCTTATAAAAAAGCTTTAGATATATAAACTTTTAAACTGAAAAACCTACAAGTTTGCATTAAAACATAAATTTGTTAACACATAATCAAGACAATAACAAACTATTATAAAATAACTAACATCAGCATTAAAAATCCACCGTAGTATTGTATTAACTATATTATTAAAATAAATATAAGAATATCTTATTGTTTTTTTTTTTTAATTGTTATTGTTATAAAAATATCTTATTGTTATATAAGATGATGGATGATGGAAGTTGGGGTTAAAGGCTGAGCCCTATGAAATCCAAATTTCAAAAGACACAACAAGATCAAGAAGTTCATATCAAGAGAAGTCAAGTCAAGGAATGCTAAGGAATGAAAGAGTTATGGAAAGGAGTAGCTATATTTCTAAGATGTTCATACCAAGGTCAAGTTACATCTTGAGTATGTGGGCTATACTCTTTTTGTCCTCCTTAAGGTTTTATCCCAAAGAGGTTTTCCTTAAGGAGGTTTCTAAAAGATTTACGCATGAGTATATGCGAATTCTTAAAGCGTATGAATCTCGTCTTTGTAGAATTGGAACTCTTACGATTGAGAATGTCTTACATGCTTTGGATCCTTATATTAGAGAAGAAGATGAAATGGAAGAGGAGAGACTAAAGACATGAAGACAAAGCCGAACTTCACTCCAAAAATGAAGTTATATGAAGGAGGAGAGGCTGGAGTCATGAAGACAAAGCCGAGCCTCACTCCAAATATAAGGCTATGGTGTTGATCACAAGAGTCCAAGATGCATCAATCACTTAGCCAAAACTAAGATGAAGGCATGAAGAAGGCTGAAGTGAAGTCTGTAATATATGTATCACCGACGAAGTCGGCGACATGGAGGCTAAAGTAAATTCTAAACTACATGTGTCACCGACGGTGTCGGCGACATGAATGCTAGAGTGAATTATGGACGATTTATATTCTATCATCGACGATATCATCAACGATGATAGAATATAATCGACGACCTCATCGACGATGTCATGGACGGTTCTATTCTATCCGTTGGTGATTCACATAGAATAGAACGACGGGGACAGGCTGTCTTCTTATGGATTCAAATTCAAATTGTTTCCTTTTCCCCCCAAATGCTTATTTCGAAATGTAAACCCATTTAGGACTTCCTTATGCTCTCCTCCTCTATATAAGGAGATGTAACACAAACTCATTTATACATATTGAGTATTATTGAATTTAGAACTCATTTTGGTTACAAACAAAGTCTTATCTCTTCTTCTTGTAACCGGTTCCACTCTTTATCTTCATTGTATATACAAGTTCATATACAATATAGACCTTAAAGGGCCACGGTTATGGCTGCTTAAGGCAGCCTCTTATCCGGCTTGGATAACTCTTCCATAGTTATTCCAAGTATGATGAGAGAATCGCTCATAGATAGTTCTTTATGTTCTCTTGGATGTTCTCTTATCTAATTGCTGATTCTCTTCAAGGTTTCTGAGTACTCTCCTTGGTGAGATGTTAAGCTGTTGGAAGTGTTTTCATATAGCTAAGGTCTCCTTTATTCAACTAGATTAATGGCTTTATTAAGTACAAACTAGTTGTCTTTCTTTGAGAAGAACCATTTGCATTGTTCTTCTTTAATCCGTTTCTGTTTTTGTTATGAGTTATGGCTCAGAGGTTCTTATGAATGTTTCATGAACCAAACTAGATCAGAACTTCGTCATGTATGCTTCTGAAATTCTAACACCTTATCAGAAATCATGCAAATGGCTATCATGCAACTGGCTAGAGAGAGTCTACCATTCATCGAAAGAAAATTCTTATAAATATTGTCGTGTGGCCACACTAACCCAACATCAAAAGTCGAATAGAAGATAAAATTATTCATCGAGCCAATATCTTTTTAATCAACCTAATGAAACTAAATTAGGATATTAAGATGTTAAATTATTCGCATAAACCAAAATACATGTAACATTACGTCTAAACTAAGATATATATGGCGTTTAAATATTGAAAAAATCGTATATGGGATTGATAGATAAATTGACTATAGATTATTTTTGGTATAATGGCTCTAGGGTTTTTCTTTTGTCAACTAATGGCTCTTAGGTTTGTTGACTGAAAACTAAACCTAGCCAAATAGATTATGACCTGAGGGCTAGTTAGTCCAATGCGATAAGGCTTTTTTAAAAAAAGGGTCTTTATATTATTTAGGGGGGTTATTGAAAACATATATAATGAAAAAAAACAGAAAAAAAAATAAAGACAAAAGACGAACCCAAAACCAACAGTCCAAATGGGTATGGTAAGGGCCAAAACTGAAAACCTTAAGTCCAAAAGCGAGCCTTAAGCAAACGTGGAAACCCTAAGACGTGTGACACCGCTGCCACCACCGTAGAAACCAAACCGCTTGGAACCCGAGATCAAAGCCTCCACACCAAGCCACTACCATAAGGGGAGTAAATACCGGAGCCACAAGAGACATTCAAAAGAGAGGAAGGTCAGCAGAGGCTAAGAAGAGAGATGAAGGAGAAGCGATGATGACAGTGAAGCCATTCCTAGAAGAGTCAACCGAAATTTCTTAAACGCCGCCGCTATTTTTGGTCCACCGCAACCCTCAGAGATGCCTAAACTAAGCATCTAAGAGAACCTAAAACTATCAAATCATTGTCGATCCACGATAGCCAATGCGAGATCTCACTCTTCCCGTGCCGCCTTCCTCTATCAGGCACAATAGAGAGAGAAGACCCAACGAAAACCAAACAAAAAAACACCACTTTCACACACCTCGATGTCGCCACCAAACGAAACCCTAAACCGTCGCCTGGAGAAACAGAGTAACCACCACCACCAGAGAGCACGAACGAGAGATGCCAGAGAAGGTCACAATATGCCACATAAACACCGGATCCGACCCTCACAGATTTGGGAACGCGCAAGCAACACCACAGAGGAACACCAACCGCACCGAACAAAACCAAGCCGGAGACAGATATCGCGCCACCATAGGAGATACAAAAGGACAAAAACAAGAAAGAAACGAGGGGTCAAGAGTCACGAGAAAACAAGAGGAGCCCTCTCACGGCGCCAACCAAAGACATCCAACGACGGAAAGGCAGTCGAAAACTGGCGGTGTCTTTAAGGAAGAGAGAGAGAGAGTGAGTGTGTAGTACCCTGTTTTCAAAAATGTGGCCAACGGGCAGAAGAAAAGTCAGCAGGGGCAAAATTGTAATTTTGCCAAACCTAGGGGCAAAATTGTAATTTTACCAAAGTTCGAGACGGAAGCCGAGACGGGCCAAATGTTCTAGTTTTACAACATAAAGAATATTTACAAGACCAGAATTGGAAGAAACGGAGCAGAAAAGAGTTTTTCGGCTTATCGGGATAGAAAACCGACTAAAAATTAATTTGTGTTTGCCCCCCCCCCCCAAATATCTAAAATTTAAGTTCTGAATATCAGTATTTTAAAATATTTTCTTTGCTTAAAGAAAACAAAATTTGTATTTTAGGATAATTTCCAAAATCACTATCATAATTTTATGGATGGTTCCAAATTAAATTTAAAAATGTATTTTTTTCTTCGCAATAAATAAGAAGGTTTTTATTAAATTCAAATTCAATATTTCCTTTAATTATCAAAAATGTAATATTTTGTTTTAGGATATATGTCATAATTACCATCCTAAATTAATAAGATGTTACAAAAAATAGAAAATTTCTTGAATTTGAATTTATTTTTTGGAAGCTTATATTATAATTATTTCTTTTTCGTTTTTTTTTAAAAAATACTACGAACACTAAAACGAAAATTATATATTCAATAAAAGTTAATTTAAAAACTATTATTAATGACAAAAATTTACAGAAATAATTACTTTATATATTTTACGGATTATCAAATTGAATTTTATCAAAAAAAACAAAGAGGTATTATCAAATTATATAAGGAAATGATATATCTTTTTCGAAAACATATATTAAAAAATAAATATTAAAATTATTAACCTACTTATTTTCAAAGGATATAATATTTTAAATTTTTAGAAGTCATTTTTTGGCATTTTCAATTTTATTTGAAATTAAAAATTAGGGTAGAAAATTAATTAAGAAAATACACAAAAAAAATCTGCAAATAAAAAATATTGATTCTAAATTGCCACGTCATCAAATTTGAAAAATCTGTAGAAACTAAATATAAATTTGTAACACTTTAAATAATCAGTAACACTATAATACTGGTTTTGTAATTTTTTAACCCTTTTGTCTTTGTGACGGGGTTTTTTAAATCTGCAACAAATACAAAAAAATCAGTAAGACTAGAAATGAAATCTGCAATTTAAATTTGCAAATTCTAAGAAAAACTGCAAAATCATGTAAAAATCTTCAACACTAGCAAAAAATCTTCAAATTAAATTTGCAAATAAAAAACAAATCCATAGAAAAAAATAAATTTGTAACACACTAAAAAAACCTGTTACAATACGTACTACTTTAGTAATTAAAAAAGAAAAATAGTCTTTGTTGCGGATTTATATTAAATTCTCAACAAAGAAACAAATCTCCAACACGTGAATTTAAATCTGCAAGCACAAATCTGTAATCTCTCTAACAAATCCGCAACCAAAAAAATCTTCAACACATGACTGCGGATTTAAATTCGTAGGGAAGGTGGCATTTTTTGTAAATAATTTTTTTTTGTTGACATGGAAAAAGAATTAATGGCATTTCTGTAATTAATTTTTTTCCTTTCAAATGGTTATAGGGATACTTTAGGCAATAATGTATTGCAAAAAATGGCCAAAAAATTAATACTAGCCTAGTAATTACTCTATTTATTCATACTAAATAAATAAATCTCCCAAATTTCAATTCAAAATATGTATTAAGTGTTTGGTCTTTGTTAGATTTTCTAGGAATGTTTTGTTGTTTTCTTTTTAAACTCCTTGTATGATTTTAGAAAATTATCCAAATTTTAAATAAAAAAATCTCTTTTCTAAAGCTTGGATCAAATCATTGTTGGTGTGTCATATCCATCAATAACCTTAGTTAAGTTTGGTGTGTAAAATCCAAAGGAAGCTGAGTGGTATTTAGAGATCCTTCTGTAGTCTCTGAGCAATTCAATTTGATCATATTTGCTTCATCCATCATCACGGCCACAAGCCAAATCTACCCAACCTTAACCTCTCAAGCATCGATCTAGGGAAGATCTCATTAAGTGGTATCAGAGCTTCTTGATAAGTTAAGTTTTCAATCCAAAACACTTTTGACTCTTCATCTTCTGTCTTGTGATTTTCACTTTCATATTTGAAGATCTATTGTGTTAGTATGTTAAATCATTGTTACCATCAGTTTTGCATGATCCATTGCGTCATAAATCATCAATCTATCATTCCTTTAGTTGTTCATATCTTTGAGTCTATGTTCTGTGCACTTAACCCTTCAAATTATGATATGTTTTTCGATTTGAAGTCTGATAGTTTGCAGTTTTGTTTTCTGATTTAAATCATCATTTCGTGTATTCCTTTTAATTGATTCATCATCTTTATCAAGTAATCTGATCACCTACATTTGTTCTTCATCAGTTTCGAATTTGACCCTTCATATTCAGATCATACTTGTGCATCACGTTTTGATCTATGTTTTGTGTCAATTTATTTATGTCAATGCATTTAGATTCTGAATCATCCATTGTTGTCTGAAATTGCATCGTTCCATTGCATGTTATTAACGGCCATAATATATCAGATCCCAACCTGACCATTCATTTGCTTTTATCATCAGCATCTACAATTTGTTAAAGTTTTGTGATCAATTAGTTTATATTTAAGTTTCTTTTGCTCTGCATCCATTCTATAAGAACTTGTTACTGCAAAGTCTGTTTTACCTGTTTTAGGATGGCTGTAGAGGAAGAGGAAGAAACCATTACCAGCATAAGTCACAAGCTCTTGGTTGAAGCCATTACAGCCCAAATGACTGTACAAATGGCAAAGCTTATGGATGACAGATTTGAAGCCATGAGACATGAACTGGATGAAAATCATTCCAACATGGATAATCAGTCAAACATAAGAGAAAATCCTACTTTTGAAAGAGAAAGAGAGCAAGGTTTCAGAGAAGCAAGAGGAGAGGCCAGAGATGAAGCTGCACATAACCACTATAGCACTCATAGCCATTCATCTCAAAGAAGTCAGAGAAGACATAGGCGTGTGAGAAAAGAAAGGGACCCTATGTAAGAAAATCTCAATGGAATAAAGATCAAAATCCAATCCTTCCATTGAACCAAAAATCCATATGCTTACTTGGATTGAGAAAAGAAGATTGACTTAGTCTTTAATTGTCAACATTATGAAGAAGCCAATAGAGTAAAAGTGGTTGCTACCAAGTTCTATGGTTATGCTATGAGCTGATGGAATCAGATTGTCACTTGTAGAGGACGTATAATGGAAAGTATCATGTTGAAACTTGGGCATAAATGAAGATCCTCATGAGAAGAAGGTTTTTGATATGAGATTGGAATCACTCCAACTTATGATCACTAAATGATCAAGAGATTCCAAGCTTAATCTCACGGAAGGTGGAAGCGATGATAGAGATGAATGATGAAGGAGATTGACTCGCTCAATTGATGGCATGCCTAAGAGTATTGAATCACTTAAAACTATTAAAAAGTGGGTTTATATAGACTCAAAGTGAATCACACACTTAGGGTGTAACTGGTAACCACTCTAGAAATAAAAAGAATTATAAGGAAAAAGAATGAAATGGACTATATGGAATAAAATAGAAGGAATTAATTTTCCTTTTTGTTCTTTGACAAATTTGTGAAGGATTATGGGTGTTTTCCAAGGTTTAATTCTCAATTACAACCTAACACAAATCCTTAAGCAGATCTAGGTTCTTGCAAACGAATCATGAAACAAACCTGATCTTTACCTTTGCAGCGGAAATTGGTGGTAATGACAAGATCAGATTAGAGCTGATGAGAATCGGCTCCTCCTCGAGTATCCACACTCTTACAAGCACGGGACGGCTGCTAGACCAAAGAGATGGAAGATCAGAGAGAGAGATGGAGAGAGAGAGAGTCACGCCAAAAACCAAAAGAAAACGCAGGGATTCAACTTCCTTTTTGGGCTTTCTCATTCTCTTATATCTCATTAATGGGCCCAAGTCATTAGACTAATGGTTCATTAATCTTTTGGGCCCAAGACATAAATTAGACAAAAGCCTACATTTTGTCTGGCCCAGTTCTCTGATCCAATACAGTAAATGCCATTGCATCTTACCGTATTAATTCCATTTAACTTTCCCGTTAGCTATGGTGTGTGACCCTTTGGGATCATACAATACTGGTAATAAGTCCTAAACTTATAGATCAAGAGCGGACTCTAGCAAGCCATCATGATCACCCAGTATTTATGACTTATGTCTGATCTCGACACTTATCATACTTTCTAGAGATAGTACGGGTAGATTTCAGGACATTCCCAACAATCTCCCACTTGTACTGGAATTCTACAAAGGACATTCCCAACAATCTTCCGATTGTACTGGAATCCTACATTCCCTAATCCTTTTGTCTCAATATCTCGATCTGGCATAAGGCAAGATGCGTGTCATCCTTATATAGCCAGACCATGTTTATCGGACCAGATTTGATACTGACAATGCAAACGACTTGGGCAAGTCCGTTTGGGAATGGCCATTCTCTTACCAGCTATCAAATCTCCGATTGGCCTAGAGATATTACCTCCGTTAAACGGCAGGGACAAATCCCATCTTGTTCCATCACTATGAACTACACACTTCATAATACACCCAACCAAGGTCCTTATAGCTCCCAGTTACGAAACAGCGTTAGACAATGATCAAAGCGCATTACTCCATGTGTAGCCACATGCATGCGAACTCAGGTCTAAGGACTATACTCTATAGTCGTATATGAGAACTTCTTATGACACAGATATTAATATCTTGCAGAGTTCTCATCTTGCGGGCCATGTCCGGTCATATGCTCCCCTACATATACCTATGTGTCGACTTTGATGCCGCGCATCTATGACCCCTCGAAACTTGGTCATAAGTCTCAACACAATCTAGTCTCAACAGGTTGTTGGTGTTCCAATTTCAACAACCTTCGACTATGGACACTATGATTTATGTCACTTCGTTAAATATGGGGTTTCAGGATCAAGTCTACTCATGTACTTCGATGGCCCATATATAATGACATGAATCATTTTGGAACGATTATTTATATCACAGTTAAAATAATCCAGAAATCATTAGATTTCACAAACATAAAATGCTATGTTTTCATGAACCATTCAAAATAACTAAGTAAAGCCCTTTACAAACTCCCACTGAAATTAAGACTACATCTTAATTTCACTCATCCTACAGCTACAGTCCGCGACTCGTGCTTAGGCATAAGGAGTGGCTTCGTTAATAGATTAGCAACGTTCTCATTCGATGAAACTTGCTTATCTACTTAACACCTCTGTCATTTATCTCACGGAATAGGTTATACCTATCCTCAAGGTGTTTGGATCTCAGATGTGCAGCTAGCCTCATCTACGCTGGGAATCACATCAAGTTCAGTGATGAACTTTTTCTATCCAAACAACCTCTTTCGCCGCTTCTCAAGCTGCGAAATGTTCAGCTTAAGTCATGGAGTCAGCAACAGTGCCTTGCACCGCCAGTTAGACACAAGATATAGCCGGACTGTGACCAGGAATTATCTTTGTCTATTGGAAACTTGCCTTTCAGACTCTATCGACTTGTAGCACCTCACTTTCTCCGTAAATCAAGAACTTATCCTAAGTATTCCTCAAATACTTCAGAATGTTCTTTACGGCAATCCAGTGATTCTTTGCTGGATTTGACTGGTCTTTACTTGTCTTGCTTAGCATTAAAGCAACATCAAAACAAGTATGTGTCATGGCATACATGATAGATCCAATTGCCGTCGCATATGGAATCCTATCCATGCATTCAAGCTCAGCAGATATCGCAGGACACTGTATCTTGCTTAATGAATTGCCATGTGACATTGGCATAAAACCCTTCTTGGATTGCTGATTACGTGTAGGACTTTATCAATTCAAGAATTCTGACTTTGTCCTACCAGCTCTTTTGGATCTCTATCTTTAGATCCAAAATCCAAGAACTACGTGGCTTTACCCATGTCAATCATACAACAACTTCCAAGCCAGTCCTTTACCGACTGCAGCATTGGAACGTTATTTTCGAGAATCAGTATGTCATCGACATATACTATGAGAAATGCAATATTGCTCCCACTAATCTTTTAGTAAACGCACAGTTCCATTTCGTTCCTGTTCAAGTCAAAACCTTGACTACTTCAACAGAACGAAGATTCCAACTCCGATATGTTTGCTTCCATCCATGAATGGATCGATAAAGCTAACTTACACAAAATGTAATTTTTTCGGAGTCCGGGCTCACTATCGCTTCTTTGAATTTCGCAGATTCGTCGCTATCAATGATCATCAGATCATGCGAACTTTCAATGATCATCAGGTTCAACTAATGACGAGAAATCACTCTCGAATTAGTGACTGATTCATTCATATCTGCGAACTTCAGGCTCTACAGGTGTAGATTCTACAGAAATCTGTAAATCCATCCGTTGCTCTCCCTCAACAGGTTGAGCAGCCTCCTGTATTTCTCGAATTTCTTCGAGTTATACTTTTACTCCCACTGTTCTTCTTGGAAAGTAACTTCCCTTCTTAGAAAACAGAATGGACGTAAAAGTAACAAGCCATGGTTTCCCTAGGACAACCAGCGAAGTAGCACAACTACAAATACTCAGTAAAGACGAATTTGGATCGATTCCAATCCACATTTACGTGGTGTCTTTCAACTGATATTGGTGGAACTATTTCAGCGTAAACTTAGATATTTTAGAGCGTTATTCTTAAAGAATATCATGGAAGATTCGTGTGAATCATCTTTAATCATTTCTAATAAGATCTGATTCTTTCTCACAGAAATACCTCAAGGTTTTCAGGAGAATTGAGCTGTGAAACGACTTCACACTCATTCAGATGATCACACAATCAATGACTTAAGTATTCTCACTCGTGATCTAATCCAGAGTCTTAATACTTCTGTCATTCAGATTATATACTTCATTCTGGAACTCTTTCGACCATGTCAAAGAATTCCGACTTGTGTCTCATCAAATGAGCACAGTCACACTCACTGAAGTAATCAGTAGAGACAATGAAGTACAGGAAATTTTCTCTGGCATTACTGCTCATCGGACCACATACATGAGTATGTTCAATCTCCAATAAGCCTTTGGGCCTTTCTCTAGCTCGGCTAAGATGGGCCCTTTATCTTTTGGTCTAGTAAGCAGAATTCAAGTCTCATAAGATATCCATTCAAATGAGCCCAAAAGTCCATAACTATGGGGTTTCTGAATCCAATTTACTCTATTTGACCAAAACATTTATGCCAAGAAAAATCAGGTTTAATTCATCAGATTTAAACCAATTTGGTATTTATGTTACATTTAGGCACTCTTTGGTTTAAGATATAAAACCCATTCCTTGAATAGGGTGCTACAATTAACATTTCATTAAGATCAAAAGAACAAAACTTGTCTTTATCAAAATGAAAACATTCAAATTCTTCACAAGAAAATGAAAAACAACTCTGCTTAAAGCAGGTACATTGTAGCAATTACTTAATTCAAAACCAAGCCTCAAAGGCATCTACAAGTGAAAACCCTACGGCTGAGGCAGCATCCCAAGCTCCTTCCAGACACGCAGTTCTACTTGCCCTTCCTTCAACGTTCTACTGTTGCTCAGGCTCTGCATATTATAACAAATATCAGTGCCACAACCAGTATCCAATACCTATAAGGTATAACTTGAAGTAATAACATGAATACCTGAGGAAGTAGTCTCATACATCGACTTCAACTCCTCATAATCTTCCATGAATTTAATGCAATCTCTTTTCCAATGCCCAGTCTCTTTACAGTAGCAGCACTTACCAACGTAAGAGGTATCTGACTCGGGCTCAGAAGACACACGCTTGCCATGATTCAAAATCTGGACAACTTTGTCTTCACCCTTGTCAGCATTAGGTTTAGTAAACCTACCCTTCTCATTCATGAGATTGTACAGGGTACTCTTTACGTTTGGCTCAACTGTCTTGAGCATGTCATGCAGTTCAGTCAACGTCTTCGTTAAGCCTTTCTTGATATAGTCCCTTACGAACTTATCATAGCTTGACGGCAGTGACTGCAGAATGATATCAGTTGCCAATTCTTGGCTAACTGGATAATCCAGTTTCCTCAGGTTATCAACGTAACCCATCATTTTACTGATATGAGGACTTACTGGATGATCATTTGGTAGCTTGCAGCTAGTGAGAGATTTAACCAACTGGTATCTCTCCACTCTAACCTGCTCCTGAAATTTCAATTTCAGGCTGCTGATCTTCTCTATTGGCGACTCCATGTTCTCATATTGCTTACGCAAATCTGAGTACATGGTAGCCAATATCAGACCACGCACATCTACCGCATCATTATAATGCTTATTCCAAGCATTATATACTGCATGACTGGCTTTGGATCCGATCCTCTCGGGGAGAGCTTTCTCAAGGACATAGTCCTTTCTCTCATGCCTGAGAACTAGCCTCAGGTTCCGCGACCAAATCAAGAAATTTGATCCGTTCAGTTTGTCCATCTCAAGGACATACCGGATCGAGAAAGTGTTTTGATTGTTTGTGCTCGTCATAGCTGAAATTTAGAGATAAATAGAGTTTAATTATTTAGTTCATAAAAGAGTAATCTTAACAACTTATAAGAAAACTCGCATTGCATTCAAAATTTCTTTGTTTAACCTCATAAGAATGCAATGATTCCGAGACCCATGTTCAGCTAAAACCAAAGTGGGCCACTGGCCGTCACCCGGAATCAGCTTTACTTGGTAAGCATACACACAGCTAGTTATAACCAATAACTCTCGGTTGTGAATTGGGCCCAAGGCTCAATATCACCAGATGTCTCAAGGCCCGGGACTCCCGATGGCCCAGTCAAGGAAACCAATCTCTTACAGCCAAATAATCACTAAAATCTGGGACTCCCAATGAAATTAGTGACTATATACTACTTTACTTACGCGAAAACAGATACCTCACACTGTAAGCCATATCTGTAATCAAATAAGCGTTAAGTAGCTGACAAGATTGGAAAGACATCCAAGCTTGATATTGTTTTTGAGGATTTTCAGTTTTATTTCCAAAAATAGAAGATTACTATTTTGGGAAACTTTCTTATTTTAGAAACTTTCTAAATTTAGTAACTTACTAAAAATAGAAATTTCTAATTTAAATATTTTATTAAATATTTTGGGTTGGGTCACAAATTATGGGCCCAATTCTTGGCCCAAGACCTTAGAATTCCAGCTGGCCCAATAATTTGACATAACCGATCCGGTTTATTAATTCTGGTCCAAGACCAAATTAACTATCAAAACCATCGGTTATTTTACTAAACCAGACCAGCTCTAAATTATTTGGTCCAACCAAATCAAACTTAGACCAGCCTTCGGTTTAGGTTAAAATGCAATTTTTGAATTTAAATCCGGTTTAACCAGAAATAAAATTATTTCCAGTAAACCGCGATTTGGGTTAACCGCTTGAACCACCAATTAAATTGGATCGGTTCAGTTAAATCCAAAACCGGGAAGAAACACCTAGTGTTTTAGCCAATTTGATTTAACTTGCGGTTTTAGTCTTTAAACACACAATTAACCGCCAATTTAATGGACCGGTTAAATCGGTGTGGTTTTGGGCAACGAACCGCGAAGCTCGGTTTAACCGATTGACTATTCGCGGGACGTAAAATTTTAATGGGCCAAACAATCAGATCCATGATCGGGTCATGGACCCACGATCCAACCCAGGCCCATCACGGCTCATCTCTTCAATTATTAACTTCAGCACATGGTTACACGCATCGCTTGAAGTTAATTTTTAATTCGCATATCACTTATTAATACGCGAATAACAACGTTTTTGCAACGTTTTTGCAACGATATATCACTTATACGGATCATAAGATATAGCAACGAATTGGCAACGTTCTTAACATCGTCGCGGCTCACATTAATTAAAGCGAGTTAGGGTTTTATTAATCGGATCATACTTGAGCACACCCATTCACATAATTCGCTTAGGGTTTCATTAATAATATCAAAAGCGATCGCAAAACACAACTCACACGCATGATCAAACCCACACACATGATCGATTATTAATTGGCTATTAGGGCATCACACGATCTCATGAAGCGAATGTGAGCCAATTAAATAATCGGCTGAGACCAAAACATTCCAGCCGATTTAGGGTTTAATAGTTTTTAATCAATTTTAGCATAATTGATTTTCTAAACAATTAAACAGCCCTATGATTCAAATTACAAGAAACCAACAACCTGGCTCTGATACCACTGAAGGATTATGGGTGTTTTCCAAGGTTTAATTCTCAATTACAACCTAACACAAATCCTTAAGCAGATCTAGGTTCTTGCAAACGAATCATGAAACAAACCTGATCTTTACCTTTGCAGCGGAAATTGGTGGTAATGACAAGATCAGATTAGAGCTGATGAGAATCGGCTCCTCCTCGAGTATCCACACTCTTACAAGCACGGGACGGCTGCTAGACCAAAGAGATGGAAGATCAGAGAGAGAGATGGAGAGAGAGAGAGTCACGCCAAAAACCAAAAGAAAACGCAGGGATTCAACTTCCTTTTTGGGCTTTCTCATTCTCTTATATCTCATTAATGGGCCCAAGTCATTAGACTAATGGTTCATTAATCTTTTGGGCCCAAGACATAAATTAGACAAAAGCCTACATTTTGTCTGGCCCAGTTCTCTGATCCAATACAGTAAATGCCATTGCATCTTACCGTATTAATTCCATTTAACTTTCCCGTTAGCTATGGTGTGTGACCCTTTGGGATCATACAATACTGGTAATAAGTCCTAAACTTATAGATCAAGAGCGGACTCTAGCAAGCCATCATGATCACCCAGTATTTATGACTTATGTCTGATCTCGACACTTATCATACTTTCTAGAGATAGTACGGGTAGATTTCAGGACATTCCCAACAATTTGATATGGAATATATTTGTTCATTAATTCCCTTTAAAAATAAGGAATAGTAAAGAATGAAAAGGAACTATATGTAACAAATATTTCTTGCAAATGGTAAAAAAAATTAGGAACGAAGGGGAAAGTGATGTTCCTTCTCATTCCTTTCCCCAATTGTGGTCACCATGCAGTTACACCCTTAGTAATCTAAAGATAAGAACAATCTCTCAAGAACTCTGTCTTTGAAAGAAAACACGATACTTTACTAAATTCAATGATCAAGGGTGCCTTGCAATGAGAACGAACCTGAGCTTATATAGGCTTGAAATACATAATATCTATGATCTAAAAAGAGAAGAAAATCGAAAAAATTGAATGAGAAACTAGTTGTTGAAGCATTAACGAAAATCTGTCCAAACAAGGAAAGTAGCTGTTAGCTTGTATTTTGAAAGCTTGGGAAGGTAGAGAATTGAGAGGATTCTCCTAATCCTCTGGATTAGGGTGTATAGAGGTGTTTCTATAAGTTTATCAAACTCTCCTGGTCGCCATAAGTATGTTTGATGCTGACCAAACTTGTGAGACTCCAAATAAGGCAAGTGTAGACTTCCTTGGTTTATAAATCGGATATATTTCCAGCCAAAACCGTTCTTGGTATGATTCCAATCTTCTCTGATTCTCTGATGAACCAAGATTACAGAACCAGTCGGTTCTAAGCATAATTCCTTATGGGTTGGCCGGAATCCTCCAATTAAGGCGCATATGTCCAAATCGGATAAGTTGGAGATCACCCAGTTTGTAAATTGAATAACTTCCACATCATAAATGGTATTGGATTGATTCCAACTCTCCTGGATTACCTGATGAATAAGGATTTTAGAACAAGTCACTTTGTTGCTTGATTCAGCCTTATGAGCCGCAATGATTCCATCTGTGGTCGTATGTCTCCATCGGATGCAATGGAAATATTCTGAGTTGTAACTTGAATATCTTCTTCATGTGGAAAGCTTTTGAAACACTTCCACTTATTGATAACTCCTTTATGAGTAAAGTTTCTGGAATAAATTTCCTTGTAGCTTAGATCCTTCTGGTTGGGTTGATATGCTCCAAAACATACATATATGTCTCTGGTACGTTCAAACTGCTTCTCTCCATTTGCATGGACCGGCTGAAAGAACTCTCCTCTAAGCTTCTTGGTTGATGATGAATTAATGTCCTCATCAGTTTGTGCCTAGCCACTATCACCGTGAGCTACAGTCAAAGCTCAGAAAGTTGTCCCAAGGCAACCGGTCAGTAGAAGATTACTATCAAGAGATGGAAACTTTGATGCTTAGAGCTCATAATTCTGAGGACAAAGAAGCTACTATGTCTTGGTTTCTAGGAGGGTTAAACAGAGAAGCACAAGATATAGTGGAGATGCAACATTATGAGAATCTTGAAGAGATGTTGCATAAGGCTATTCAGTTTGAGCAGCAAGTTAAAAGGATGGGAACCTCATGGCCTAGTTATGATTCTAGAAAATTGAGTTATCAAAGAGAAGGCAAGCAGGTCATGACTCCAAAACCATAAGCTAAGCCATTCACAACCATTCAAGAGAAATATAAAGGAAAGGCAAAGCTATTACATCAAGAACTCGTGATCTCAAGTATTTTAAGTGCCAAGGCAGAGGACTTTATGCTATTGAATGCACTAACAGAAAATAATGGTACTTAAGGAGAATGAAGAGATTGAATCCGAGGATGAGCCTGAGTTAAAAGAATATTCATCTTCAGAAGATTGTGAAAATGTTGATAAAGCGTTGTCTTTGATTGCTAGAAGATCATTAAGCATTCAAAGCCAAACTGAAGAGCAAGAGCAAATAGAGAATCTGTTTCATACTAGATGTCATGTCAAAGAAAAGGTGTGTAGTTTAATCATTGATAGAGGAAGCTGCACCAATGTGGCAAGTGAAACCATGGTAAAGAAGCTATGTTTGGAAGATAAAAAGCATCCTAAGCCGTATAAGCTTCAATGCTTGAATGAAGAAGGAGAAATGAGAGTTAAGAATCAAGTGATTGTGTCATTCTCTATTCGAAAGTATGAGGATGAAGTTATGTGTGATGTTCTACCTATGGGAGCTGAACACATACTTATTGGACGTTCATTGCAATCAAATAGGAGAGTGATCCATGATGGCTTCACCAACAGACACACACTTTTGTTCAAAGACAGAAAACTACTCTCATTTCTATCACTCCTCATGAGGTTAATGAGGATCAACTCTACCTCCAATGCAAGGAAACCAAGTTAATAAAACAACATAATCTCTTTATAAAGGCAAATGAAGTTAAGAAATATATATATATTCAAATCAGCCTATCTTGTTGTTTGTGTTTAAGGAAACTCTTGTAAGCTTGACTAACCTTACACCAGCTTTGTCGAGTGAACTACGTGAGCTATTGTAGGATTATAAGGATGTGTTTTCTGAGGAAAATCATAGTGGACTACCTCCAAATTTTGGTATTGAACATAAGATTGACTTCATACCAGGAGCCACACTACCAAACAGACCAGCCTACCGCACTAATCATGTGGAAACAAAAGAGTTTCAAAGACAGGTTGATGAACTCATGGCCAAAGAACATATCAGGGAAAGCATGAGTCCATGTGATGTATCAGTCTTACTTGTGCCCAAAAGGATGAAATCTGGTGCATGTGTGTTGATTGTAGAGCAATCAACAACATCACTGTAAAGTATCGACACCCTATTCTTAGATTAGATGATATGCTTAATGAATTACATGGTTCTAGCATATTCTCTAAGATTGATCTTAAAAGTGGTTCATCAGATTAGGATGAAGGAGGGTGACGAATGAAAAACTGCATTTAAAACTAAACATGGATTATATGAATGATTAGTGATGCCATTTGGTTTGACAAATGCACCTAGTATATTAATGAGGTTAATGAATCATGTTCTTAGAGCTTTCATATGACATTTTGTTCTAGTGTATTTTGATGACATTCTAGTTTACAGCAAAAGCTTAGATGAACATGTTCAGCATCTTGATTTTGTCGTAAGTGTTTTTAGACATGTTCAGCATATGGAGTTAAAGTAGATGTGGAGAAAGTTAAGGCTATCAACGAGTGACCAAGTCCTAAGACAGTAGGGGAAGTGAGAAGCTTTCACGGCATAGTTGGGTTCTATAGACGTTTTGTTAAGGACTTTAGCACCATTGCATCACCACTCACTGGAGTTATAAAAAAAAAGAAGTCGGTTTCAAATGGGAACAAGCACATGCAAAAGCATTTCAGATACTTAAAGAAAACCTTATTAATGCTCATGTTTTGATCTTACATGAATTTCTAAAAATCTTTGAAGCTGAGTGTGATGCATCATGTATAGGAATTGGAGTAGTTCTGATGGAAGAAAAGAAACCAATTGCCTATTTCAGTGAAAAGTTTGGAGGAGCTACCTTGAACTACCCAACCTATTAAAAGGAGCTCTATGTCTTGGTCCGGGCCTTGCAAACATGGAAATACTATATGTGTCCTAAGGAGTTCATCATCCATACTGACCATGAGTCTCCCAAACACATGAAAGGTCAGCAGAAACTCAATAAGAGACATGTTCAGTAGGTTGAGTTCATTAAACATTCTCATACATCATCAAGTATAAGAAAGGTAAAAATAATGTAATTGCTGATGCATAATCCAGGAGGTACACTCTTATTTTTACTCTTGATGCAAAGCTTTTGGGATTTGAGCATATTAAAGAGCTTTATGAAACTGATTATGATTTTAAAGATATCTATAAAGCTTGTGCTAAATTTGTTTCTGAACATTACCATAGACAATGTGGGTTCCTATTTTATGAGAACCTCTTGTATGTACCTAATTCTTCTCTTCAAGATTTTTTGTTAGGGAATCTCATGGTGGAGGTCTTATTGGACACTTTGGCATTGCCAAAACTCTAGAATTGATGAAAGACCATTTCCATTGGTCCCATATGAAGAGAGATGTTGAGATAGTCTGTGGTGTATGTGAAGCTTGTAAACATGCTAAATCAAAAGTTCAGCCACACGGTTTGTATACTCCTCTTCCTATTCCTTTGCATCCTTGGGTTGATATATCTATGGATTTTGTGTTTGGATTGCCTAGGACTAGAAATGGTAAGGATTCTATCTTAGTTGTTGTTGATAGATTTTCTAAGATGACACATTTTATAGCATTCAATAAGACTAATGATGAATCTCATATAGCAGATTTGTTCTTTAAAGAGATTGTTAGATTGCATGGAATTCCTAAGACTATAGTTTCTGATAAAGATACTAAGTTTCTTAGTTACTTTTGGAAAACTTTGTGTACTAAGTTAGGGACTAAGCTGTTATTCTCTACTACATGTCACCCTCAAATTGAAGGTCAAACAAAAGTGGTTAATAGAACCTTAAGAACTCTTCTACATGCATTTATTATGAAGAATCTTAGAACATGGGAAGATTGTTTTCCTCATATAGAATTTGCATATAATCATGTTGTGCACTCTACTACTAAGTATTATCCATTTAAATCGTTTATGACTTTAATTCTATGTCACCTTTTGATCTAACCCATTTGCCTTTAAGTGAAAGAGCCAGTATTGATGGCAAGAAAAAGGTTGAACTGGTTAAACAGATCCATGAGCAAGCTAGGAAGAACATAGAATAAAATACCAAGTTGTATGCCAAGTAAGCTAACAATGACAGGCGCCAAATGATATTTGAGGAAGGAGACCACGTTTGGGTTCACTTGAGAAAGGAGAGATTTCCAGTTGAAATGAAATCCAAACTCATGCCAATGAATGATGGTCCATTCAAAATAATCAGGAAGATTAGTGACAATGCATACCAGCTTGATCTCCAAGGTAAGTACAATGTGAGTTATAGTTTCAATGTTTATGATCTTGTTTCTTTTGTTGCAGATGAAACAGATTTGAGTTCAAATCCTTTCAAGGTGGAAGAGGATGATATGATCATAGACAGCAAGCAAGGAAATGATCATGGAGCTGAGCTTGAACTAGATAATACTGAGCTTGTAGACGAGGAAGTACTTGGACAGGAAGACATTCTAGTCATGCCAAAAGGACTAATGACCCGTGTAAGATCCAACTTATTCAATCAAGCCATTGGAGTAATGCTTAATAACTGAAGCATAGAAGAAGAAGATTTCCAAACCACTCTGGTTTTGATATAAGCATCAACAATGGACTAAGTGATGCATGAGAACTCTTTTTCTCTTGGCAAAGTTTTGTCCCATTGGGATTTATTGGCAAAGTTTTTAATGAGGCCTAAGTATCACTTCTCATATTGTCCATATGTTTATCTAGCCCACTTATGAAGACCATTTTTGTAATGCCCTGTATTCAAAATATGGTCAACGGGCAGAAGAAAAGTCAACAGGGGCAAAATTGTAATTTTGCCAAACCTAGGGGCAAAATCGTAATTTTGCCAAAGTTCGAGACGGAAGCCGAGATGGGCCAAATGTTCTTGTTTTAATACATAAAGAACATTTACAAGACTAGAATTGGAAGAAACGGAGCAGAAATGGATTTTTCGGCTTATCGGAGTGAAAACCGAGAAAACCGGGAAAACTTCGGAAATTCATAACCGGAGCTAGGAAACTCCAAATGAATTTATTCAAGTTACTAAATTCATCTAAAATCAGGTAGAATCAGATTATGGAGGTTTTGGGATTTATGGGAATGGTGAAGGATTTTCTAAAACAATTATCGCAAAACCGAGGAAACCGAGAAGAATGGCAAGAGGGGTTTATAATTGGTTTGGGCCGGTTTTGGGCTGGACTTTGTGGATAAGAAGAGGCTACTGGGACAGGTGTTACACCTTCAGGTCGCCAGCCTCTCCTCTTGAGGTGTCAACCCCATGTGAAGCAAAGAAGTATTCATCCCATCTCACCAAAAACTCATTTTTGTGTGTCTCAATCTCTCTCTAGCCTCACCCACGACCAGAGCTCTCCCTTCTCTCTAGATTCATCCCAAGAAATCCAGAAAAAAAAACCAGGAACCTTTGAAGATTCAAAGGAGAATCAAGAACATCTTCAAGTGTTCTTAAAACCTTCAAACACCAAAAATCCCATAACTCTCTCAATATAAACCCTAATCCACTTCTGCAAAGTCTGGTGGACTCCTCTCCTCCTCCTATACAACCGCCATCCAGCCAGAAAGAACCGCCGTTGCCGGAGCTCGCCGGAAAGTGGCCGGAAAGTTGTTGCGGTCGGAGTTTTGGGGTATCTCTCCCATCCTTCATCAGATCTGGGCGTTTTGAAGCTCTAGATGCATAGATATCCTTTTTCCGATCAGTTTGATATGTAGATCGTCACCTGAGTCGCCGGAAAAAAGCGTGAACCGGCCGGTCAATGTCGGACCACCGCCGGTCAACGCCGGAAAAGTCGCCGGAGAAGCCCTATCGCCGCCGTGTCTTCAGCCGGTTCTTCAAGGGGTTGATTCAGCTTGGTTTGGTGCAAGAATTGAGTTGGTTTAGGCTTGGTCCAGCCTTGGTCAACGGTTTGACCTAAACCGGTTTAACCTAACCGGTTCAATTTAGACCGGTTCAGTTGGTTTGGTTCGATGGAGGTGGTTCAGTTGGTTCAGATTGGGTCAACCGTTTCAAGATTGGTCAAGGTCAAAGTCAATGGTCAATGGTCAAAGTCAACGGTCAACACCGGTCAAAGTCAACGCCGGTCAACGCCGTGGTCAACGCCGGTCAATGCGTTGACTCCGGTCGGTTTTGCATTTGCGGTTCATGTACGGGTGTTCGGGATGCCTCGGAGTTCGTATTCGGGTGTTCGGGAGGTTCGGGTTTAGTTCGGGGGTCTCGGGAAGTCGTATCCGCATCCGTGCCGTTCATTCCGACCGATCACGGTGAGTCGGCTCTTACACCGTAGATGGAGCATATAGAACAAGAAATGATAAACCGTAGAGTTAGGGTTTGCATACCCGGATGTGATTTGATTATGAATGAGACTTGAATTTGGTGATTAACGATAAACCGGTTAAGGTTTAAGACGCATGTTAGGGTTGTGGAAATTAAACGGATTAAACCTGTTGTGTGCCGTTAGGTTGGTAGTGACGTTGATTGTTGCATGCATATAGCCGTGGCATGATAAGGCCGTATATGCATATATACGTATGTAAAGAACGATATCGAATGAATTTAAGTACGGGAATTAAGATGGGGTTAAAAGATGGAATTAAACCTAATAAGCGTAAGGTGTATGATTCGATATCGGGGGTTGAGTTGAACGTTAAAGGAAAGTGAATGAATTAAGTAAAGGAAAGATGAGACGTCGGGGAGTTTAGTAAGCTACTAGCTCCAAACCGACGGATCGGGAATTTAATGAAAGAGATTCATGAAAGGTTAAGAAAACGGGAAAGTGTGTGATTGGTGTGCCGTCTACGGATTAGCAATCCGCTAATCCAAGGTAGCGGACTTGATTGGATTAAAAGTGGATGTTAATGAGATTTGGGCCGTCTACGGGTTAGCAATCCGCTAATCCATGGTAGCGGACGTGAATTGGTTAAAAGACACTGGAAACCCTAATAGGCCTGGTTGTGTGATGATTGTGTGGTTATGTTGTTGTGTGGTTGCTGTTGAGCTTTTTGTGCAGGCCTGTTAGATTGTCTCGGTGTTGGGCCGAGCAATCCGTGTGATACTTAACGCGGTCACGGGACCGGTTAAGTCGTGGTTGCTGACTCGGTGTGGTGCCGAGTCAGAGCGGTGGTGTTGGTGTGTGTGTGTAGACTTGCGGGATGTGGTGTTGAGATTGTGGTTGAGTAATGATTGAGTATGATTACTAGAGTCCGAGCGAGTCTGCGTGTTTATATTTATGCACTAGAACTCTAGGGTGCGTTAGATCCCGCAAGTCTAGGTGTTTGGTTACGTTCCGGTACTTCCGACCCGATTGGATCCTCGGGTAGCTACCTGATCAGACACGTGCCTTCGGGCAGTGGGGCTGGTTATCGTGTTAACCTACTGGGTGACGCCGGTAGGTGTGTGATTCGGAGAACACGGGGTCATGTCCTAGGGCCGAATCGCATGGAAACTCAGGTTGCCGGGGGTAACCGGAGTCACTGCGTATCGATGGGATGAGAACAGTGTCCTAGCCGTTGGACTTCGTGTTGACGTCTAGGAGTCGTGTGGTTAGTTACCATGTTGGTGACAATGAGAACCCGTGGAAGTTACCGAGATCGTAAGGGCCCTGTGTTGTGTTTACTTTGTTGGAAATGCGCGATAGATAGATCGAGTTCCAATCGAGAGCATGTGCCGCAGTGTTCTCGATTCCCTTGGTTACTCTTGTGTTGGTGTTGTTGTTGTTATTCGAATGATTGTGTGTTGTGGGTTCGACACGACATGGTAGTGCGTGATCGACCGTTTATCGTATTGATTGTTGTTTTGGGATTTTGGGGACGGGAATTTGTAGAGGCTAGATAGACTAGCAGCCGTAGTGGGGAGCCGTCTCGCTGGGTGATCTTAGATCGCTCATTAGACTCTTTTGTGGTTTTCAGGTTTAGCAGCGGCGGACGCGGGAGATCCTCGGTGTAGTCTCGGGATTGCTTGTGGCGAGATTTTGATTCGACGTTTTTGGAGTTTTGTTTCGGTTCGGCTTTTGGTACCTTGTAGTACCATTTTGTGTTGCAACACGATGATTGTTTTTATTTATGGCAATCGTTTTGTAAAGACAGTTAAACGTTGCATGTAACGTTTGATTACTCAGAAATGAATACGCTTTCCTGATATTGTGTTTTGTCCGAACCGACACAACTCACGGAAGTGGTACAAGTTGAAAAGCTTTGTATCATGGAAGTGAGGATAGCGGAGTCAAAGACGGGTTAGTGCGAGCCTTTGTCTCAAACCGATCTGTCTCTGGCTTCGTCTTGTGACAAACCTTTTCTGTTTGACTTGCTCGGGTTCGACTTGGTCATGTTCTTGTTTGATTGTTGACCGGTCAGCTCGTCGGTCAGCGGATAATGGGAAAGGGGCGTTACAAAAGGTGGTATCAGAGCATGGTTCTACATGGGTTTCGAAGCTATTCATTTCTGAGTGTTTTCCGTGTTTTATCGAGTCAAAATTGTGTTTTACCCAAGCATCCCTTAGGAAACCGAGCCGCGTCCGTGAATTCGGGGTTGGGATGGTGTAGGAATTGTATTATCTGTACTAATGTTTATCTGCGTTTTTGTTGCAGTCAGCAGCAGAGTGTCCCTGGACGGACTGTGTATGGGTGTGTGTGCATAGAGTGGGATATGATCAAGCAGTATGAGTCATCATTGGATGGGTGCGGCATAGTATCGGGCGCAGTTAGAGCAACACCAGACGAGTTTGAAGACGCAGCCTGGACAGTCACAGGGTTCTCGGGCAATTTGATGGATCACCGGTTCGACCGCGAGGACAGCAGGGAACGAGAGTAGCTGCCATTGGAGATCGTTTCCTGACCCGTTACCTCAAGCTCTACATGACGAGACAGTTATCAGAACCGGTAACACCACCGGAGCCAGTGGTACTGCCAGGGTTTTAGCCGCCGATGCTTGCGGCGCATGGTGTGCCATTACCTAGCTCACAGGTGTCGGAGTTTATTCCGCTCAGCGGGATAGATTTTATGGTGGACCCATTGCACGAAGCCGTAGATATGGACAAGGAGCCCGTCGATCCTGACCAGCACATGCATTGGGAGCCGCATGTAGACGAGCAAGTGGCGATATCAGAGATGTTCTGGAGCAGCAGATTGGTCCGTATCACCAGCCGAATCCATCTTTGAGTTTGCCTTGGACACCATTTGACCGATCCGCGTCACCACCGTCTGACCCTACCGAGCCATTCACAGAGGTTGAGCCAATGTCTGAGTCAGACACGTGATTTTGAGTCAGTAACACCGCCGGATACTCCACCGTCTGAGCCAATGGTACAACCGGAGACCACACCAGCGGGTACGTCGGAGACGCCACCAACAGTGCCTGCATATCGGATGTGTAGCGCATGCGGAGTTCAGGGTCGTCGTGCGTTCGAGTATGTCAAGATCCTTCTTTGGAGTCTGTTTCCTTTTGTCAAGTTGTGTGACGCTTCGGATCACCAGACGCCAGCTTGTTATCATGGGCCACGCCCAGCGCCCGTTACCATCTGTCAGCTTTGTGGTCGCGGGGAACATGTTGCACGTTTACGTCCGACGGCAGAGACGCCGTGAGTTGGAGCACTGTTCAGAGATGCACACCCACCACATCCTCTCGGCACACCTGCCAGTGGTTACCACCACGAACCGCGATGCCGCTTGTGTTGGGCATTCCGGTCGTGTTGGGGCTGTTAGGGCTAAGATAGTTAGGCCCAGGTAAGTACGGGCTCTAACTCGTTGTTTGATGTGTGTAGATCGGCTTGTGATCGTCTCTGACGATTCGGTTGCGTGTAGTGGTGTTTCTTGTGGGACGGATTGGTAACCGCTAATATGTAGACTTCGACGGACCTACGTATCTAAAAATCTATGTGGTGAATAGATGCTTTATTTACGTAGTGGATGTGGAGTGTTTCGGTTCTCATATTGAATAGCGGAGTGGTTATATTGCATACTCATGATGGTTGTGAATGCAATATAGTTACGATGTGAAAATAGGTGATGGTCCGAGCAAACGGTTCCATCCGAACCCTGAGAGACAGCTGCAATCGCCGATTTGCTTGATTGATTGTATGTGGTAATTATTTGCTTATGTGTTTATGCTTGCGTGCGTTATTTAATGCTTGAGTGGTGCATTAAATAATTGGAGATTGTGTTTCGTTCTTTGGCGTAGCACTGTTGGGGTGCTAGTTTTGTTTATGGCATACATAGCATTCCAGAATCATTGATGGTGTGGGTAAGCCATTTGAGTGGTAGCTATATTTCGTTGACTTGAGTAAATTGAATGTTGTCGTTGTCGTTAAGTTGGTAAAAATAAAAAGTGTTAGAACCTTTCGTTAAAGTGTTGAGCTAACTCGAGAATGGTTGGATTCGACCGTCAATTCACGAGAGAGCGGAATTATAGAATATCGTTACTTAATCATGGGTAACCGTTGGTTACATGATTAAATAACTATATCTCTATGAGGAAGTGATATCGAGGGATGGATTGGTTTGAATTTCACCGCTCTAGTGAAAGTTGTTGTGTTGACTGTAGGACGGAATGGACGATGCGATACGAATACGAGACCGAACCCGAACCCGAAAGCGAGATGGAATGTAAAGAGGCCGCAATATGAGTTGACCCGGGAAGTGAAGCAGTGGTAAGGATCGTTAGTGGGAAGTGTATCAGTGCAAGGCAACTGGAGGGACGAAGTTGTTGGTATGAGGAGTTAGCGAAAAGATTGGAGGTAACGTCAGTGACAGTGTGGGAACCAGAGTGAAGCGGTCGGTATGAGTTGGAATGGAGATTTAGTAAAGTCGGATACAGACGTCATAATTCTTGGGAAGCGTTCGGGAAGGAAGAATCAGTAGCGGAAACATAGTGGAGTTGTTGGTACGGATGGAGTTGGAGCTATAGAGATATCAGGTTTTGAAATACAGATTCTTGAAGAGTGTCTCGGGGAGACAAACCAGTATCGGGAAAGATGTGGAAGTCAAAGCAAAGTGGGGAAGTCGAGAGTGAGAATCAGAACGAAGTAAATACTTGTGGACGATCGAGGGTCGAGGAAGATCAGTTAAAGAGAGAAGTGACACAGTACAACGAGACCGGAGGACGGGAAACGAAGCTAGAGTTAAGTGGGTGAAATAAAGAGCAAGTGAAGAAGTGTCGTCGAGATCCGGGATCGAGTGATGAAGCGGCAACCGAGTGAGCCGTACGAAGGTCAGTGGAAAGTTTGGGACATAGCAAAACTTCAGAGAGTATTGGAAGTACGGCCGGAGTGTCAAGTGTTCAAGTAAAGAGACGTTGGGGGTATGAGAAAGAAATAGTGCAGTGCGTGATAAAGCAACTTGCGGGGTTTGGTGCCGATTCAAAGTCTGTTAATGACGGAGAATTCGGGGACCGAATTCCTGTAAGTGGGGAAGAATGTAATGCCCTGTATTCAAAATATGGTCAACGGGCAGAAGAAAAGTCAACAGGGGCAAAATTGTAATTTTGCCAAACCCTGGGGCAAAATCGTAATTTTGCCAAAGTTCGAGACGGAAGCCGAGACGGGCCAAATGTTCTTGTTTTAATACATAAAGAACATTTACAAGACTAGAATTGGAAGAAACGGAGCAGAAACGGATTTTTCGGCTTATCGGAGTGAAAACCAGAAAACCGGGAAAACTTCGGAAATTCATAACCGGAGCTAGAAAACTCCAAATGAATTGATTCAAGTTGCCAAATTCATCTAAAATCAGGTAGAATCAGATTATGGAGGTTTTGGGATTTATGGGAATGTTGAAGGATTTTCTAAAATAATTATCGCAAAACCGAGGAAACCGAGAAGAATGGCAAGAGGGGTTTATAATTGGTTTGGGCCGGTTTTGGGCTGGACTTTGTGGATAAGAAGAGGCTACTGGGACAGGTGTTACACCTTCAGGTCGCCAGCCTCTCCTCTTGAGGTGTCAACCCCATGTGAAGCAAAGAAGTATTCATCCCATCTCACCAAAAACTCATTTTTGTGTGTCTCAATCTCTCTCTAGCCTCACCCACGACCAGAGCTCTCCCTTCTCTCTAGATTCATCCCAAGAAACCCAGAAAAAAAAACCAGGAACCTTTGAAGATTCAAAGGAGAATCAAGAACATCTTCAAGTGTTCTTAAAACCTTCAAACACCAAAAATCCCATAACTCTCTCAATATAAACCCTAATCCACTTCTGCAAAGTCTGGTGGACTCCTCTCCTCCTCCTCTACAACTGCCATCCAGCCAGAAAGAACCGCCGTCGCCGGAGCTCGCCGGAAAGTGGCCAGAAAGTTGTTGCGGTCGGAGTTTTGGGGTATCTCTCTCATCCTTCATCAGATCTGGGTGTTTTGAAGCTCTAGATGCATAGATCTCCTTTTTCCGATCAGTTTGATATGTAGATCGTCACCTGAGTCGCCGGAAAAAGGGGTGAACCGGCCGGTCAACGCCGGACCACCGCCGGTCAACGCCGGAAAAGTCGCCGGAGAAGCCCTATCGCCGCCGTGTCTTCAGCCGGTTCTTCAAGGGGTTGATTCAGCTTGGTTTGGTGCAAGAATTGAGTTGGTTTAGGCTTGGTCCAGCCTTGGTCAACGGTTTGACCTAAACCGGTTTAACCTAACCGGTTCAATTTAGACCGGTTCAGTTAGTTTGGTTCGATGGAGGTGGTTCAGTTGGTTCAGATTGGGTCAACCGGTTCAAGATTGGTCAAGGTCAAAGTCAATGGTCAACGGTCAAAGTCAACGGTCAACACCGGTCAAAGTCAACGCCGTGGTCAACGCCGGTCAATGCGTTGACTCCGGTCGGTTTTGCATTTGCGGTTCATGTACGGGTGTTCGGGATGCCTCGGAGTTCGTATTCGGGTGTTCGGGAGGTTCGGGTTTAGTTCGGGGTCTCGGGAAGTCGTATCCGCATCCGTGTCGTTCATTCCGACCGATCACGGTGAGTCGGCTCATACACCGTAGATGGAGCATATAGAACAAGAAATGATAAACCGTAGAGTTAGGTTTGCATACCCGGATGTGATTTGATTATGAATGAGACTTGAATTTGGTGATTAACGATAACTTGGTTAAGGTTTAAGACGCATGTTAGGGTTGTGGAAATTAAACGGATTAAACCTATTGTGTGCCGTTAGGTTGGTAGTGACGTTGATTGTTGCATGCATATAGCCGTGGCATGATAAGGCCGTATATGCATATATACGTATGTAAAGAACGATATCGAATGAATTTAAGTACGGGAATTAAGATGGGGTTAAAAGATGGAATTAAACCTAATAAGCGTAAGGTGTATGATTCGATATCTGGGGTTGAGTTGAACGTTAAAGGAAAGTGAATGAATTAAGTAAAGGAAAGATGAGACGTCGGGGAGTTTAGTAAGCTACTAGCTCCAAACCGACGGATCGGGAATTTAATGAAAGAGATTCATGAAAGGTTAAGAAAACGGGAAAGTGTGTGATTGGTGTGCCGTCTACGGATTAGCAATCCGCTAATCCAAGGTAGCGGACTTGATTGGGTTAAAAGTGGATGTTAATGAGATTTGGGCCGTCTACGGGTTAGCAATCCGCTAATCCATGGTAGCGGACGTGAATTGGTTAAAAGACACTGGAAACCCTAATAGGCCTGGTTGTGTGATGATTGTGTGGTTGTGTTGTTGTGTGGTTGCTGTTGAGCTTTTTGTGCAGGCCTGTTAGATTGTCTCGGTGTTGGGCCGAGCAATCCGTGTGATACTTAACGCGGTCACGGGACCGGTTAAGTCGTGGTTGCTGACTCGGTGTGGTGCCGAGTCAGAGCGGTGGTGTTGGTGTGTGTGTGTAGACTTGCAGGATGTGGTGTTGAGATTGTGGTTGAGTAATGATTGAGTATGATTACTAGAGTCCGAGCGAGTCTGCGTGTTTACATTTATGCACTAGAACTCTAGGGTGCGTTAGATCCCGCAAGTCTAGGTGTTTGGTTACGTTCCGGTACTTCCGACCCGATTGGATCCTCGGGTAGCTACCTGATCAGACACGTGCCTTCGGGCAGTGGGGCTGGTTATGGTGTTAACCTACTGGGTGACGCCGGTAGGTGTGTGATTCGGAGAACACGGGGTCATGTCCTAGGGCCGAATCGCATGGAAACTCAGGTTGCCGGGGGTAACCGGAGTCACTGCGTATCGATGGGCTGAGAACAGTGTCCTAGCCGTTGGACTTCGTGTTGACGTCTAGGAGTCGTGTGGTTAGTTACCATGTTGGTGACAATGAGAACCCGTGGAAGTTACCGAGATCGTAAGGGCACTGTGTTGTGTTTACTTTGTTGGAAATGCGCGATAGATAGATCGAGTTCCAATCGAGAGCATGTGCCGCAGTGTTCTCGATTCCCTTGGTTACTCTTGTGTTGGTGTTGTTGTTGTTATTCGAATGATTGTGTGTTGTGGGTTCGACACGACATGGTAGTGCGTGATCGACCGTTTATCGTATTGATTGTTGTTTTGGGATTTTGGGGACGGGAATTTGTAGAGGCTAGATAGACTAGCAGCCGTAGTGGGGAGCCGTCTCGCTGGGTGATCTTAGATTGCTCATTAGACTCTTTTGTGGTTTTCAGGTTTAGCAGCGGCGGACGCGGGAGATCCTCGGTGTAGTCTCGGGATTGCTTGTGGCGAGATTTTGATTCGACGTTTTTGGAGTTTTGTTTCGGTTCGGCTTTTGGTACCTTGTAGTACCATTTTGTGTTGCAACACGATGATCGTTTTTATTTATGGCAATCGTTTTGTAAAGACAGTTAAACGTTGCATGTAACGTTTGATTACTCAGAAATGAATACGCTTTCCTGATATTGTGTTTTGTCCGAACCGACACAACTCACGGAAGTGGTAAAAGTTGAAAAGCTTTGTATCATGGAAGTGAGGATAGCGGAGTCAAAGACGGGTTAGTGCGAGCCTTTGTCTCAAACCGATCTGTCTCTGGCTTCGTCTTGTGACAAACCTTTTCTGTTTGACTTGCTCGGGTTCGAGTTGGTCATGTTCTTGTTTGATTGTTGACCGGTCAGCTCGTCGGTCAGCGGATAATGGGAAAGGGACGTTACAATTTTTGTGGATAAGAAGTTTTGGAACCAAAGTTTCAATTAAAAAAAATGTATTAAGTGTTAGGTCTTTTTGTTAGAGTTTCTAGGAATGTTTAATGCTGCTCATGCAGCCTTTTATTTATTTTTAAAACTCTTTGTATCCCTTTTTCTAAAACAATCTAACTTTTTAATCAAAACTTTTTTTTAAAGCTTGGATCAAATCAGTGTTGGTGTGTTATATCCAGCAAGAACTTTAGTTGAATTTGGTGTGTAATATCTAAAGGAAGTTGAGTGGTGTTTAAAGATCCTTATGTAGTCTTTGAGCAAACCAATTCGATCATCTTTGCTTCATCCATCATCACGGCCACACTACAAGAAATGTGGGTATTCATAGTGGCCGATAAACGCTATATATTACTTTCGATAGCGTTTCCTTAAACGTTCTGACAGTGCCCGTCATTGTAGGTCGGGTACTTAAGATAGCGGACCGGACAAATGCTATAGTTAATTAAACGACGATAGCGTTCATCTATTCGCAATTGTTTATCTTTATAATAGCGTGTTATAATTGTTATTATAATCATCAATAATAGCATTTTGTTTTATAAAGATAGCAAATTATTTGTGTTATTAATTATTTTTTAATTACCCAAAAATTAATAAAAATAAATTACAAATTGAATTTTTTTTAAAAAAAATTTGAATATATTTCTAGAATGATTGTAATAATAATATTAAAACAATTAATTCACAATAATTTCACCATAAAACATTTCCATGTTTACAAAAACAAAAAACAAAAAACTCTCAACCTATCAAACATATCAATCTACCACTAACAACCCTTCACAATCATCCCTAACATAAACACTATCATCATCTGAAGCTTGACCATCCAGATCATCCACTTCTTCGACAGGCAAAGGCGAACACCTAAATAATCAAAATAAACAAAAATAATACAGATGAATGTACGACAAAGGCCAAGAAAACACTTAGAATCAAGAACAAAAAGTTAGTATAAAGCTAAGTTAGTGCTATAGCTTCTTCCGTCTATACTGTTCTTCATGAGACCAAAACTTGACAGACAAAGATCGCCTTCCTCATCAAAGAGGATTCTGTTTGCATTCAAATCATGGTAAATCTTTATGTTTTTGTTGTTGCAGTGATCAAGTGCTTGTGCGATATAGTCTGCAACTCCAACACGCATTTCCCTAGGAAGTGGTTGTTTGTCCCCTACATAACAAGAGAGCATCAAGTTTTTAGCTAGATAAGATCAAAAGGGAAGTAGTCAGAGAGGAACATCTTGTAGTATAAAAGATGTTTTGAGAGAGTATCATTGGGCATATACTCAGCTAGCAACAACCTCCCGCCTGCTTCCGCGCAACAACCAATGAGATTGACTAATCTGTTGGATCTAAGCTTTCCAACAACGGTCGCCTGATCCTGATTCCACAAGTCAAACATTGGTCAACGCAAGATCAATTATTCCAGTTCAAACAAGATAAACAGACAGAATAAAGTTCCAAAGCAACCTAAAGATACATACTTTTCCTTCATTTCAATAGCTACCAGACAGAGATTAACATGTTCTCTGGTCAAGATAGACACTAACTAATGTATTCTACAACTAAATAATCAAGTTCAATTCTTTGACTAGTCACTAACGAGCAATGAAATCAACGGACATAATATAAGAATCTCAATTTTGAAATGGCCCTTATTCTTAACACAAACTGCTTAGCATCAGGCCAAAAACCCACTAAAGAGGTTAAGAAATCATTGTGATAATCATGAGAAAAATCAATTAGCCTAACACCATAACAAAATACAGAAACGTTTACAAGCTGGATCCCTTGAGAGAGCTGCCCAAGATGACATTCATCAATTTATACGATCAAGTATGAAATCAGATTATCATAAACCCTAGATCTTGTATCCAAATGAAATCTTCAACAAAAAGAGGTTTAAAACCTAAATTGTCCATGCAATCAAGCATAGTCTCGAGAATCGAAAGTTAAATCGAAGCAGGAGACAAGGCAGAGAACATACCTCGGGACGAGAGAGAACACGAAGGGTGAGATTAACCATCTGGAGATCCTTGGTCCAAGATACGGAGGAGAAGGTGTGAGGCTTAGTGCCGATGTCGAAGATGTGAGGCCTCTGGAGAATCGAGATCAGTAAGTGAGTCCCTTCACCGACCGTCTGAACCGATCGAACAGCACCGCTCTCTCGCCACCATCAACCTTGTAGAGCGTAAAAATAAACTTAGTCCTTCTCATTCGTTTTTGTTTGTGACGTAAAAGTGCAAGGTGGAATGGAGGTTAGGGTTGTTAGAGGAGGAGGAAAAAAGGTTGATTTAGACCATTAGATTTTACTTAATGAACGACAAATGATAATAATAAAGGTGATCCTCGTCTTGTTGGATTAGCCAATGAGGAATCAATATTATTCTATTATTAGATTTTTTATATCAGTAATTTAAATACAACAGAAATAAAATAAAATTTAAGTATTATTTGCAAACCTATTTGATACAATTTTTAAAAGTGATTTAAAATTATAAAATTGACTTAGTTTTGGTTATATAAATTTTTTATTTAAAATTTTTTTACGAAGAGTGAATTTTTGTTATATTATTCAATGTTTAAAAGTTTTAGTGCTTATGATTAAGGATTAAAAGTTTAGGGTTTAGGATCTGTGTTTAGGTTATATAGTCAATGTTTTAGAGTTTTAAAAATATAGTGTTTATGATTAAAGATTAAAAGTTTAGGGTTTAGGGTTTGTGTTTAGGGTATAGAGTTAATGTTTTAAAGTTTTTAAAATGTAGTGTTTATGATTAAAGATTAAAAGTTTAGGGTTTAGGGTTTGTGTTTAGGGTATAGAGTTAATGTTTTAGAGTTTTTAAAATTTAGTGTTTATGATTAAGGATTAAAAGTTTTGGGTTTAGGATTTGTGTTTGGGGTATATAATCAATGTTTTAGAGTTTTAAAATTTTGGTGTTTATGATTAAAGATTAAATGTTTATGGTTTCGAGTATGCGTTTAGGGTATAGAGTTAATGTTTTAGAGTTTTTAAAATTTAGTGTTTATGATTAAGGATTAAAAGTTTAGGGTTTAGGGTTTGTGTTTAGGGTATATAGTCAATGTTTTAGAGTTTAAAAAAATTAGTGTTTATGATTAACGATTAAAAGTTTAGGGTTTAGGGTTTGAGTTTAGGATATAGAGTTAATGTTTTAGAGTTTTTAAAATTTAGTGTTTATGATTAATAATTAAATTTTTAGGGTTTAGGATTTGCGTTTAGGGTATAGAATAAATATTTTAGAGTTTAAAAATTTAGCATTTATGATTAAGGATTAAAAATTTAGGATTTAGAATTTGTGTTTAGGGCATAGAGTTAAAATCTTAGAGTTAAGGTTTTTGGGTCAAACTCTTATGTCTAAACTCTAAATCAAAATTCATGTCATTTCGACTTTTTGGGTAAAATCTTCTTATTTTGTAGATTTTATTTTTTAAATGTTTAATGTCAGACTCAAGAGGCAAGCATTGAGACACAATACTAGAAAATCATCCAAATGATATTTAATTCACTTTATACACAATAATCCTTAACATGTTGGAGTAAATCCACGTTCCTATAACTAAATGAATTAACCATCTTCACTTGCTCAGATACTAAAGAGGAAGTGAAACTTCTTCGAAATCTAGAACCTTCTTTTCTGAAGCCATCTCTCCTAAACAAGAACACATAATAGTAAACAAATCTATGACACAAAACAGCTATGATAAACTCAAAATCGAAATATATGGTGAACAAGCTTCATATTTGTATTGGTATGCAGGAGATAAGTGCATCATAGTCTAACTTGTGAGTGAAGGTTCTCGGTTTTGTCCACCAGAAGCTCAATTTTCTCACCACGGTCAAGAAACTGCAAATGAATTGAGTCTCATAAATACTCGTTACAGCAAAACATGTGTCATATTGGTAAAAAAAATTGCACTGTCCTTGCAATAACTTAGTGTCACAAGATAAGATCTTTGTAAAAGGACATGGGTAAACCATAAATATATATATCGAAGGGTCAGATTTCAACATTCTCGATGTTTTCCATCATAACTCCCTTAACTTCTGAGACTTGCGCCTTCACCTTAGCAAACTTGCTAATCTCATCCGGATGATCCATACAGTACTGCATGTGCTCTTTCAGCTTAGAGCTTCAGAGTAACCAAAAAGTGTACCCAAACTCTTTATTCAGGCTGTTTTCTTGAGCAATTGCAACCTTCTCCCCCACCATACTTCTTGTTAAAATCCTCTTTTACTCTTTCCAAAAAGGCCATCGGAATCTGCCTTCCAGCAGAATCAACCGCAACAACACAGTAGGCTGCATAAGAAGAACAAAATTAGTTTCACAGCGGGGGTAGCATTGATTTATGACAAAACTGATATGGTTACAACAATCAGGCACCTAGATTCATTGAAAACAAAACTTGTTAAAACCCATGACATAAGAAACATTAAGCACTTAAGTTATACATATCAAGCCACTGAGTAATAAGCGTATCCAAATCAACATTGTTGTTCTTCTATATATTGTCAACCAAAAATGCAAACTGGGCATAAATATATGTAAATTTACAGGTGTAGATCTAACCCTAAAAGCTTGGTACCAGCAGCTACTACGAGAAATAAGAATACTCAAAATGCACAAATCCATACGATTTGATAAATACTCACGCGTACGCAAGGCGTATCGCAGTGAACAGACAAAATCAGATCCGCCATTAACGTTCTTTGGCGAGCGCTGGAAGATGAAGAAAATCGAAAAATCAAAACCACGAACCGTTGAGGAAGATCATTGGATTCGCCATTCGATGGAGATTTCTTGGCCAAAGGAAGAAAGAGAGGGTTTGGGATTTTCTGAGAAACAATGAAGAAAGAGATTTTTTTGTGTATAAAATATTTACTTAAGTTATTTTGCCTAAAAGATTGAGATATTAAAGATATAAGATATCGTTTAATTTGGATCTACAATGGTAAGGGGTCGGCACTTAGCAAATTTATGCGGCTAAATTTTTTATTTTCCCGCGATAACAAATATAGTGTTTTATAATAACAAACGATATGAAAAAAAATCCATGTCCGTATACAATAGCAGAACTGTAATAAACGCTATTTTTGATGTTATTAATACTCACATTTTTTATAGTGCCACAAACCAAATATATCCAATTTTAACCTCTCAAATATAGATATAGGGAAGATCTCATCAGAGAGAGGATTCTTATAATATACAACTATATTATAAGATTCTACAGCCGATAAGGCTTAATTAACTAAAAAGGGACAAAAAAAAGGAATCATTATGCAAGCATTGTTGTTGGTATTTCTTTCTTTTTTTTTGTTATAGATTTTTATTGTGAATCACAACACACATTCTACATACATTCGAAAATTTGACCTCAATTTTATATAAAACTTAAATTGTAAATGAAAACGAACCAAGTCTTATAGAAATCTTATTATAACAGAAAAATTATTGTTGGAGGCGGATTTAGCACTCCTCTTTTGACTCGCCCCAATAACCCGTCAAGTTCGAGCTCAATAAGAAGAAGAACGGCCAAGCCCATCTGACCGAGTGCACGTCGACTTGCAGAAAAGGGAAGATGGGATTAAAAATTTAATCATATGAATAAAAGGAAAAGATAATAACAAATCTCTGAAAAGGAATGAAGATTTAAATATGTCCAAATTTGACTTTACCTAAAATTGTTAGTAAATCTAGGTTTTTGCCCTAATTTACTTTATATAAATACACTTCCTCTGCGAGGTAAAAGAGGATATGGTACATCATTAAATTCCAGAGCAGAGAAATTGTTAACCAATTTCAAAGTCTAAGTCTAATAAAACGACAATGTTTTACGGTCCTTCTGATCCTTAGATTCGAATTATACCAACATAAGAGTAACAACGCATACGAAAGTTCATGGGTGTTTCTTCAAACCAAACCGGAGATGCCGCGGTCAGAGAACCAGCAAGCCTTTGGCTCGAACCAGTTTCAAACGCAGCTGTCAGTTTCTCTCTGAAAACACTCAATGGCGACCCACTTTAATTAAAGATCGGAAAGTTATGTGAGATAATCCCACGAAGGAAAAGATACAAATTGACTTACAACCAAAAAAGAAAAATAACATTGTTCTCGACAATGATTACGTTCAGCAGCTTGGTGTATAGCAACTCGTGTGCTTTCTAGCCCAAGTCTACGTCACCACCACAACCTACAAAGAAGAAGAATGATACACTTAAAAGCACAAGCCGTTATTGTTGGAGTCGGTTTTAGCACCCCTCCAAATGGCTCATTCATATAATAAGTTTGGTTCGAAATAGAAAGCATATATTATGGATAATTACGATGTCAATGAAGATAAATGACAATCTTCGAAAATAAACACCAAAGGAAAATATCTATTTTTTAAGGAAAATAAATATTTCTTTTGAAAAATATGAGTTTGGAGGCCGACCTAAAACTCTATATAAGAGGATGAAGGTATTAATGTTGAGATATAGAAAAAATACACAAACAACTCCGAGAGATGACCTAACTCTCTCACTGTCTCGTCACGACTTTTCGACCTCTTTCATGATGTCTCCCATGTGGTCCGAAGGTCTCGAGCTAACCTTCTCACCATCTCGTCATGTTCATTCGACGAACTCTTTCAAGGAACTACGAATGGCTTGATCCCTTCCTAAAGGGTACATAGACAGTCTTTTACAAGGTTCCGCTATAAAACCTAATTCCCTTTATTCCAATTCAGCGGAACGCCAATTTTGCCCTAATCTCACCATTTCCGTCGAGGTAGGTTATCCTCTTGATAACAAAATTTTCAAGGCAAAAAGCCTTCGCTGACCTTCACATAAAAGAATTCAACAGCTCATCTGATTATCAAAGCCGGCTCGAGCTTATCACCTCTTCGTAAACCCAGAACTCAAAGAGAAGGCTACCTCGTAGCAAAAATATCAAGTTTGGAAAAGCTTTAATTCATCCGCGTAGAAAAAAGGAAAAGAAACAGTCTCGCAACGACGATGTTAACATCAACCTCTCCCATCGTTCGGTCTCAAACATTTATCAAGATAAGTAACACTTTCTTAACCTCTATTTGCATCACATTTTCCAATCGTCACATGTTTCATTATTATAGTCTTTGGTTAACTGGTCTACGCTCATCATGTCTTAATAATCTAAAATATCGTTAATCTGATATCACGCTTAGTTGCTCAATAGTTTGGCCACCGAACTCAATCATGTTGAACGCTTGCATAGTTATCAATATCAATCGCTTGAATTTAATATGTTAAACACGAGTCATGCTAGTTGGATTTTATTGCTCTCGTACATATGATCGTAACAAACGTGGTAGGAATCCATGTAACCACTTAAGTTGACCATTACAATTTCAGCTTTTTGTTCATCAATTATTACTATAAGCTTTATAAACGAGCTCATCAAATAAGTATTTCAATTTTTATTCTATTCAATCTAATTAATTTTATGTTGAGTTCAATATTATTTTAACTCTGTGCCGAGTTAAACTATATCTTTACTTATGCCGAGTAAAAGCATTTATTCATCCTAGACAGTCAAAGCCGAGTTTTCACTCGCAAATCAAAGCCGAGTTTTCACTCGTAAAATCAAAGTTGAGCTCCTTAGTTCGCAAAAGTCGAGCAACACACGCCTTAACTTTAAGCCGAGCATCTAATAAGACTCACACTATTAGCATCGCACTCCCTAGACAGGAATGTGGTCTTCCTTGAACGTGAGATGCATATCGCGGTGAGGAAAAGCCGAGATCCGTCTCGCACTGAAAACCCGGGTCCTTACCCGTATGTTCTTTGAGGTGGGCGATAACAAATAATTCGAGCACTTAAGCCTTGCTCATTTGCTTGTCCCTAGAACGAGTAAGCCGAGCACGCATAAGCCTCGCAATTATAGATCAGGTGGAGCGTAAGCCTTGAAATAAAGCAGTTCAACGCCGATCCACGTTTTAATCGTCGATCGCCGAAGATCCGTACAAACGGATCAAAGGAAAAAACGGCCCGATTAAAACTTAACTACAGAAAAGATTATTCTTCCACAACAACATTCGAAGGAATATTGGAGATTCATGCTGATCTTATATACTTCATGAACCGAAATATTTTCTATCACTGATCATCACGCAAAAACGCTCGAATCGCTGATCTGGGGGGGGGTACTTACTGTTGGAGTCGGTTTTAGCACCCCTCCAAATGGCCCATTCATAAAATAAGATCGGTCCGAAATAGAAAGCATATATTATGGATAATTACGATGTCGATGAAGATAAATGGCAATCTTCGAAGATAAACATCAAAGGAAAATATCTGTTTTCTTTTTAGGAAAATATATATTTCTTTTGAGAAATATGACTTTGGAGGCCGACCTAAAACTTTATATAATAGAATGAAGGTATTCAGGTTGAGATATAGAGAAAATACACACACAACTCCGAGAGATGACCTAACCCTCTCACCGTCTCGTCACAACCTAACCCTCTCACCGTCTCGTCACGACCTTTCGACCACTTGCATGATGTCTCCCATGTGGTCCGAAGGTCTCTAGCTAAGCCTCTCACCGTCTCGTCATGATCATTCGATGAACTCTTTCAAGGAACTACGAATGCCTTGATCCCTTCCTAAAGGGTACGTAGGCAGCCTTTTACAAGGTTCAGCTATAAAACCTAATTCCCTTTAATCCGATTCACCGGAACGCCAATTTTTCTCTAATCTCATCATCTCCGCCGTGCTAGGTTAAAATACTTTTAAGAATCCCTAAATAAAACCCTAAAATTCTTGCTATCTTTGGATATGCGGAATTCAGAATCAACATTTATCATCAAAAACTAAAAGGGAACGAAAGTGAGAATGGCATACACTACAAGAAAACATGGCATTTACCGACGGAATTACTGACGGAATAAAATCCGTTGGAAATTACCGACGATAAACCGACGACTTTCCGACGGGAACGTTTTTGACGGAAAACCGTCGAAAATTTTCGACGGTTTCCGACGGGTTTCTCATTTCGTCGGAAACACCCGACGGAAAAATGACGGTTTAGAGTTTCGTCGGTTTTCCATTGTTTTTTGGTCGGTTTAGCGTCGGTTCTATATGTTGGAATTATGTCCAGTAATCTCTGTACTGTCTCTAGAAAGTAAGAGTATGTCAATGATCAGACATAAGTCATATAATACTGGGGGTCATGATGGCTTGCTAGAGTCCGCTCATGATCTATAAGTCTTGGACTTATTGCCTTTATTATATGATCCCATTTGGGTCACACGCCTAAGCTAACAGGAAACTATGAAGGAACGGTTCTGCAGAAGTACAGTAAAAGTGCTAGACATTTACTGTGCTTAGAGAGATAGAAGGGCCTGATTAAATCCAAGGGATTTAATCAGACTGGGAATTGGGCCCAAAAGCCCAAAAGGAACTAGGCATAAGTTTTATGATTAAAACGTAACCTAGCCACCTTTTTCCCCTAAGCCTCTGCGCCTCTCTCTCTCTCTCTCTGCGCCTCCTCCCTCCTTGGTCTAGCAGCCAATTTCCTGAAGTGTGCGTGTGTGAACCTTTGGAGGAGCTGTCTCTTGGCGGTTCTGCTGATCTCTGACTCATACCTCTCCATTCCGCTGCATAACAAGGTATTATGTGAGATCTTTTATGATTCAGCAAGAGAACCTAGATCCAAGCATGTTTAGTAGGAATCAATCAATGAGAAAGTGAATCAGGATTAACTAAACAATCCTTCAGTGGTATCAGAGCCATTGGTTCTATTAGGATTTCTTGTTTAGAATCATGTTTAGGTTGTTTAGAAGTGTTTGAATCAATCTATGATAAGAAAACACTTAAGAAACAAAAGAATTAAAACCTAAACTAGAAATCGCATGATCCGATCTATATGAATCGGTATGCGTCGGAATGATGATCGCCAAAGGATCACCATGTCCGGATCGTGTGAGGCACGGTGGACCGATCAACCGAGTGGATCGCATGGATCGATCGAACGATCGCATGGATCGACCCGAACCGATCGCGTCCCGTCCCGCTGCCTCTCGCCCGATCACGCATCCCGTCCCGATCACACAACCCGTCACGTCCCGATCGTGTGAGGCTTGCGGCCGTCCCGATCGCGTGATGCAAGCGGCCATCCCGAACGTGATCGTTTCACGTGACCTAATGGTCGGTTCGGTTTGCCTCGTGCCGTTTCGGTTTAGATTGTGATGGTTCGGTTCAATATAATTAAAAACTTAATCGTCACGGTTTAATAATTACAGATTTAATAAAATTTATTAGATCTGGTTAAACCGTGATAAGAAATCCAAAGTCGTAAAATTGGATTTAGTGCCTAAACCAGTGGTTTTCTAATTTGATTTGGTTGGACCAAATAAATTGAGAAAATACGGTTTAGTAAATAACCGGTTGACAATTGTGGTCATCGTAGTAATTAATTTTGGTTAGACCAATTTTAATGAACCAGACCGGTTATGTCATTTAATTGGACAATTGGGTTATGTCTTGGACATAGACCAATTCTTGGGCCATGGGCCAAGAAGTTAAAACAATTGGGCCAATTATTTGAGTCTTTTCTTCAGATTTAATTTAAAATTTTATTTAATAATTAAAATTTAATTTTAAATTAATCAGTTTCCAAAATTTCAAATTAGAAAGTTTCTTAGAATAGAAGTTTCTAGATTTGCATGTTTTGGATTATAGGAAATTTCTATAGTTAGAAAGTTTCCAATTTTAGGAAGTTTCCAATTTTAGAAAGTTTCCAAAATAGTAGGTTTCTAAAAATGGAAAGTTTCCAAAAATAGTAATCTTCTATTTTGGGAATGAAATTTTAAGAAAACCTATAAACCTCAAATAATATCAAGCGTTGGATGTCTTGTCCAGATTATGTCAGCTGTTGAAGCCCATTCAATCGTACACACGGCCTTACAGTGTGAGGGTGTCTATCTTTTGCGTGGGTAAGACAGTTTGTGATTCATTGATGTCATTGGGAGTCCCAAACATTAGTGATTACATGACTGTATAGTCTGGTTTTCTTGACTAGGCCATCGGGAGTCCCGGGCCTTGAGACATCAGAGTGGATTGGGCCTCGGGCCCAGATTCACAACCAAGAGTTATATCACGGATATAATTAGCCGAGATAGGGCTTACCGATATAAGCTAAGGTTGGGTGACGGCCAGTGGCCCACTTTGATCTTAGTTATATGTGGATCTTGGAATCATTATATTCTATTGAGGGTAACTGATGTTATTGAATATAATGAGAGATTAATCATATTAACTATAATGCGAGATTAATCATATTGAACATATTAACTAAAATCCTTTTATCTTATATTTCAGCTATGACTACAACAAGCACACAAAACACATTCTCAATCCGGTCTGTTCTCGACAAGGAGAAGCTGACTGGAACGAACTTCCTGACGTGGTCAAGGAACTTGAGGCTGGTCCTCAAGCAGGAGAAGAAGGAATATGTCCTTCGTGATCCCCTCCCCGAGAGGCCTCCTAACAATGCCGCCAGGACTCTGCATAATGCTTGGGAAAAGCATTCGTCAGATGAAAATGATGTCTATTGCCTGATGTTGGCGACCATGACTCCTGAGCTGCAAATGCAGTTCGAGAGTGTGCTGTCGCCCATCGAGATAATGGCAAGCCTGAAATCGCTTTTTCAGGAGCAGGCAAGGACTGAGAGGTTCCAGACAGTTAAGAACCTCTTGGACTGTAAGATGGCTGCAAATGCGGCAGTGAGTCCTCATGTCTTGAAGATGATGGGTTATCTCGATCATCTTCAGAAACTCGACTGCCCTATCAGCCAGGAACTTGCCTGCGACATCGTTCTGCAGTCTTTACCTGCAAGCTATGATCAGTTCATCCTGAACTTCAATATGCATGGCTTGAGTAAGACATTGCCTGAGCTTCACGGAATGCTCAAGACTGCAGAGCCCAACTTGAGGAAAGCCAAGGACCCCAATGTGCTTATGGTGCAAAAGGGCAAGGGCTTTAAGAAATCCTCTGCCAAGGACAAGGGAAAGGCTAAGGCTGTTCAAGTCTCGGACAAGGACACGCCAAAGCCCAAGCCCAAGTCCAAGGCTGGGCCTACTGACATCTGCAGGTTCTGCAAAGAACCAGGGCATTGGAGGAGAGAATGTAAGAAATTCCTGGAAGGTCTAAAGGAATTGAAGAAGAAGACTCTGGAGACTTCTTCATCAGGTATTTTTGTTATAGAAGTTAATACAACTACTTCTGATAATACCTCATGGGTTATGGATACTGGTTGTGGGGCTCATATTTGTACTAATATGCAGGCACTCAGCAACAGTAGGAGGCTGAAGCAAGGACAAGTGGAGCTACGAGTTGGGAATGGAGCGAAAGTTCCTGCACTAGCTGTAGGCACATACTTGTTGTCTTTACCTTCGGGATTGGTTTTAGAACTCAATAATTGTTATTTTGTACCTGCGATAAGCAGAAATATTATTTCAATTTCATTGTTGGATTTGGAAGGTTATGATTTTTCAGTTAAGAATAAATTATGTTCCTTCAATCGCAACAATTTGTTCTATGGTTGTGCCCCTCTTACGAATGGGCTTTACATACTTGATCAATCCGCGCCAATTTATAACATTAATACCAAACGGTTCAAACCTAATGAGGAGAACCGAACGTTTCTATGGCATTGTCGTTTAGGGCACATCAGTGAGAAACGCATTAAGAGGCTCCATTCGAATGGACTTCTTGGCTCATTTGACTTTGAGTCATGTGAGAAATGCGAATCCTGTCTGATGGGCAAAATGACGCGGGCCCCCTTTAATAAACCTAACGAGAGGGCCAATGACTTATTGGGCCTGATACACACAGATGTGTGTGGCCCAATGTCCACAAATGCAAGAGGAAACTATCAGTACTTCATTACCTTCACTGATGATTTCAGTAGGTATGGATATGTTTATTTAATGAAACATAAGTCTGAATCGTTTGAGAGATTCAGAGAATTCCAAAATGAAGTACAGAACCAACTTGGCAAAAGCATTAAAGCTCTTCGGTCCGACCGAGGAGGAGAATACTTGAGCCAAGAGTTCAGTGATCATCTAAAAGAGTGTGGGATAGTTTCCCAACTCACTCCTCCTGGAACACCTCAATGGAACGGTGTGTCTGAGAGAAGGAATCGGACCTTATTGGATATGGTTCGGTCTATGATGAGTCACACAGACCTTCCAATATCCCTTTGGGGATATGCTCTGCTAACAGCAGTGTTCACTCTAAATAGAGCGCCATCAAAAGCAGTAGCAAAGACACCATATGAATTATGGACTGGAGAAGCTCCAGTGCTGTCTTATCTTAGAATTTGGGGTTGTGAAGCCTATGTCAAGAGATTGATCTCTGACAAGCTTACACCAAAGTCTGACAAATGCTACTTCATTGGTTATCCGAAGGAGACCAAGGCTTATTACTTCTACCTACGATCCGAGAACAAGATCTTTGTTGCCCGGGATTGTAATTTTCTTGAGAGGGAGTTTCTCTCTAAGAAAAACAGTGGGAGTAAGGTACTGCTTGAAGAAATTCAAGATGAACAGGATACTGCTCAACCTAATGAGGAAGAGCAGCAGGAGGATCTACAAGAAATTGTAGAGCCTGAACCTGTGGTACCTGAAGTTCGAAGATCCGGGAGGATCCGTCACGAACCCGAGAGATATCAAGGATTCCTCGTGACTAACTGTCATGATCTTCTGATCATTGATGGTGATGAACCATCGAACTTCAATCAAGCCATGATGGGCCCAGATTCCTCTAAGTGGCGTAAGGCCACTGATTCCGAAATGGACTCCATGTCGGTCAACCAAGTGTTTTCGTTGGTTGACTTACCCGCTGGTGTAAAAGCCATCGAGTGCAAATGGATCTTCAAGAAGAAGATTGACGTGGATGGAAATGTCCAGATTTATAAAGCCAGGTTGGTGGCAAAAGGTTTCAGGAAAGTTCACGGTGTGGATTATGATGAAACCTATTCACCAGTGGCTATGATGAAATCTATTCGGATTCTACTAGACCCTGCAGCTTTTCATGACTATGAAATTTGGCAGATGGACGTGAAAACCGCCTTCCTGAATGGTATTCTGGAAGAGGATGTGTATATGACACAACCTGACGGTTACATAGATCCAAAGAATGCTGGGAAAGTATGCAAGCTTCATAAATCCATTTATGGATTGAAGCAAGCATCGAGGAGCTGGAATCTTCGTTTTGATGAAGCGATCAAGCAATTTGACTTCATCAGAAACGAAGAAGAACAATGCGTGTATAAGAAAACTAGTGGGAGCAAGATAGTATTTCTTATTCTGTATGTCGATGACATACTGCTTCTCGGAAACGACGTACCAATGCTGCGGTCCGTAAAGGACTGGCTTGGAAGTTGTTTTTCCATGAAAGACATGGGTGAAGCCGCATACGTTCTTGGAATAAGGATCTACCGGGATAGATCTAAAAGGCTGATAGGCTTGTGTCAAGATTCATACATTGACAAAGTCCTGCATAGATTCAGCATGGCAGATTCCAAGAAGGGCTTCACGCCAATGGTACATGGCACAACGCTAAGCAAGAAGCAGAGCCCTACGACGGCTGCTGAGCTTGAGCGCATGAAGAATATTCCTTATGCATCTGCAATAGGATCTGTCATGTATGCCATGATCTGTACTCGTCCTGATGTTGCTTATGCATTGAGCATGACGAGTAGATACCAGTCGAATCCAGGTGAAAACCATTGGATTGCCGTCAAGAATATCCTAAAGTATCTAAGACATACTAAGGATAAGTTCTTGGTGTACGGCGGAAGTAATGTGCTTGAAGTCAGTGGATTCACGGACGCAAGTTTCCAGACAGACCAAGATGATTTCCGGTCACAGTCCGGTTATATCTTTTGTCTGAATGGCGGTGCAATCAGTTGGAGAAGCTCCAAGCAAGACACCGTTGCTGATTCCACTACAAAAGCTGAATATATCGCCGCTTCAGAAGCAGCGAAAGAAGCTGTTTGGATACGAAAGTTCATTATTGAACTAGGTGTGATACCAAATGCGGCTGAGCCTCTGGCACTGTTTTGTGATAACAATGGTGCTATTGCTCAGGCAAAGGAACCAAGATCACACCAGAAATCCAAGCATGTACTAAGAAGATTTCACTTGATACGTGACATCATTAATAGAAAGGAAGTCAAGATCAGCAGAGTTCAGACAGATGATAACGTCGCTGATCCATTGACAAAGCCACTCCCAAGACCTAAGCTCGAGTTCCTGACTGAAGCTGTAGGCATTAGAGACATTGGAATGTAATCTAAATTTGAGTGGGAGTTTGAGGGCTTTATTTAGTTATTGATATGTTCTTGTAAAACATTTTAAGATGTTTAATAATAAAATTATTATTTAAAGATTATTTTAACTGTGATGAAATAATCGTTCCAAAATGATATAAACCATTTTATAGGTCATCGAAGTAAGTGACTTGATCTTGAGTCATCGAAGTCATTTAGCTTGATCATGAGACCCTATATTTGATAGATGGCTTACATCATCCTGTCCCTAGTCGAAGGTTGTTGAAATTGGAACACCAACAACCGCGTGAGACTAGATTGGTATGTGACTTATGACAAAGTCTCAGGATGTCATAGATGCACGGCATCAAAGTCAGTACATAGGTGTATGTTGGGGTACATGCGACCGGACAAGACCCGCTTATAAGAACTCTTCAGGATATTTATATCTATGTCATAAGAGATTCTTACTACGACTATGGAGTATAGTCCTTAGACCTGAGTTCGCATGCATGTGACTGCACATCAACTAATGCGCTTTGATCATTGTCTAACGCTGTCGTTAAGCGATAGTTATAAGGACCTTGTTTGGGTGTATTATGAAATGAGTAGTTTACAGTGATGGAACAAGACGGGATTTGTCCCTCCAATATAAATGGAGTGAATATCTCTAGGCCAATCGGAGATTTGAATACTGGAAAATGCATGGCCATGCTCAAACGGACTGTCCCGAGTCGTTTGGATTGTCAGTATCAAATCAGAGTCCGATGAACATGATTAGGCTTTATAAGGATGACACTCATCTTGCCTTATGACTAATCGAGATATTGAGACAAAAGGAATATGAATACAGAGATTCCAGTACAAGTAGGAGATTGTTGGAATTATGTCCAGTAATCTCTGTACTGTCTCTAGAAAGTAAGAGTATGTCAATGATCAGACATAAGTCATATAATACTGGGGGTCATGATGGCTTGCTAGAGTCCGCTCATGATCTATAAGTCTTGGACTTATTGCCTTTATTATATGATCCCATATGGGTCACACGCCTAAGCTAACAGGAAACTATGAAGGAACGGTTCTGCAGAAGTACAGTAAAAGTGCTAGGCATTTACTGTGCTTAGAGAGATAGAAGGGCCTGATTAAATCCAAGGGATTTAATCAGACTGGGAATTGGGCCCAAAAGCCCAAAAGGAACTAGGCATAAGTTTTATGATTAAAACGTAACCTAGCCACCTTTTTCCCCCAAGCCTCTGCGCCTCTCTCTCTCTCTCTGCGCCTCCTCCCTCCTTGGTCTAGCAGCCAATTTCCTGAAGTGTGCGTGTGTGAACCTTTGGAGGAGCTGTCTCTTGGCGGTTCTGCTGATCTCTGACTCATACCTCTCCATTCCGCTGCATAACAAGGTATTAGGTGAGATCTTTTATGATTCAGCAAGAGAACCTAGATCCAAGCATGTTTAGTAGGAATCAATCAATGAGAAATTGAATCAGGATTAACTAAACAATCCTTCACTATATAGCCGTTAATGTGACCGTTTGGTCGAGTAGAAACGACGGATTTCAGTCGGGATTCCGATGGTATTCTGACGGAATACTGTCGGAAATCATTCTACATATACCTTATGCCTCCTCTCTTCCCCTCCATACCTATCCCTCCATAACTCTCTCTCTCTCTCTCTCTCTCTCTCTCTCTCTCTCTCTCTCTCTCTCTCTCTAATACTTCTGGTAACCAAGAAAAATGTCTTCTTCTAACTATTATAGATCGTGGATGGACGGAATTAGGATTGATGAGGCGACGAAGCTAGTGTACATGGAATATGCACTCGGTATTGCAGAGTTTATGTGCTAGCTTGCAATCAACCACATACACTGAAAACCGGTAAGTTAAGATGTCGATGTACTAATTGCCAAAATTTTAGAAATGTTATGATTGGCGAAGTATGGTGTCACTTGTATTCAATTGGGTTTATGTCGGGTTATAATTGTTGGGAATGTCCTGAAATCTACCGTACTATCTCTAGAAAGTATGATAAGTGTCGAGATCAGACATAAGTCATAAATACTGGGTGATCATGATGGCTTGCTAGAGTCCGCTTATGATCTATAAGTTTAAGACTTATTACCAGTATTGTATGATCCCAAAGGGTCACACACCATAGCTAACGGGAAAGTTAAATGGAATTAATACGGTAAGATGCAATTGCATTTACTGTATTGGATCAGAGTTTTGGGACAGACAAATACAGGTTTTTCTTATCTGTGTTTTGGGCCCAAAAGATTAATGAGCCATTAGTCTAATGACTTGGGCCCATTAATGAGATATAAGAGAATCAGAAAGCCCTAAAGGAAACAAGTGCTCCAGCGTTTTTTTCTATTGTTTGGCGTCATCTCTCTCTCTCTCTCTTCATCTCTCTCTCTGATTCTTCCAGCTCTTTGGTCTAGCAGCCGTCCCGTGCTTGTAAGAGTGTGGATACTGAAGGAGGAACATGCATCTGATCTGTTCTAGCTGATCTCATCATTACCATCCATCAATCCGCTGCAATCTGAAAGGTAATGATAAGGTTTGGTTTATGATTCATTTGACGAGAACCTAGATCTGTTTATGGATTTGTGTTAGGTTGTAATTGAGAATTAAAACCATGGAAAACACCCATAATCCAACAGTGGTATCAGAGCCAGGTTCATGGTTTCTTGTTAAATTGGATCATATGAATATATCGCTTGTTTTAATCGGCCGAATGATTCTGTTTTGTTAATTATTGAATGAATATTGGCGGCTCCATTCATAATGAAATCGGTTCAAGTTAATTAATGAAACCCTAATGTCGCGTGTCTTGCGTGTGCCTTGCATGTGGCATTATTGGCCGATTGTTAATGCTAATGTTATTGGCCGAGAAAGCATGTGTTGCAATCACTTGTAATCTTGTTGATTAATTTGATCATGAGTGTAAGTCACGATTATTGATGTTAGGGTTTGCGCCTTATTATTTTTTTATGTTGTGTTAATTAATTATATATATTAACACATGATATATTATGTATCACATGATCGTAACATTATGTATATTATATCTATCAGAATATATAATATATATTGGTATATTATATAAATCATTAATTAATTAATTAATGTATGGTAAAGGCGTTAACCCAAATCGCGGTTTACCAGAAATAATTTTATTTCTGGTTAAATCGGATTTAAATTCAAAAATTGAATTTTAACCTAAACCGAAGGCTGGTCTAAGTTTGATTTGGTTGGACCAAATAATTTAGAGCTGGTCTGGTTTAGTAAATAACCAATGGCTTTGATAGTTAATTTGGTCTTGGACCAGAATTAATAAACCGGATCGGTTATGTCAAATTATTGGGCCAGCTGGAATTCTATGGTTTTGGGCCAAGAATTGGGCCTATAATTTGTGACCCAACCCGAAAATATTTATAAAATATTAAATTAGAAATTTCTATTTTTAGAATATTTCTAAATTTAGAAAGTTTCTAAAATAAGAAAGTTTCCCAAAATAGTAATCTTCTATTTTTGGAAATAAAACTTAAAAATCCTCAAAAACAATATCAAGCTTGGATGTCTTTCCAATCTTGTCAGCTACTTAACGCTTATTTGATTACAGACATGGCTTACAGTGTGAGGTGTCTGTTTTCGCGTAAGTAAAGTAGTATATAGTCACTAATTTCATTGGGAGTCCCAGATTTTAGTGATTATTTGGCTGTAAGAGATTGGTTTCCTTGACTGGGCCATCGGGAGTCCCGGGCCTTGAGACATCTGGTGAATTTGGGCCTCGGGTCCAATTCACAACCGAGAGTTATTGGTTATAACTAGCTGTGTGTATGCTTACCAAGTAAAGCTAATTCTGGGTGACGGCCAGTGGCCCACTTTGGATTTAGCTAAACATGGGTCTCGGAATCATTGTATTCTTATGAGGTTAAAACAAAGAAATTTTGAATACAATGCGAGTTTTCTTATAAGTTGTTAAGATTTTTTTTTTTTTATGAACATAATAACTAAATCTCTATTGTCTCATAATTTCAGCTATGTCAAGCGCAACAACACAAAACACTTTCTCGATCCGGTCTGCCCTTGAGAAGGACAAACTGAACGGATCAAACTGTTGGAATTGTGTCCAGTAATCTCGGTACTGTCTCTAGAAAGTAAGAGTATGTCGAGATCAGACATAAGTCATATAATACTGGGGATCATGATGGCTTGCTAGAGTCCGCTCATGATCTATAAGTCTTGGACTTATTGCCTTTATTATATGATCCCATATGGGTCACACGCCTAAGCTAACAGGAAAATGTGTTGGAACGGCTTAGCAGAAGTACGACAAAAGTGCCAGGCATTTGTCGTACTAAGAGAGAAAGATTAATGGGTCTGATTAAATGGGATTTAATCAGATTGGGCCCAAAAGCCCATTAGGGAAAAGAGAAGGCTTTTAATGACTAAGGCCAAGTCTTTTCTCCCCAACTCTAATACCCAGCCGCGGCTACTCCTCTCTCTCTGCGCCTCTGTTCCTCGTGGTCTAGCAGCCATTTCCTTGTGAAGCGTGTGTGAACCTTTGGAGGATTCATCCCTCGGTGCATCTATCTGATCTCTGACCTGTTCTATTCCTTCCGCTGCAACAAACAGGTAAAAGGTGAGATCATGTTATGATTCTAAATAAGAACACCTAGATCTGATGCATGTTTAGGTTGATATCAATATGAGAATTGAATCAGGATCAACTGAACTATCCAACAGTGGTATCAGAGCCATTGGTTCTTAGGTTTCTTGTTTTAGATTCATGTTTAGGTTGTTTAATCTGTTTAGAATTGTTTTTGAATCAATTACTGATAAGATAAAACAGTTAAGAATCAGAATTGAACTCTAAACACATTAATTGGATCACAAAACCGAGCTATATGACTCGGGTTTTGGTGATCGGCCACGAGAAGGATGGGTCGGACGGACGGGGTCGATCGCAGGTCGGACGGTCGGGACGGTCGGATTGGATCCGATCGGATCGTTCGATCGATCGTGATCGATCGTCACGTCGCATCCGATCGCGTCATCTCGATCGCGTCCTGCTGGCGAGCGTTGCGTCCCGATCACTCGGCGATCGTGGATGCGTCGTCCCGGCTGAACCGTCCCGTCGTCCCGACCGTAGCTGAATCGCCTCGATCTCGGATCGGTTGGCTCGCGGCTGAGCGGCTGGACGATGGTTTCTTGGGAAGGAAGCTAGGTCACGACCAACTCGGTTTGGTTCGTGACCAAATCGGTTCGGTTCAAGGCTCGGTTCAAAACTTAATTAAAATCATCGTTCTGGTTTAATAAACAGATTTAATAAGTTTATTAAATCTGGTTAAACCGGGATAAGAAATCCAATGTCGAAAGAAATATTGGATTTAGTGCCTAAACCAGGAATTTCTAATTTGATTTGGTTGGACCAAATAAATTGAGAAGTTCCGGTTTAGTAAATAACCGGTTGACAATTGTGGTCATCGTAGTAATTAAAACTTGGTTAGACCAGTTTTAATGAACCAGACCGGTTATGTCAATTAATTGGACAATTGGGTCATGTCTTGGACATGGACCAATTCTTGGGCCTCGGGCCAAGAAGTTAAAACAATTGGGCCAGTTAATTGAGTCTTTCTTCAGATTAATTTAAAATCTATTTTATATAATTATAAAGTCGTTTTTAAATTAAAGTTTCCGAAATTTTGAAATTAGAAAGTTTCTTAAAATAGAAGTTTCTGAATTTGCGGGTTTTGGATTTTAAAGAAATTTCTAAAGTTAGAAAGTTTCCGGTTTTAGAAAGTTTCCAATTTTAGAAAGTTTCCAAAAATAGTAGGTTTCCATAAATAGAAAGTTTCCCGAAATAGTAATCTTCTATTTTGGGAATGATTTTAATAAACCTACGAACCTCAAATAATATCAAGCGTTGGATGTCTTGTCCAGGCTATGTCAGCTGTCAAAGCCCATTCAATTGCATTCATGGCCTTACAGTGTGAGGATGTCTGCTTTTGCGTGGGTAAGACGGTTTGTGATTCATAAATGTCATTGGGAGTCCCAGACATTAATGATTACATGACTGTATAGTCCGGTTTTCTTGACTAGGCCATCGGGAGTCCCGGGCCTTGAGACATCAGAGTGGATTGGGCCTCGGGCCCAGATTCACAACCAAGAGTTATATCACGGATATAATTAGCCGATATAGGGCTTACCGATATAAGCTAAGGTTGGGTGACGGCCAGTGGCCCACTTTAATTTTAGTTATATGTGGATCTTGGAATCATTATATTCTATTGAGGGTAACTTAGGTTATTGAATATAATGCGTGATTAATCATATTATACTTTAATACGAGATTAGTCATTTTGAACATAATAACTAATAACCTTTTTATTTATATATTTCAGATATGACTACTACAAGCACACAAAACACATTCTCGATCCGGTCTGTTCTCGAGAAGGAGAAGCTGACTGGAACGAACTTCCTGACATGGTCAAGGAACTTGAGGCTGGTCCTCAAGCAGGAGAAGAAGGATTATGTCCTTCGAGATCCCCTCCCCGAGAGGCCTCTTGCCAATGCTGCCAGGACTCTGCACAATGCTTGGGAAAAGCATTCGTCAGATGAAAATGATGTTTATTGCCTGATGTTGGTGACAATGACTCCTGAGCTGCAAAAACAGTTCGAAAGTGTATTGTCCCCAATCGAGATCATGGCAAGCCTGAAATCGCTTTTTCAGGAGCAGGCTAGGACCGAGAGGTTCCAGACAGTTAAGAACCTCTTGGACTGTAAGTTGGCTGCGAATGCGGCAGTGAGTCCTCATGTCTTGAAGATGATGGGTTATCTCGATCATCTTCAGAAACTCGACTGCCCAATCAGCCAGGAACTTGCCTGCGACATCATTCTGCAGTCTTTACCTGCAAGCTATGATCAGTTCATTCTGAACTTTAACATGCATGGCTTGAGTAAGACACTGCCTGAGCTTCACGGAATGCTCAAGACTGCAGAGCCCAACTTGAAGAAAACCGCCAAGGACCTCAATGTGCTTATGGTACAAAAGGGCAAGGGGTTTAAGAAGTCTTCTGCTAAGGATAAGGGAAAGGCCAAGGGTGTCCAAGTCGCGGACAAGGACACGCCAAAGCCCAAGCCCAAGTCCAAGGCTGGGCCTACTGACATGTGCAGGTTCTGCAAAGAACTGGGGCATTGGAGAAGAGATTGTAAGAAATTCCAGGAAGGTCTAAAGGAATTGAAGAAGAAGACTTTCGAGACTTCTTCATCAGGTATTTTTGTTATAGAAGTTAATACAACTACTTCTGATAATACCTCATGGGTCATGGATACTGGTTGTGGGGCTCATATTTGTACTAATATGCAGGCACTCAGCAACAGTAGAAGGCTGAAGCAAGGACAAGTGGAGCTACGAGTTGGGAATGGAGCGAAAGTTTCAGCACTAGCTGTAGGCACATACTTGTTGTCTTTACCTTCGGGATTGATTTTAGAACTGAATAATTGTTATTTTGTACCTGCTATAAGCAGAAATATTATTTCAATTTCTTTGTTGGATTTGGAAGGTTATGATTTTTCAGTTAAGAATAAATTATGTTCCTTCAATCGCAACAATTTGTTCTATGGTTCTGCCCCTCTTACGAATGGGCTTTACATACTCGATCAATCCGCGCCAATTTATAACATTAATACAAAACGGTTTAAACCTAATGAGGAAAACCGAACGTTTCTATGGCATTGTCGTTTAGGGCACATCAGCGAGAAACGCATCAAGAGGCTCCATTCGAATGGACTTCTTGGCTCATTTGACTTTGAGTCATGTGAGAAATGCGAATCATGCATGATGGGCAAAATGACACGGGCCCCCTTTAATAAACCTAACGAGAGGGCCAGTGACTTATTGGGCCTGATACACACTGATGTGTGTGGCCCAATGTCCACAAATGCAAGAGGAAACTATCAGTACTTCATTACCTTCACTGATGATTTCAGTAGGTATGGATATGTTTATTTGATGAAACATAAGTCTGAATCTTTTGAAAAGTTCAGAGAATTCCAAAATGAAGTACAGAACCAACTTGGCAAAAGCATTAAGGCTCTTCGGTCCGACCGAGGAGGAGAATACTTAAGCCAAGAATTCAGTGATCATCTAAGAGAGTGTGGGATCGTGTCCCAACTCACTCCTCCTGGAACACCTCAATGGAATGGTGTGTCTGAGAGGAGAAATCGGACCTTATTGGATATGGTTCGATCTATGATGAGTCACACAGACCTTCCAATATCCCTTTGGGGATATGCTCTGCTAACAGCAGTGTTCACTCTAAATAGAGCACCATCAAAAGCAGTAGCAAAGACACCATATGAATTATGGACTGGAGAAGCTCCAGTGATGTCTTATCTAAGAATTTGGGGTTGTGAAGCCTATGTTAAGAGATTAATCTCAGATAAGCTTACACCAAAATCTGATAAATGCTACTTCATTGGTTATCCACGGGAAACCAAGGCTTATTACTTCTATCTACGTTCCGAGAACAAGATCATTGTTGCCCGGGATTGTAACTTTCTTGAGAGGGAGTTTCTCTCTAAGAAAGACAGTGGGAGTAAGGTACTGCTTGAAGAAATTCAAGATGAACAGGATACTGCTCAACCTAATGAGGAAGAGCAGCAGGAGGATCTACAAGAAATTGTAGAGCCTGAACCTGTAGTACCTGAAGTTCGAAGATCCGGGAGGATCCGTCACGAACCCGAGAGATATCAGGGATTCCTCGTGACTGACTGTCATGATCTTTTGATCATTGATGGTGATGAACCATCGAACTTCAATCAAGCCATGATGGGCCCAGATTCCTCTAAGTGGCGCAAGGCCACTGATTCCGAAATGGACTCCATGTCAGTCAACCAAGTGTTTTCGTTGGTTGACTTACCCGTTGGTGTAAAAGCCATCGAGTGCAAATGGATCTTCAAGAAGAAGATTGACGTGGATGGTAATGTCCAGATTTACAAAGCCAGGTTGGTGGCAAAAGGTTTCAGACAAGTTCACGGTGTGGACTACGATGAAACCTATTCACCAGTGGCTATGATGAAATCTATTCGGATTCTACTAGCAACTGCAGCTTTTCATGATTATGAAATTTGGCAGATGGACGTGAAAACCGCCTTCCTGAATGGTATTCTGGAAGAGGATGTGTATATGACACAACCTGATGGTTACATAGATCCAAAGAATGCTGGGAAAGTATGCAAGCTTCACAAATCCATTTATGGATTGAAGCAAGCATCGAGGAGCTGGAATCTTCGTTTTGATGAAGCGATCAAGCAATTTGACTTCATCAGAAACGAAGAAGAACAATGCGTGTATAAGAAATCTAGTGGGAGCAAGATTGTATTTCTTATTCTGTATGTCGATGACATACTACTTCTCGGAAACGACGTTCCAATGCTGAAGTCTGTAAAGGACTGGCTTGGAAGTTGTTTTTCCATGAAAGACATGGGTGAAGCCGCATACGTTCTTGGAATTAGGATCTATCGGGATAGACCTAAGAGGCTGATAGGCTTGTGTCAAGACTCATACATTGACAAAGTCCTACAAAGATTCAGCATGAAAGATTCCAAGAAGGGCTTCACGCCAATGGTACATGGCACAACGCTGAGCAAGAAGCAGAGCCCTACGTCGGCTGCTGAGCTTGAGCGCATGAAGAACATTCCTTATGCATCTGCAATAGGATCTGTCATGTATGCCATGATCTGTACTCGTCCTGATGTTGCTTATGCATTGAGCATGACGAGTAGATACCAGTCAAATCCAGGTGAAAACCATTGGATTGCCGTAAAGAATATCTTGAAGTATCTAAGACATACTAAGGATAAATTCTTGGTGTACGGTGGAAGTGATGTGCTTAAAGTCAGTGGATTCATGGACGCAAGTTTCCAGACAGACACTGATGATTTCCGGTCACAGTCCGGTTATGTCTTTTGTCTGAATGGCGGTGCAGTAAGTTGGAAAAGCTCCAAGCAGGACACCGTTGCTGATTCCACTACGGAAGCTGAATATATCGCCGCCTCAGAAGCAGCGAAGGAAGCTGTTTGGATACGAAAGTTCATTATGGAACTAGGTGTGATACCAGATGCTGCTGAGCCTCTGGCACTGTTTTGTGACAACAATGGTGCTATAGCTCAGGCAAAGGAACCAAGATCACACCAGAAATCCAAGCATGTTCAAAGAAGATATCACTTGATACGTGACATCATTAATAGAAAGGAAGTCAAGATCAGCCGAGTTCCGACAGATGATAACGTCGCTGATCCGTTGACAAAGCCACTCCCAAGGCCTAAGCTCGAGTTCCTGACTGAAGCTGTAGGCATTAGAAACATTGAAATGTAATCTAAATTTGAGTGGGAGTTTTTGTGAGCTTTATTTTAGTTATTTGATATGTTCTTGTAAAACATTATTTTATGTTTTAATGAAATTATTATTTCAAGATTATTTTAACTGTGATGAAATAATCGTTCCAAAATGATATGAACCATTTTATAGGTCATCAAAGTAAATGACTTGATCTTGAGTCATCGAAGTCATTTAGCTTGATCATGAGACCCTATATTTGATAGATGTATTATATCATCCCGTCCCCAGTCGAAGGTTGTTGAAATTGGAACATCAACGACCGTGTGAGACTGGATTGGTACGTGACTTATGACAAAGTCTCGGTGTGTCATAGATGCGCGGCATCAAAGTCAGTGCATAGGTGTATGTTGGGAACATACGACCGGACAAGACCCGCTTATAAGAACTCTTCAGGATATTTATATCTGTGTCATAAGAGATTCTTACTACGACTATAGAGTATAGTCCTTAGACCTGAGTTCACATGCATGTGACTGCACATGGACTGATGTACTTTGATCATTGTCTAACGCTATCGTTCTGTGATAGCTATAAGGACCTTGTTTGGGTACATCATGAAATGAATAGTTTACAGTGATGGAACAAGATGGGATTTGTCCCTCCAATATAAATGGAGTGAATATCTCTAGGCCAATCGGAGATTTGAATACTGGAAAACGCATGGCCATGCTCAAACGGACTTTCCCGAGTCGTTTGGATTGTCAGTATCAAATCAGAGTCCGATGAACAAGATTAGGCTTTATAAGGATGACACTAATCTTGCCTTATGACTAATCGAGATATTGTGACAAAAGGATTATGAATACAGAGATTCCAGTACAAGTGGGAGATTGTTGGAATTGTGTCCAGTAATCTCGGTACTGTCTCTAGAAAGTAAGAGTATGTCGAGATCAGACATAAGTCATATAATACTGGGGATCATGATGGCTTGCTAGAGTCCGCTCATGATCTATAAGTCTTGGACTTATTGCCTTTATTATATGATCCCATATGGGTCACACGCCTAAGCTAACAGGAAAATGTGTTGGAACGGCTTAGCAGAAGTACGACAAAAGTGCCAGGCATTTGTCGTACTAAGAGAGAAAGATTAATGGGTCTGATTAAATGGGATTTAATCAGATTGGGCCCAAAAGCCCATTAGGGAAAAGAGAAGGCTTTTAATGACTAAGGCCAAGTCTTTTCTCCCCAACTCTAATACCCAGCCGCGGCTACTCCTCTCTCTCTGCGCCTCTGTTCCTCGTGGTCTAGCAGCCATTTCCTTGTGAAGCGTGTGTGAACCTTTGGAGGATTCATCCCTCGGTGCATCTATCTGATCTCTGACCTGTTCTATTCCTTCCGCTGCAACAAACAGGTAAAAGGTGAGATCATGTTATGATTCTAAATAAGAACACCTAGATCTGATGCATGTTTAGGTTGATATCAATATGAGAATTGAATCAGGATCAACTGAACTATCCAATACAAACTTCCTGAACTGGTCCCGGAACCTGAGACTTGTGCTCAGGCAGGAGAAGAAGGCTTATGTCCTTGAAAGAGCTCTCTCTCCTAGACCTGCGAATAATGCCGCACAAGCTGTGAAGAATGCTTGGGATACGCATTCTTCAGATGCTAATGACGTGATTTGCCTGATGTTGGCGACAATGGCTCCCGAACTGCAGATGCAGTGGGAAGGCCTGACTTGTCCCATGGAGCTGATGGCAAATCTGAAAGCGTTATTTCAGGAGCAGGCTCGTACAGAGAGAATTTAAACTGTTAAGAATCTCTTGGACTGTAAAATGGCTAAGGATGCAGCAGTGAGTCCTCATGTTCTGAAAATGATGGGTTATCTCGATCATTTGACGAGGCTCGACTGTCCTATAAGCCAAGAGCTTGCTTGTGATATCGTTCTGCAGTCTCTTACTCCTGCATATGACCAGTTCATTTTGAACTATAATATGCATGGGTTGATAAAGACGTTGCCTGAGCTACATGGTATGCTCAAGACTGCAGAACCGAATCTGAAGAAAACCAAGGAGTCGTCTGTACTCATGGTGCAGAAGGGCAAGGGTTTCAAGAAATCCGCTGCAGACAAGGGAAAGGGCAAAGTAGTTGGCAATGAAAACGCCAAGCCCAAGCCCGTGTCCAAAGCTGGGCCTTCTGACATCTGCCACTTTTGCAAAGAGGCAGGGCATTACCGCAGGGACTGTAAGAAATACCAGGAAAGTCTGAAGAAGAAGAAGTCCTTCGAGACTAAATCTTCAGGTATTTTTGTTATTGAAGTAAATACTACTACTTCTGATAATACCACTTGGGTATTAGATACTGGATGTGGGGCTCATATTTGTACTAATATGCAGGCGCTCAGCAACAGTAGAAGGTTGAAGCAAGGGCAAGTAGAGTTGCGAGTTGGCAATGGAGCGAAGGTTCCAGCACTGGCCGTTGGCACTTATTTGTTGTCTTTACCTTCTGGATTGATTTTAGAACTTGAGAATTGTTATTTTGTACCTGCTATAAGCAGAAATATCATTTCAGTTTCATTGTTGGATTTGCAAGGATTTGATTTTTCTATTAAGAATAAATTGTGTTCCTTTAATCTCAATGATATGTTCTATGGCTGTGCCCCTCTTATAAATGGGCTGTACATGCTGGATCAATCTGCTCCAGTATATAACATAAATACAAAACGGTTCAAATCTAACGAAGAAAATGAAACGTTTCTCTGGCATTGTCGTTTGGGGCACATTAGTGAGAAACGCGTCAAGAGGCTCCATTCAAATGGACTCTTGGGCTCATTTGACTTTGAGTCTTGTGAGCAATGCGAATCTTGCCTAATGGGCAAAATGACAAGGGCGCCTTTCAATAAACCCACAAAAAGGGCCAGTGAACTATTGGGCCTGATACATACTGACGTGTGTGGCCCAATGTCCACAAGTGCTAGAGGAAACTTTCAGTACTTCATTACATTCACTGATGATTTCAGTAGATATGGATATGTCTACTTGATGAAACATAAGTCGGAAACCTTTGAAAAGTTCAAAGAATTCCAGAATGAAGTACAGAACCAGCTTGGTAAAAGTATTAAGGCTCTTCGGTCGGACCGAGGAGGAGAATACTTGAGCCAGGAATTTCGTGATCATCTGAGTGAGTGTGGGATTATCTCCCAACTCACACCTCCTGGAACACCACAGTGGAATGGTGTGTCTGAGAGAAGGAATCGGACATTGTTAGATATGGTCCGATCCATGATGAGTCACACAGACCTTCCTATATCCCTTTGGGGATATGCTTTGCTCACCGCAACGTTCACACTGAACAGAGTGCCATCAAAGGCAGTAGCAAAGACACCATATGAGATATGGACTGGAAAAGCTCCAGCAATGTCTTTTCTCAGAATTTGGGGTTGTGAAGCCTATGTCAAAAGATTAATCTCAGACAAGCTTACACCAAAATCTGACAAATGCTACTTCATTGGTTATCCTAGGGATACCAAGGCTTATTACTTCTATCTGCGATCCGAGAACAAAATCTTTGTTGCTCGGGATTGTACTTTTCTTGAAAGGGAGTTTCTCTCTAGAAAAGATAGTGGGAGTAAGGTACAACTTGATGAAATTCAAGAAGGACAGGAACCTGTTCAACCTAATGAGGAAGAACAGCAGGATGAATTACATGAAGTTGTAATAGAACCTGAACCTGCAGTACCTGAAGTTCGAAGATCCGGAAGGATCCGTCAGGAACCTGATAGATATCAGGGGTTCCTTGTGACAAATTGCCATGATCTTTTGATCATTGACGGTGATGAACCCTCGAACTTTGCAGAAGCCATGATGGGCCCTGACTCCTTAAAGTGGCGTGAAGCCACAGAATCCGAGATGGACTCCATGTCTGCTAACCGAGTGTTTTCACTGGTTGATTTACCTGCTGGTGCAAAAGCCATCGAGTGTAAATGGATCTTCAATAAGAAGATAGACGTGGATGGAAATGTCCAGATTTACAAAGCCAGGTTGGTGGCAAAAGGTTTCAAGCAAATTCATGGTATAGACTATGATGAAACCTATTCACCAGTGGCAATGATGAAATCAATTCGGATTCTCCTAGCAACTGCCGCTTATTATGATTATGAGATTTGGCAGATGGATGTGAAAACCGCCTTCCTGAATGGAATCTTGGAGGAGGATGTGTATATGACACAACCTGACGGTTACATTGATCCTAAGAATGCTGGGAAAGTTTGCAAGCTTCACAAATCCATTTATGGATTGAAGCAAGCATCGAGGAGTTGGAATCTTCGTTTTGATGAAGCAATAAAGAACTTTGACTTCATCAGAAACCAAGAGGAACAATGTGTGTATAAGAAAACTAGTGGGAGCAAAGTGGCATTTCTTATCCTATATGTCGATGACATATTGCTTCTTGGAAATGATATTCCAATGCTGAAGTCTGTTAAAGACTGGCTGGGAAGTTGTTTTTCCATGAAGGACATGGGTGAAGCCGCGTATGTTCTTGGAATCCGAATCTTTAGAGACAGATCTAAAAAGGTGATTGGACTTTGTCAAGATGCTTATATAGATAAAGTCCTGCATCGATTCGGAATGGATAAATCCAAGAAGGGGTTCACGCCAATGATACATGGTGCTGCACTAAGCAAGGATCAGTGTCCTAAAACACCTGATGAGCTTAAGCGCATGAGTAGGATTCCTTATGCTTCGGCTATAGGATCTATCATGTATGCCATGATCTGTACTCGTCCTGATGTTGCTTATGCACTAAGCATGACGAGTAGGTACCAGTCTAATCCAGGTGAAAGTCACTGGATTGCCGTAAAGAATATCCTGAAGTATTTGAGAAATACTAAGGATAAGTTCTTGGTTTACGGAGGAAGTGAAGTGCTTGAAATCAGTGGATTCACAGATGCAAGTTTTCAGACAGATAAGGATGATTTCCGGTCACAGTCTGGCTACATCTTCTGTCTGAATGGCGGTGCAGTAAGTTGGAAGAGTTCCAAGCAGTGCACCGTGGCAGATTCCACAACTGAAGCTGAATACATCGCTGCTTCAGAAGCTGCGAAGGAAGGAGTTTGGATTAGGAACTTCTTGATTGAACTCGGTGTATTCCCTAATGCCACTGAGCCTTTGGCACTGTATTGTGACAACAATGGTGCAATTGCTCAAGCCAAGGAACCGAGACATCATCAGAAATCCAAACACATTATGAGAAGGTATCACCTGATTCGTGATATAGTTAATAGAGGAGAAGTGAAGGTCAGCAGGGTTCCCACTGATGAGAACGTAGCTGATCCGTTGACAAAGCCACTCCCGAGACCTAAGCACGAGTTGCATACTGCTGCTGTAGGAATTAGAGATATTCAAATGTAATCTCTTTTTGAGTGGGAGTTGTGAGGGCTTTTGTTTTAGTTATTTTGATTGGTTCATGTAAACATTTTTAAATGTTAATGAAATTTTATTTCTGGATTATTTTTAACTGTGATATAAAATAATCGTTCCAAAATAATTCATGTCATTATATATGGGCCATCGAAGTACATGAGTAGACTTGATCCTGAAACCCCATATTTAACGAAGTGACATAAATTATGGTGTCCATAGTCGAAGGTTGTTGAAATTGGAACAACAACAACCTGTTGAGACTAGATTGTGTTGAGACTTATGACCAAGTTTCGAGGGGTCATAGATGCGCGGCATCAAAGTCGACACATAGGTATATGTAGGGGAGCATATGACCGGACATGGCCCGCCAATGAGAACTCTGCAAGATATTAATATCTGTGTCATAAGAAGTTCTCATATACGACTATAGAGTATAGTCCTTAGACCTGAGTTCGCATGCATGTGGCTGCACATGGAGTATTGCGCTTTGATCATTGTCTAACGCTGTTTCGTAACTGGGAGCTATACGGACCTTGGTTGGGTGCATTATGAATTGTGTAGTTCATAGTGATGGAACAAGACGGGATTTGTCCCTGCCGTTTAACGGAGGTAATATCTCTAGGCCAATCGGAGATTTGATAGCTGGTAAGAGAATGGCCATTCCCAAACGGACTTGCCCAAGTCGTTTGCATTGTCAGCATCAAATCTGGTCCGATAAACATGGTCTGGCTATATAAGGATGACACGCATCTTGCCTTATGCCAGATCGAGATATTAAGACAAAAGGATTAGGGAATGTAGGATTCCAATACAATCGGAAGATTGTTGGGAATGTCCTTTGTAGGATTCCAGTACAAGTGGGAGATTGTTGGGAATGTCCTGAAATCTACCGTACTATCTCTAGAAAGTATGATAAGTGTCGAGATCAGACATAAGTCATAAATACTGGGTGATCATGATGGCTTGCTAGAGTCCGCTCATGATCTATACGTTTAAGACTTATTACCAGTATTGTATGATCCCAAAGGGTCACACACCATAGCTAACGGGAAAGTTAAATGGAATTAATACGGTAAGATGCAATTGCATTTACTGTATTGGATCAGAGTTTTGGGCCAGACAAATACAGGTTTTTCTTATCTGTGTTTTGGGCCCAAAAGATTAATGAGCCATTAGTCTAATGACTTGGGCCCATTAATGAGATATAAGAGAATCAGAAAGCCCTAAAGGAAACAAGTGCTCCAGCGTTTTTTTTCTATTGTTTGGCGTCATCTCTCTCTCTCTCTTCATCTCTCTCTCTGATTCTTCCAGCTCTTTGGTCTAGCAGCCGTCCCGTGCTTGTAAGAGTGTGGATACTGAAGGAGGAACAAGCATCTGATCTGTTCTAGCTGATCTCATCATTACCATCCATCAATCCGCTGCAATCTGAAAGGTAATGATAAGGTTTGGTTTATGATTCATTTGACGAGAACCTAGATCTGTTTATGGATTTGTGTTAGGTTGTAATTGAGAATTAAAACCATGGAAAACACCCATAATCCAACAATAAGATTTGGTATCTTCATGGGGAAACTTCAGATTATGCAAGTAGTAGTAGAGAACCTTACAATAGTACTAGTACTTGGGAACCTAATGTTAGTTCTAGCGAGCCTTATAGTGCCGATGTAGATTTTGTGTAGGCACCATTCAGATGGTTAATGATGCACATAGAGAAAATATTTCAGAAGTAGGTGAATATCAAATTCCTAGGGTAGATGAGGAACCAAATGTAGAATCTAGGAGATTTTTTGACATGTTAGATGCAACGAAGCGGCTGCTTTACGCTGGTTGCAGAGAGGGTCATTCGCCATTATCATCTGCTACAAGATTCATGGGCATTAAGACGGACTACAATTTGGTGGAAGAATGTGTAGATGCAATTTGCGACTTTATGAAAGATATTCTTCCAGAAGAAAACCTTGCGCCAGGTTCATACAACGAGGTCGAGAAACTTGTTAAAGGGCTGGGATTACCGTATGAGATGATAGATGTGTGCATCGACAATTGTATGATATATTGGCGAGAAGATGAATACCGTCTGGATTGCAAATTCTGTAAGAAGCCGTGCTATGAGGATACTGTTGGGAATGTCCTGAAATCTACTGTACTATCTCTAGAAAGTATGATAAATGTCGAGATCAGACATAAGTCATAAATACTGGGTGATCATGATGGCTTGCTAGAGTCCGCTCTTGATCTATAAGTTTAGGACTTATTACCAGTATTGTATGATCCCGAAGGGTCACACACCATAGCTAACGGGAAAGTTAAATGGAATTAATACGGTAAGATGCAGTGGCATTTACTGTATTGGATCAGAGAATTGGGCCAGACAAAATGCAGGCTTTTGCCTGATTTGTGTCTTGGGCCCAAATGATTAATGAACCATTAGTCTAATGACTTGGGCCCATTAATGAGAGTTTAAGGATTTCGAAAACCCTAAGGGATTCATCATCCCACACGATTTTCTCCTTGTGGCCGCGAGTGTCCCTCTCTCTCAAACTCTCTCTTTCTGATCTGATCCATCTCTTTGGTCTAGCAGCCATCCCGGCTTGTAAGAGTGTGGATACCAAAGGAGGAGCAGGTTGTTCATCTGTTCTAACTGATCTCATCATTACCATCAATTATCCGCTGCAATCTGAAAGGTAATGATCCAGGTTTGGTTGGTTTTATGATTCGTTTTGCAAGAACCTAGATCTGTTAAGATTATGTGTTAGGTTGTAATACGAGAATTAAACCTTGAACAAACACCATAATCCATCAGTGGTATCAGAGCTAAGGTCATTAGTTTCTTGTAATTTGGATCATAGGGCTGTTTAATTGTTTAGAGAATCAATTATGTTAAAATTGATTAAAAACCATTAAAACCCTAAATCGGCTGCAAATTTGGTCTCGGATCATGTGCTTGCAATCGATTTCTTGCTTTGCAAGATAGAAACCCTAATCGATCATGTCTCGGCTTGGTTGTGTTAAAACCCTAAGCGAATGATCGCTTGTGATGCCGAGAGATTGATCGTGTGATGCCGAGAGATTGACCGAGAGATCATGCCGCAAAGACCGATCCTTTGTGATCGTGATGCAAGGGCCGATCAATTGGTGGATCGACGATCGCATGGCCGCGTGATCAGTTGGCCGAGATCGATCATTCGATCGTGAGGCTAGCATGGATCGTGTGTGCGTGTGCCGTGTGATGCCGAGAGCCATAGACGATCATCCTCACGATCATGAGATCATGGATTGATCGATGATCGATCGTGATGGCAGGATGGATCGGCTGAGGCCGTGGACGGATCATGCATGTTGGGCCGAGTTGGATCATGGATCCGATCGTTTGGCCCGTTAAATTTTTACGTCCCGCGAATAGTCAATCGGTTAAACCGAGCTTCGCGGTTCGTTGCCCAAAACCACACCGATTTAACCGGTCCATTTAATTGGCGGTTAATTGTGTGTTTAAAGCCTTAAACCGCAAGTTAAATCAAATTGGCTAAAACACTAGGTGTTTCTTCCCGGTTTTGGATTTAACTGAACCGATCCAATTTAATTGGTGGTTCAAGCGGTTAACCCAAATCGCGGTTTGCTGGAAATTATTTAATACATGGTATTATTTAATTTCTGGTTAAACCGGATTGAAATTCAAAATTGAATTTTAACCTAAACCGAAGGCTGGTCTAAGTTTGATTTGGTTGGACCAAATAATTTAGAGCTGGTCTGGTTTAGTAAATAACCGATGGTTTTGAAATTTAATTTGGTCTTGGACCAGAATTAATAAACCGTATCGGTTATGTCAAATTATTGGGCCAACTGGAATTCTATGGTCTTGGGCCAAGAATTGGGCCTATAATTTGTGACCCAACCCAAAATATTTAATAAAATATTAAATTAGAAATTTCTATTTTTAGTATGTTGCTAAATTTAGAAAGTTTCTAAAAGAAGTAAGTTTCCCAAAATAGTAATCTTCTATTTTTGGAAATAAAACTTAAAAATCCTCAAAAACAATATCAAGCTTGGATGTCTTTCCAATCTTGTCAGCTATTTAACGCTTATTCGATTACAGATATGGCTTACAGTGTGAGGTGTTTGTTTTCGCATAACTAAAGTAGTATATAGTCACTAATTTCATTGGGAGTCCCAGACTTTAGTGATTATTTGGCTGTAAGAGATTGGTTTCCTTGACTGGGTCATCGGGAGTCCCGGGCCTTGAGACATCTAGTGAATTTGGGCCTCGAGTCTAATTCACAACCGAGAGTTATATGAGATATAACTAGCTGTGTGTATGCTTACCAAGTAAAGCTAATTCCGGGTGACGGCCAGTGGCCCACTTTGGATTTAGCTGAACATGGGTCTCGGAATCATTGTATTCTTATGAGGTTAAACAAAGAAATTTTGAATACAATGCGAGTTTTCTTATAAGTCTTTAAGATTACTCTTTTATGAACATAATAACTAAATCTCTATTGTTTCATATTTTCAGCTATGTCAAGCACAACAACACAAAACACTTTCTCGATCCGGTCTGCCCTTGAGAAGGACAAACTGAACGGATCAAACTTCCTGAACTGGTCCAGGAACCTGAGACTTGTGCTCAGGCAGGAGAAGAAGGCTTATGTCCTTGAAAGAGCTCTCTCTCCTAGACCTGCGAATAATGCCGCACAAGCTGTGAAGAATGCTTGGGATACGCATTCTTCAGATGCTAATGACGTGATTTGCCTGATGTTGGCGACAATGGCTCCCGAACTGCAGATGCAGTGGGAAGGCCTGACTTGTCCCATGGAGCTGATGGCAAATCTGAAAGCGTTGTTTCAGGAGCAGGCTCGTACAGAGAGATTCCAAACTGTTAAGAATCTCTTGGACTGTAAAATGGCTAAGGATGCAGCAGTGAGTCCACATGTTCTGAAAATGATGGGTTATCTCGATCATTTGACTAGGCTCGACTGTCCTATAAGCCAAGAGCTTGCTTGTGATATCGTTCTGCAGTCTCTTACTCCTGCATATGACCAGTTCATCTTGAACTATAATATGCATGGGTTGATAAAGACTTTGCCTGAGCTACATGGTATGCTCAAGACTGCAGAACCGAATCTGAAGAAGACCAAGGAGTCATCTGTACTCATGGTTCAGAAGGGCAAGGGTTTCAAGAAATCCGCTGCAGACAAGGGAAAGGGCAAGATAGTCAGCAATGAAAAGGCCAAGCCCAAGCCCGTGTCTAAAGCTGGGCCTTCTGATATCTGCCACTTTTGCAAAGAGGCAGGGCATTACCGCAGGGACTGTAAGAAATACCAGGAAAGTCTGAAGAAGAAGAAGTCCTTGGAGACTAAATCTTCAGGTATTTTTGTTATTGAAGTAAATACTACTACTTCTGATAATACCACTTGGGTATTAGATACTGGATGTGGGGCTCATATTTGTACTAATATGCAGGCGCTCAGCAACAGTAGAAGGTTGAAGCAAGGGCAAGTAGAGTTGCGGGTTGGCAATGGAGCGAAGGTTCCAGCACTGGCCGTTGGCACTTACTTGTTGTCTTTACCTTCTGGATTGATTTTAGAACTTGAGAATTGTTATTTTGTACCTGCTATAAGCAGAAATATCATTTCAGTTTCATTGTTGGATTTGCAAGGATTTGATTTTTCTATTAAGAATAAATTGTGTTCCTTTAATCTCAATGATATGTTCTATGGCTGTGCCCCTCTTATAAATGGGCTGTACATGCTGGATCAATCTGCTCCAGTATATAACATAAATACAAAACGGTTCAAATCTAACGAAGAAAATGAAACGTTTCTCTGGCATTGTCGTTTGGGGCACATTAGTGAGAAACGCGTCAAGAGGCTCCATTCAAATGGACTCTTGGGCTCATTTGACTTTGAGTCTTGTGAGCAATGCGAATCTTGCCTGATGGGCAAAATGACACGGGCCCCTTTCAATAAACCCACAGAAAGGGCCAGTGAACTATTGGGCCTGATACATACTGACGTGTGTGGCCCAATGTCCACAAGTGCTAGAGGAAACTTTCAGTACTTCATTACATTCACTGATGATTTCAGTAGATATGGATATGTCTACTTGATGAAACATAAGTCGGAAACCTTTGAAAAGTTCAAAGAATTCCAGAATGAAGTACAGAACCAGCTTGGTAAAAGTATTAAGGCTCTTCGGTCGGACCGAGGAGGAGAATACTTGAGCCAGGAATTTCGTGATCATCTGAGTGAGTGTGGGATTATCTCCCAACTCACACCTCCTGGAACACCTCAGTGGAATGGTGTGTCTGAGAGAAGGAATCGGACATTGTTAGATATGGTCCGATCCATGATGAGTCACACAGACCTTCCTATATCCCTTTGGGGATATGCTTTGCTCACCGCAACGTTCACACTGAACAGAGTGCCATCAAAGGCAGTAGCAAAGACACCATATGAGATATGGACTGGAAAAGCTCCAGCAATGTCTTTTCTCAGAATTTGGGGTTGTGAAGCCTATGTCAAAAGATTAATCTCAGACAAGCTTACACCAAAATCTGACAAATGCTACTTCATTGGTTATCCTAGGGATACCAAGGCTTATTACTTCTATCTGCGATCCGAGAACAAAATCTTTGTTGCTCGGGATTGTACTTTTCTTGAAAGGGAGTTTCTCTCTAGAAAAGATAGTGGGAGTAAGGTACAACTTGATGAAATTCAAGAAGGACAGGAACCTGTTCAACCTAATGAGGAAGAACAGCAGGATGAATTACATGAAGTTGTAATAGAACCTGAACCTGCAGTACCTGAAGTTCGAAGATCCGGAAGGATCCGTCACGAACCTGATAGATATCAGGGATTCCTCGTGACTAATTGCCATGATCTTTTGATCATTGACGGTGATGAACCCTCGAACTTTGCAGAAGCCATGATGGGCCCTGACTCCTTAAAGTGGCGTGAAGCCACTGAATCCGAGATGGACTCCATGTCTGCTAACCGAGTGTTTTCACTGGTTGATTTACCTGCTGGTGCAAAAGCCATCGAGTGTAAATGGATCTTCAAGAAGAAGATTGACATGGATGGAAATGTCCAGATTTACAAGGCCAGGTTGGTGGCAAAAGGTTTCAAGCAAATTCATGGTATAGACTATGATGAAACCTATTCACCAGTGGCAATGATGAAATCAATTCGGATTCTCCTAGCGACTGCCGCTTATTATGACTATGAGATTTGGCAGATGGATGTGAAAACCGCCTTCCTGAATGGAATCTTGGAGGAGGATGTGTATATGACACAACCTGACGGTTACATTGATCCTAAGAATGCTGGGAAAGTATGCAAGCTTCACAAATCCATTTATGGATTGAAGCAAGCATCGAGGAGTTGGAATCTTCGTTTTGATGAAGCAATAAAGAACTTTGACTTCATCAGAAACCAAGAGGAACAATGTGTGTATAAGAAAACTAGTGGGAGCAAAGTGGCGTTTCTTATCCTATATGTCGATGACATATTGCTTCTTGGAAATGATATTCCAATGCTGAAGTCTGTTAAAGACTGGCTGGGAAGTTGTTTTTCCATGAAGGACATGGGTGAAGCCGCGTATGTTCTTGGAATCCGAATCTTTAGAGACAGATCTAAAAAGCTGATTGGACTTTGTCAAGATGCTTATATAGATAAAGTCCTGCATCGATTCGGAATGGATAAATCCAAGAAGGGGTTCACGCCAATGATACATGGTGCTTCACTAAGCAAGGATCAGTGTCCTAAGACACCTGATGAGCTTAAGCGCATGAGTAGGATTCCTTATGCTTCGGCTATAGGATCTATCATGTATGCCATGACCTGTACTCGTCCTGATGTTGCTTATGCACTAAGCATGACGAGTAGGTACCAGTCTAGTCCAGGTGAGAGTCACTGGATTGCCGTAAAGAATATCCTGAAGTATTTGAGGAATACTAAGGATAAGTTCTTGGTTTACGGAGGAAGTGAAGTGCTTGAAATCAGTGGATTCACGGATGCAAGTTTTCAGACAGATAAGGATGATTTCCGGTCACAGTCTGGCTACATCTTCTGTCTGAATGGCGGTGCAGTAAGTTGGAAGAGTTCCAAGCAGAGCACCGTGGCAGATTCCACAACTGAAGCTGAATACATCGCTGCTTCAGAAGCTGCGAAGGAAGGAGTTTGGATAAGGAACTTCTTGATTGAACTCGGTGTATTCCCAAAAGCCACTGAGCCTCTAGCACTGTATTGTGACAACAATGGTGCAATTGCTCAAGCCAAGGAACCGATACATCATCAGAAATCCAAACACATTATGAGAAGGTATCACCTGATTCGTGATATAGTGAATAGAGGTGAAGTGATGGTCAGCAGAGTTCCCACTGATGAGAACGTGTCTGACCCGTTGACAAAGCCACTCCCGAGACCTAAGCACGAGTTGCATACTGCTGCTGTAGGAATCAGAGATATTCAAATGTAATCTCTTTTTGAGTGGGAGTTGTGAGGGCTTTTGTTTTAGTTATTTTGATTGGTTCATGTAAACATTTTAAATGTTAATGAAATTTTATTTCTGGATTATTTTAACTGTGATATAAAATAATCGTTCCAAAAATGATTCATGTCATTATATATGGGTCATCGAAGTACATGAGTTGACTTGATCCTGAAACCCCATATTTAACGAAGTGACATAAATCATAGTGTCCATAGTCGAAGGTTGTTGAATTGGAACACCAACAACCACTTGAGACTAGATTGTGTTGAGACTTATGACCAAGTTTCGAGGGGTCATAGATGCGCGGCATCAAAGTCGACACATAGGTATATGTAAGGGAGCATATGACCGGACATGGCCCGCTGATGAGAACTCTACAAGATATTAATATCTGTGTCATAAGAGGTTCTCATATACGACTATAGAGTATAGTCCTTAGACCTGAGTTCGCATGCATGTGGCTGCACATGGAGTAATACGCTTTGATCATTGTCTAACGCTGTTTCGTAACTGGGAGCTATACGGACCTTGGTTGGGTGTATTATGAATTGTGTAGTTCATAGTGATGGAACAAGATGGGATTTGTCCCTGCCGTTTAACGGAGGTAATATCTCTAGGCCAATCGGAGATTTGATAGCTGGTAAGAGAATGGCCATTCCCAAACGGACTTGCCCAAGTCGTTTGCATTGTCAGTATCAAATCTGGTCCGATGAACATGGTCTGGCTATATAAGGATGACACGCATCTTGCCTTATGCCAGATCGAGATATTGAGACGAAAGGACTAGGGAATGTAGGATTCCAGTACAAGTGGGAGATTGTTGGGAATGTCCTGAAATCTACTGTACTATCTCTAGAAAGTATGATAAATGTCGAGATCAGACATAAGTCATAAATACTGGGTGATCATGATGGCTTGCTAGAGTCCGCTCTTGATCTATAAGTTTAGGACTTATTACCAGTATTGTATGATCCCAAAGGGTCACACACCATAGCTAACGGGAAAGTTAAATGGAATTAATACGGTAAGATGCAGTGGCATTTACTGTATTGGATCAGAGAATTGGGCCAGACAAAATGCAGGCTTTTGCCTGATTTGTGTCTTGGGCCCAAATGATTAATGAACCATTAGTCTAATGACTTGGGCCCATTAATGAGAGTTTAAGGATTTCGAAAACCCTAAGGGATTCATCATCCCACACGATTTTCTCCTTGTGGCCGCGAGTGTCCCTCTCTCTCAAACTCTCTCTTTCTGATCTGATCCATCTCTTTGGTCTAGCAGCCATCCCGGCTTGTAAGAGTGTGGATACCAAAGGAGGAGCAGGTTGTTCATCTGTTCTAACTGATCTCATCATTACCATCAATTATCCGCTGCAATCTGAAAGGTAATGATCCAGGTTTGGTTGGTTTTATGATTCGTTTTGCAAGAACCTAGATCTGTTAAGATTATGTGTTAGGTTGTAATACGAGAATTAAACCTTGAACAAACACCATAATCCATCAGATACAAGGGGAAGAGCTAAGGTTCCGTTCAAGCGAATGTGGTATATGCCGTTAACCGATAGGCTGAGGCGCTTATACCAATCGGAGCGAACTGCGGGGGAAATAAGATGGCATGCTGAGCATAGAAGAGGAGCAGAGATTGGACATCCGTCGGATGCTGAAGAGTGGCAACATTATCAGAGAGTATATCCAGATTTTGCATACGAGCCACGTAACGTGTACCTCGGATTATGCACAGATGGTTTCAACCCGTTTGAAAGGCATGGACGACAATATTCGTTGTGGCCAGTGATTTTAACTCCTTATAACCTACCGCCGACTATGTGCATGCGTCAAGAGTTTCTTTTCCTCTCTATACTCGTTCCCGGTCCAGAGCATCCCAAAAGATAACTTGATGTATTCTTGAAGCCATTGATACATGAGTTGCAAATGTTATGGCTGCCCGGTGTTGTAGCATATGATGTGTTATGCAAGGAAATTTTTTTGATGAGGGCTGCATTGATGTGGACCATTAGCGATTTTCCGGCTTATGGTATGTTATCAGGATGGACAACGCATGGGAGGTTAGCATGTCCGTATTGTCAGGAAAAGACCGATGCATTCCAATTGAAGAATGGACGCAAATCCTGTTGGTTTGATTGTCATAGAAGATTTCTACCGCATGATCATCCATATCGGAAAAACACTAAACTTTTTAAGAAGAAGAGGAAAGTGTTCGATGATCCTATTCTCCAAGATGATGGGTCAAAAACACTAAAATTTTTACGAAGAAGGTGGGAATGGGCATGAGAATATATATGGAGCTGGTGTGGTCCACAACTGGCACAAGCAAAGCATTTTCTGGGATTTACCATATTGGAAGGACCAGTTACTAAGGCATAATCTTGATGTCATGCGCATTGAGAAAAATTTCTTCGATAACATTATGAACATTGTTCTCAACGTGCAAAGGAACACAAAAGATAATGTGAAGTCTAGGCTTGATTTGCCTGAAATCTGTGATCGGCCTGAACTTCATCTTCAAAAGAACGGAAACCGCCAACTCCAGCATACTGGGTAGACCCGAAGTCGAAGGAAGAGTTATTTATGTGGATTATGCTTCAAGCTAAATTCCCTGACGGTTACGCATCAAACTTGCGTAATTTTGTGGACACTGATGGAGAGAAGTTTATCGGGATGAAGAGTCATGATTGTCATGTGATGATGCAGCGGCTCCTACCGTTTGCATTTGCTCATCTCCTTCCTCAAGATGTCCACAAAGTAATTGCAGCGGTCAGATCTTTTTTTAGGGATATATCCACCAGGTCACTCACTGTTGATGGGATCAGAAATCTGGAGCAAAACATTCCTAAAATCTTATGCAATCTGGAGAAGATATTTCCACCGTCTTTCTTCGATGTCATGGAGCATTTGCCTATTCATCTCTCGGGTGAAGCTAGACTTGGTGGTCCGGTAAAATATCGGTGGATGTATCCTTTCGAGCGCTATATGTTCCACCTTAAAAAGAAGGTGAAGAATCCCGCAAAATTGGAGGGTTCTATTGCCGCTCAATATAACAAAAGAGACAACGACCTTTGCTGGCTACTACTTCCCTTCGTCAGTACGCACAAGGAACAGGCGCCCAGCTAGAAACGATGATAGGGGAGAGAGGCAAATTTATCGGTCAGTTGTTCCTAACTTTTTCAACAAGTTGGGCGGTTAAGTAGAAAAGTAGGAAAGCGGCAACTAACTAGCCAAGAGCATACACATCTCCACAAGTATATTCTTGTTGGGATTATGTCCTGAAATCACATTGTACTCACTCTAAAGATAGTTGTATTGTCGAGATCGGACAATTCATGTGATACTGGGTAGTCATAATGTTTTACTAGAAACCACTTATGACAAATGAGTTGTTACTCATTTCCAGTATCGTGTGAACCTACAGGGTCACACACCTAAGCAAGTTGGACATAGTCCATATGGGATTGATCATTGGCATATGATCTGATCGATGTGTATTGGATGCACATCGAATATAAGTTTCTATGAGATGTATCGATCGACACCATTAGGTGGGTCGGTCGATACAGGAGGTGTGTCGATCGACACCACTAAGTGTGTCGGTCGACACAAAGGCGAAACCGAGACTGATGTTTCGGTTCACTTTAGGTCGATATATAAACGCGTTTTGTACATTCGACCTAATAGATTTTTTTTGAGCGCCGCCCAGACTGTTTTTCTCAGAGAGAAAACAGAGAACCTCGAGAAACAAAAGTTCCCAGGGAGATCCGAGCACCGGTACTAGTATCCCGGCGGGTTCCAGCTTGTGTGCGTGTGGACTGAACAGTAGAGGCGCAACGATTGGGGCGCTACAGATCTCGTGTTACCATAACCTTCCGCTGCTAAAACTCCAGGTAATCACGAGGTGAGTTCATGATTCAATTAACTAGACCCTAGATCCTAGGCTATCGGGAACTCGCGAGAATTCTGAATCTGTAGAATTGGCTCGGATTCCCAACAGTGGTATCAGAGCCTTAGGGTTTTATCATTGAATCGCACCTGTTAATCGAATTTGATGATTTAGATTCGCAAACTAGGTTGTTTGAATTAGAACAGGTGAGATCGATTTGATCGATCTGCGAATCTGTGTTTTCGCACTGTGTCGATCGACACACGAGGTGTGTCGGTCGACACAAGGTGGCGAAATCGACAGATTCGGCGGCTAGGGTTTTTCGCGAAGAAAAACCGAAAGCCTTCTGTGTCGATCGACACAGGTTGTGTATCGGTCGACACAGAACAAATTCGGTCGAGTATCGATCGACACAGGTTAGTGTCGGTCGACACAGACCAAGCGAATGGTTAATCGGTTCAATTGGATTGGACCGGCTATCATGATTGGTTAAGTCCGAATAGATCGGTTTGAATTGGATGAATCGGTTCAATTGGATTGAACTGATTATCTCAATCAGCATGAACCGATGGGTTAAATCAGTTTGATTGGATAAAACGGTTCAATTGAATTGGACCGGTTATTCCAATCAGTTGAAACTGGTTTAAACGGTTTAAATTGGATGAATTGGTTCAATTGGATTGAACTAATTATACCAATTAGTATAAACCGATTGGTTAAGATCAGTTTGATCAGATAAGTCGGTTCAATTGGATTGGACCGGTCATCAAAACGATCTTCGGTTTAGGTCTATGTCGACCGTCACACATGGGTTGTGTCGATCGACATGACCGGTTCGATGAACCGGGTTAATTGAATTAACTGGTTATCGAAGTCCGGTTATGTTTGGTGGTATCGATCGACAGACATAGTCTGAGTCGATCGATACAGTGCTCGGGATTCTGGTTATTGAACCTTGAATTTGCAGAAACCAAACTAGACTTAAACATTGATCAAAGATTAGCTTCAATGTGGTCAACTGTCAAGACTCGTTTCGTTGTGTGATATTTTGGCCAAGAGCTTGGTGTCCACAATTACGTGAGTAAGGCAGGTAGTAATGTTGATGGATTTGCAGTGCTTAACATCAACAATTACATGACCCAAGAGATTGATTTGCTAAACTTTTGGGTTTAGTTTCCTCAACTAAATATCAAGTGACCTTGATGTCTTGCCCAATCTTGTCACTGTCAAGACTTGTTTCGTATGTTGGATAGTCTTGGAGTCCTTGGTATCCACTGCTACATGAGTAAGGCAGGTGATCATTGATAGACTTGCAGTGCGACTGTCAATGATCACAAGGCAGAAGAGATTGGTTTACTTGACTGGGCTATCAGAAGTTCTGGGCTCAGAGACATCAGAGTAGATGAGACATGGATTGTCTTATCTACGACCAAGAGTTGTACTGAGTACAATTAGCAATGGTTTGCTTACCTAGATTGCTAAACTCTGGGTGATGGCGAGTCGTCCACTCAGATTTTAATGATGTATGGGTCTTGGATCATTATATTCATAGAGGAAACATTGTTTGAATATAATGCGAGTTTTCTTATTAAAATAAGATTTCTCATCATATACATAACTAAATCTTTGTTTTCTTGGATTTCAGCTTATGTCTATGACTACTTTCTCGTTGCGATCCGTCCTTGAGAAGGACAAGTTAAATGGATCCAACTTCATGGATTGGTATCGGAATCTGAGATTCATCCTCAAGCAGGAGAGCAAGGACTATGTCCTTAAAAAGGCTCTTCCAGAAAAGCTTGGAACCAATCGCTCGCATGCAGCATATAATGCTTGGAATAAGCATTATATTGATGTGGTAGATGTGCGTGGTCTGATGTTGGCTACCATGAGCTCAGACTTGAAAAGTCAATACGAGGACATGGAGTCGCCAATAGAGATGATCACCAGCCTGAAACTGAAGTTTCAGGATTTGGCACGAGTTGAGAGATTCCAGATGGTGAAGTCTCTCACTGGGTGCAAGCTACCAGAGGATGCTCCAGTAAGTCCTCATGTCATTAAACTGATGGGTTACATTGATAACCTGGGGAAACTGGAATGTCCTGTCAGCTTCGAGTTGGCCACTGACATCATTCTGCAGTCACTGCCGTCAAGCTATGACAAGTTCGTTAAGAACTATATCAAGAAAGGCTTGACGAAGACGTTGACTGAGCTGCATGGTATGCTCAAAACAGCAGAGTATGACATCATAAAGGGTAAAAGATTTGAGAAATCTTTTATAGACAAGGGTGAAGGCAAGGCCGTCCAGATTTGGAATCAGGATAAGCCTGTGTCATCTTTTAAGCCCAAGTCAAGCCCATCTGGTGTTAGTAAGTGCTTCTACTGTAATTAGTCGGGGCATTGGAAGAGAGATTGCATTAAATTCTTGGAAGATTCACAAGGGATGGAGAAGATGTATGGTACTTCTTCTTCAGGTATTGTGTTATTAATTCAAGTTCTACATAAGTATTGGATACTTGTTGTGGTACTGATATTTTTGAAATATGCAGGACCTAAGCGACAGTAGAACGTTGAAGAAAGGACAAGTGGAACTGCGTGTCTGGTTGAAGCAATGGTTGCTGCATGAGCCGTAGAGATTCTCCACTTGTAGGAGCCTTTCCTACTTGGTTTTTGAAATTAAGTAATTGCCACCATGTACTTGCTATATGCAAAATGTCTTTCATTTTCTTTTTTGAGAATTTGGATGTTTTTCATTTGATAAAAGACAAGTTTTGTTCTTTTGATCTTAATGAAATATTTAATGGTAGCACCCCGTTTAGAATGGGTTTTATATCTTAAACCAACGTGAGTTAAAATATAACATAAATACCAAACGGTTTAAGTCTGATGACTCGAACTCGACCTTTCTTTGGTATAGTCGTTTAACCACAAAAGTGAAGCAGATTCGGTAAATCCATAGTTTTGGACTCATTTGATTGTTAATCATTTGAGATATGAATTCCGTTCACTAGACCAAAATGACTAAGGCCCTTTTAGCAGAGCTAAAGGAAATGGGCCAGAAGCTTATTGGGCCTTAAACATACTGATGTATGCGGCCCAAACGAGCATTAGTGCCAGAGGAAATCTTCTGTAATTCATTACCTTATTGATGGCATCAATAAGTATTGCTGTGTTCATTTGATGAGACACGAGCAGGAATCCCTTGAGGAGTTCCAAGATGAAGTGTAGAACCGATTTGACAGAAGTATTGAGATCCTCGATTGGATCGTGGAAGAAAAAAATACTTAGAGTCAACAATTGGGTGATCATCTAACAGAATGAATCGGATCTTATTGGATATGCTCCGATTAATGATGAGTCACAAGAATCTTCCATGAACGATTTAAGAATACATTCCAAAATGTCTGTCTTTGCGCAGAAAAGTGTTTCTATCAGAATCAGTGAAAAACACCACATTGGATGTGGACTGGGTGATTTCCAAATTTGTTTTTCTGATTAATTGGGATTGCAAGGTTTGTGTAAGACAGTAGTCAACAAACAAACTTGAACCCACATATGATGAGTTCCACATCGCTGGTTGTCCTAAGGAAACCAAGGCTTAGTACTTTTATTGCCCAGAACTGTGTCTTTTAAGAAAGATCATACTTTCAAAAGGAACAGTGGGAGTAAAAGTACACATCGAAGAAATTCGATAAACACAGGAGGCTGCTCAACCTGTTGAGGGAGAGCAGCGGTGAGATCTGCAAAGTGTTGTAGGATCTACACCTGTGAAGCCTGAAATTCGCAGATCCGAAAGGATCCGTCACTAACTCGAGAGTGATTTCTCGTAGCTAATTGTCGTGATCTGTTGATCATTGAAAAGTGACGAACATGCGAAATTCAAAGAAGCGATGGTGAGCCCCAACTCCGAATAATTGGCTGGGTATGCATGTTAGCTTCACCGATCCATTTCTGGATTGAAGCAGACATCTTGGAGTTGGAATCAACATTCTGATAATGTGGTCAATAGTTTTGACTTGATTAGAAAGAGATGAAACCATGCGTTTGCAAGAAGACTAGTGGGAGCGTAATGGCAATTCTCACACAGTGTGTTGTTAACATACTTGAATCTCATAAATGACGTTCCGACGCTAAAGTCTTGTCAAGATTTAGGTCGGAAGTCAAATTTACACGATAGACATAGGAGTAGCCGCGTGAATTCTTGGAATAAGGATCCATTGGAATGGATCAGAGTAGCTAATTGGATCGTGTCAAAATCTTTATGTTGATAAGGTATTGGACAGATCTAATACGCTTGATTCCAATAATGGCTTCATACCAAAGGTCTTATGGCAATAATCTGAGCAAGATGAAGTGTCTTGGACACTAGCTGAGCTAGTAACAATATTAGTAAGAAGAAGTGTTTCTGAACACTGTCTGAACTAATATTAATGAGTGTGAGTTCTAATGCTGCTGCAATAGAATCCATCATAAATGCCATATTTTGCGCTCGTCTAGATGCAGCTTAAGCATGACGAGAATATACCAATATATTCCGGTAATAGTCACTAAACAGTTACCAGAAATATCCCAAGTGTTGAGAAACACCAAGGATAGGTTCGTGGTAAACTGATAAAGTGACGAACCAGTTGAAAGTAGTTAGTCGGACAAAGACGATTCCCGGTTCCCACCTGGTTATGTCTCTTTGTCTGAATAGCGGTACTGACTGTTGGAAAGGCTCCAAGCAGTGGACCGTAGAATAGAGCTTTTATCCGAATGGCGGTGTGGTTTATTGAAATTGTTTCAAGCAATGACACCGCAGGCTCTCCCACAACCTAAGCACGAAATTTATTCTGTTGCTGTAGGTTTAAGATATCTAAAGAGATGATCTTGATTCTAGTGGGAGTTATTTTAGTTATGTTGTAAACTTTACAGAGACATGCTATGGCAGTGTTTGTGTAAGTTAAAACTGACATCAGTATTATTTAATTATTGGATAATTAAATAATGGTCCCAAAGTACTTTATGGTCATCTTATAGGTCATCAAGTTGAAGACTTGATCATGAAACCCTATAAGTAAAAGATGACATAAATTATGATTGTCCCTAGTCAAGGTTGTTAAAATGGGACACTAACAACCGCGCAGACTAGTATGTGAGGTGACTGTTGGACTAAGTTTCATGAAGTCAATGATATGATTATCACAGTCAGTCACATAGATGTATGTTGGTGAACATATGATTGGACATGACCCACTTAATGAGAACTCCGCAAGATAGTTACATCAGTGTCATGGGAGGTTCTCATTACGACTATAGAGTATAGTCCTTAGACATGAGTTCATCATGCTTTCTAGCATATGAATTGGTGCGTGTTGACCTTGTCAAACGTCGTTCCGTAACTGGCGGCTATAACGGCATTGCTTGTGCGTATCATGAAGTATGTGTAGAAACAGGGATGGAACAAGATGGGATTTGTCCCTCCTGGAAAACGGGAGATAAATATCTCAGGGCCCGTCGAAGATTTTATACTGAGAAAATGCATGGCCGTGCTCAAACGAGGTGATTGTCAGTCGTTTGTTTTAATCAGTATAGATCATGAATTCGATGAACATGATGTTGGCTATAATAAGGATGACACAGTCTCTTGCCTTATGCCATATCGAGATATAGAGACGAAGGGATTGTAGGAATAGATGATTCCAGTACAAGTGGGAGATTGTTGGGATTATGTCCTGAAATCACATTGTACTCACTCTAAAGATAGTTGTATTGTCGAGATCGGACAATTCATGTGATACTGGGTAGTCATAATGTTTTACTAGAAACCACTTATGACAAATGAGTTGTAACTCATTTCCAGTATCGTGTGAACCTACAGGGTCACACACCTAAGCAAGTTGGACATAGTCCATATGGGATTGATCATTGGCATATGATCTGATCGATGTGTATTGGATGCACATCGAATATAAGTTTCTATGAGATGTATCGATCGACACCATTAGGTGGGTCGGTCGATACAGGAGGTGTGTCGATCGACACCACTAAGTGTGTCGGTCGACACAAAGGCGAAACCGAGACTGATGTTTCGGTTCACTTTAGGTCGATATATAAACGCGTTTTGTACATTCGACCTAATAGATTTTTTTTGAGCGCCGCCCAGACTGTTTTTCTCAGAGAGAAAGTTCCCAGGGAGATCCGAGCACCGGTACTAGTATTCCGGCGGGTTCCAGCTTGTGTGCGTGTGGACTGAACAGTAGAGGCGCAACGATTGGGGCGCTACAGATCTCGTGTTACCATAACCTTCCGCTGCTAAAACTCCAGGTAATCACGAGGTGAGATCATGATTCAATTAACTAGACCCTAGATCCTAGGCTATCGGGAACTCGCGAGAATTCTGAATCTGTAGAATTGGCTCGGATTCCCAACAATTCTAACCAACTGCGAGGAAGTATTTGAATATGAGAGGTATATATGTTAGATTTATATTTTTAATTGCACTTGGTTTATTTATTTCTAATATTTAAAATTTTCGTAGGTTATATATGGAAGCTCTCTAGTTTTATCATCCAGAACTGAACGAAGCCCAACGTGAGGCTCGTAAACAAAGAGACTTTAGTCATTGGTTAACCTTTTATGTAAGAATTTGTATCTCAGATCTTATAAAACACTTGCGAAATTGTGTAATTTTATAACTTTGATTTGATGCTACTCTTAGGTCCGGAAGGAACTAAAAGCCGGACGCACCCCAGATGATTGGTTAGTTGACAATAATAGAGGGCATCCACTACACATCAAAGTCTTATCCGAGATATTGCACTAGGGGGTACGCATTTAAGGTGCATGTAGAAGGGTCAACTAGAATTACCGCCGATCACGGAGTTTCATCTGCATCTGGCGATGTTGTCTACTATGGTATTCTCAAAGAAATACTAGAAGTAAAGTACATAGGGAATCTTGGAATGCGATGTGTAGTTCTTCTATGCGATTGGTTTAACCCGGTCCTAGGGCAAGGTGTCATGATCGATGAGTTTGGTGTGACGTCAATTTATTCGAGCAAAAAACTAAGAAACTACGATCCGTTCATTATTGCTTCGCAAGCAGATCTTGTTAGTAATTGCAAATAATTATGTTTATTATTTAGAATTGAAATAAACATTTTACCGTCGCAAAACATTTATGCAGGTGTGTTACATTTCATACCCTCATTTAACTTATAAAAATGATCCATGGATCACGGTTACAAAAATAAACCCTCGAGGGAGGGTGTCCGGAGTAGAAGAACGCGAAGTAGAGCCTTTACAAGCAAGTGGAAGTGATATTATAGCTCATGTAGAAGAATCACTTGAAGTAAATTTAGTTTTCGACTTTAGCCAAATCGGGGACATTGTTCTTCATTCAGAATCCGAAGAAGAAAGAGGCGAATTTGATGACACCGACTCAATTTCTTCCGACTACGATTCAAACAGTGACGGAGAATAAAAATGTATTATGCTTTAGACATTTATAATAGTTATAAAATAAAATAAAAATATACGATTAAAACATTTATAATAGTTAAAAATAAAAAGTGTATTTAACTATGTTTTGTTTTAATTTCGTTATTAAAATATGTTAAGGTTTTATTTTCTTTTTAATTAACAAAAAAATTGCTTAATGATATATACTATATCTATGTAACCATAAACAACTAACACGAAATGTCTCAACTTGTTTAAGGGGAGAGTACATATCCTATAGGTGGGGGGTTCGAGTTGAGCATTCCACCGTTTTATTTTTATAACCTTATGTTTTAAACTTTCTATATATACTATTCCGATGTAACCATATACGACTAATACGAAACGGCTCAATTGGTTTAAGGGGAGAGAACATATGCTTGAGGTGGGGGGTTCGAGTTGAGCATCGTTTTTATTTTAGAAACGTAGGTTTTAAATTTTCTATATATACTATTCCTGTGTATTCATAAACGACTAACACTAAATCGCTCAACTGGTTTAAGGGAAGAGAAGATATGTTAGAGGTGGGGGGTTCAAATTGAACTTACCACCGTTTTGTTTTTTTTTTTAATTTCCGACGGAATACCGTCGATATTTACTTTTCCGACGGAATTCCGTCGGAAATTACCAACGGATTTTCGACGGTTTAGGGTATAGGGTTTCGAAATGGGAAACATATAATCGGAAAGCCTCTCAATAGCTAATGTAATGATAGTATGTACTATTAGTTTCCCATATCTGATCCAAATGACATGTTTAGTATGATTAGAAAAAATTATAAAACGTTGGATCGTAAGTCATCAGAGTATACTATGACGGTTAAGACGAAGTTTTTGATAAACCTTGACTAATTCTTAATTTTGTAGTTTTTCTAAAACAGGGACATATAATAAAAATCTTCAATGTTAAAGTTACATATTATTGTTGACAATACAAATTTCCCTAATTGAAACCCTAAACGAAACCCTAAATGAAACCCTAAACCCTAAATCCTCAGAATTCCGTCGGAAAATTGTGACTGTTTACCATCTGTTTACCGTCGGAAATGTTAATTAATCGGTCAAAAAGCGCAGTAACTCTCTACTCTTCCCCATGCACGTCTTGGTAAATGTCATTTCATAAATTAACTCAATTTCCGACGGTTTACCGTCGGAAATTTTGTATATATAGAGGTCGATTGCATGAGTTTTCATTCAAATCACAAACACAAATCTTACCAAATGGATTTCATTTATTTCTCTCCCGAAGCCCGCGAATCTGCACTACGCGAGATCGGAATGCCGGGTCGGGGACATCTTCCCAATCTCGACCCATCCCGCCAGGCTCATCGAGCGGTTTGGTTCGGATACAACGCTGTTATTCCATCCGTAATCAGTGATAAAATTGAGACACGCTGGCCCGGCGGCTATCTGACGTACTACCAACTTCCGACGTCCTTCAAGGAAGCTTGTTTCAGTGATTTTCTCGTAAGTAATATTAATAATTTTTTATAGAAATTATTAGAATATATAGACTTAATTAAATACACATTTTTTAAATTATAGGAATACTTCATCTGCTCCCAGGACAATCTGTTCATCGTCTGGCGGGAATTCCACAGGACCTCTAGACGGGTTTTCCAGACGAAGATGAGGCGGTTGAAGCTACGTTGGGAAAGAGGAGAAGGAAGGCCTGCTTGGATTCCTGCGAGGTCTTGGAACCTCATGGTGAACCAATGGCGGGAGACGGACGTCGGAGATTGGTTCACCAACCAATTCTTGAACTATAATAGATTTTAAATTATGCTATTTTTAATTTAATGCAATGTTTTAGTTTTCGTTTTTAAATTATGTGTTGTTTTAATTTCGCTATTAAAATATGCTAAGGTTTTTTTTTTTTAAACAAATAACTACTTAATCATATATACTATTTCTATGTAACCATTAACGACTAACACGAGACGGTTCAACTGGTTTAAGGGAAGAGAAGATATGCTTGAGGTGGGGGTTCGAGTGGAGCCTTCCACCGTTTTATTTTAAAACCGTATGTTTTAAATTTTCTATATATACTATTCCAATGTAACCATATGCGACTAACACGAAACGGCTCAATTGGTTTAAGGGGAGAGAACATATGCTTGAGGTGGGGGGAGTTGAACCTACCACCGTTTTGTTTTTTCAATTTCCGACGGAAAACCGTTAGTAATTTTGGCGCCTCACATTCCATGAAATTTTTCGCCTTAACCGCCAAATTTTTGTTATTTCAATTAGACCGCCATAAATTCCGACGGAAAACCGACGGTAAATGAATTTCCGAAGGTTTTCCGCCGGAAATTTCTTTTAATTCTGTCGAGCCATCTTCTTCTTTCCCATTTCTCTGAAACTTCTCTCTCTCTCTCACCTCCGATCTCGAGCTTCTCTCTATATTTCTGCCGGATTCTCGCCCTCAAATTCCGACCGCCACCAACATCATGAACATGTAAGTTCTCAATTTAACCGATTGTTTTTGTTTAATTCTGTTTTTTAGGTTGTATGAAACTAAAAATATGGTTGCATGTCTTGCTTGAAAGGTAGTTTAGGTTGAGAATGCTTGATCGAACATTAGTTCTTAGGATTTTTGATTGTTTGGATATGAATTTGTGATTTCTAACATTGTTTTGTTTGTCACTCCGATTTAAAATGTTTTGGAAAACGTTTTTAAACGTTTTAGAAGTTGTAAAACGCTTGAAATATGTTTAGGATCATGAAATTTATTTTTGGATTTTTTTTTTGAAATTGGTTTTGAATTTTTAAACATTTTTATATTATAAAAAACGTTTTCTAAAATTTTAACAATTTTTTAAACGTTTTAGAAAAGAATTAAACGTTTTAAAACGCTAAATATATTTTTGGAATTTTTTTGAAAGTTGTTTGAATTTGTAAATGTTTTTTCTTATAAAAAACGTTTTATAAAATTTTAAGAATTTATAAAACATTTTGAAATATTTTAAAAACGTTTTAGAAATTTTTAAGCGATTCAAATGGTTTTTGAAATTTACTTTCAATTTTAAAACGTTTTAGAATTTTTTTGGAATTGTAAAACGTTTTTGGAATGTTTTTGGAATTTTCAAAAAAATTTTTGAAAATTTGTTTTAATTTTAACACGTTTTTAAAGTTTTTTTGCATTTTATCAACGTTTGTGCAATTTTAATTGAATTTAAAATAAAAAATTAATCTTCTAAAAGATTTTTTAAAGTTAAAAAAAAAAAATATTTTTGTATAATTTATATATATAATTGTGAATCTAAATTTTCGATTAGTTTGTAGGGACACTTTTTCGAGCTTTGAGGAGCTTATGTCCTCTCCTGTGAATGAGGTACACGAGAAGCCGGTTCAGCAACAACAACCGAGAGCCCGATGGTCTCGGTCGACTCAACTGCCACCGACACAGGCTACATCTTCTCAGACAGAGCTGGAAACGTCTCAGCCTCGGCCGGAGGTTCCGAGTGGGAGTCACTCTATGTCTCAGGCGACGCATTATGTCACGCCGTCTATTGCCGTAGAGATATCGGCGTTAGTCGATCAACATGGACGAGAGCTGCTCAAACGGCTCGACCCATTCTACGAGACCAACCCTGGAACTTCCTGGTATTAAATCTTCTAACTTTTAATTCTCATTTACACATTTGTTTAGTTTACATTTATAAACCTTTGTCTTTTTTTGCCTTATTAGGTTTACTTTGACGGAATGTAAGATCTCGAAGAGCATCTTGGGAATGATGTATAGCATGCTCCGGTTCGGGTACCCGACGTACAAGGATATGCCTTTATCCGATAGGCATAACTGGTTCCGCCAATTCGCGGTAAATAACTATGTTCACTTTATTATCTATTTTTTATATTTATTTATAAAGGTTTTTTAATTCTAATAAATATTTAATTTTTCTTTTCTATAGCAACAGTATACTTGGGATAGAAAGTATACCGAATTGGTGGAACAGGAGTTCACATGAAGGCGTCAACGCATTACTCGAACGTCCTCAACATATGGAAACAGAAGTGGTGCAGGAATGAAGTTCCGAAGGGTATTAGCGAAGAGGGCGAGGTTTGGAAGGGGCTGGTCCGTCATTGGAGTAAGCCTGCAACCGCAGCAACCTCTTCAACTAACTCCCAGAACCGTAGAAGTCAAAGGAACAGTGTTGGGATCGCAACTCATAATGCGGGAGCACGGAGCACCGCATCGAGGAAGTTAATCTTGGTAAGTAATTTTTTAAAAAAAAATTTCAATATGTTTAGATCGTTTTTTAAGTCGAAAATTTGTTTTTGCAGAAACAAAAGAAGGGACGAGATCCGAATCTTTTTGAGCTCATCGAGGATGGCCACAAAAACAAGGAAACAGACGAAATCCAGGATCCAATTGCTCGGAGCATTGTTGAGTAGACGAAGAGGCGTTTGGATGAGGTGGTTACCCAATCCGAAGAAATCGCTTCAACGGAAGAGATACCTCACGAACAGATCAACGAAGTCTTCCTTGAGGTAAAATATTAATTTTAAATAAATATGAATTAAGTTTAACATTACTTAAACTCTAACTTAAATTCATAACATATTTACTTTACAGGAAACTGAGAAGAGAAGAGGCCGAGTTTTTGGTTTGGAAAACTTGGCGGACAAAATCGCGACACCGCATTCCCGTTTTCGTCCGGAAGGCAAGAACTATGCCCAAGTCTTAAGGGAAAAGGAAGCGGAGATCGAAGCGTTGAAGGCCAGTCATACGGGGATGGAGGCCCGGATGGTAGAGAAAGAGGAAGAAACGGAGAAGAGGTTCGAAGAGATGAATACTCGGTTTACATACTTTATGCAGCACGGCCATCTTCCAGGAGCCGCACCGGCGAACAAGAGTGGAGGGAGAGGAAAGGGAAAGGGAAAGGGAAAGAAGGGAAAGAAATAGGGGACGAGAGCGGGATCGGGATCCCCTCCCCAATGAATGTAATTTTAAAACTTTTTTGGAATAATTTAATTTTAATAAATTTTTTTTTTGGTTTTTATATTTCTAATAACAATTAATTAATTAATTAATTAATTTTCGAAATATATTTTTTTAATAAATTTACATATCCGTCGGTATACCGTCGGTAATATTCCGTCGGTATACCGTCAATAATATATCGTCGGTAAACTGTCGGAATACCGCCGGTTATATTCCGTCGGTATACCGTCGGAATACCGCGGTTATAATCCGTCGGTATATTGTCGGAATACCGCCGGTAATATTCCGTCAGTATATTGTCGGATTACCGCTGGTAATATTCCGTCGATATACCGTCGGATTACTGCCGGTAATATTCCGTCGGTATATTGTCAGAATACCGCCGGTAATATTCCGTCGATATACCGTCGGTAATATACCCTCGGTAAACCGTCGGTTTTCTCCCGTCAGAATTCCGTCGATATCCCGTCCGTCGAAAATCGATCGATAATCCGTCGGTTTTTTTCGACGGTACTCCGTCGGTATTTACTGACGAAAAATCGACGGATATTTTTTCCGACAATATAGAACTCACTAAATTTATTGGTGGGAAATCCGTCGAAAATGGCCATTTCCGACGGATAACCGTCGATTTTATCTCTGAGAATTGGCCTGTTTTCTTGTAGTGATACTCACCTAATAGATGTCAACGACATCAACTCTGATAAGGGTGGAAGAGCTTACAAGTTTGGAGCTCGGAACTCATCAAGGTTGGAGTTCGTCTCAGTCAACACCAGCAACGAAGAACAAAAATCAGGAACTGATACAAGGAGATTACACGTAGATCAAACATGTCCTATCTCGGCGTCTTTCCTGAATCTCTTTTATCGCCACAATAACCGTGGGATTAAAAAGAGTCATGATAAACACCTAAATGAGCAGTACTACCGAACAGCTATTAACATCAATGGCATCCATTGCTGACATGGCCGAGCTCTCCGATCCCGTACTTCCTAAGATAAGTAACAATAACGATTTAATTAAATCGTTCGTGCATAACTACATAAGCACTCGTCTTCGTTAATCATGTTGACGCGCACATGCCAATTATTCATTATTTCATTGATTTACAAGTGTGTAGACACTTTCATAAAGAAAGAAAAGTGATCAGTTATAATTCTCGCGTAAGCTTGTCACTCATAATTTGCTTAATTCCTTGTGCCTTAGATTCGATCCATCACTAAAGAACGGCTATATTCTTGTGATCGTTTTGCTCGTCAACTCAAGCTGGCCACGGTTAATCTGTTTAAAGCATGTCGGTCCGCACATGCAGATTTAACGCGCCACGTCAAAGTTGAGTACACGACTCCGTCAGCCAACTCCCCATGATAGGTCTGAGAACACTCACAACAACGCACAATCAAGATAAGTTCTTCAATTACCATTTACTCTCTTTTATCAAGCTAAGCTTGAAGTACTTACCGAGTTACGCTCTCAAGTTATATCCGGGCAACACATACCAAGCTACACACGAAGTATTTACCGAGTTACGCTCAAGTTATATCCGAGCAACACTGATCGAGTTACATTTAAAGAATTTATCGAGTTACGTTCAAGTTATATTCGGGCTAAAACGTGTGGCATGAAATAAACAAACAAAGGATTTAACTTCTTTAACTAGATTTTGACCCGCGCTTAGAAAGCGCGGATTTATTTTCTTTATAAATTTTAATTTTTATTTGTTTTGTTCATAGTAATTTAGATTTTTAATTATGTAATTTAATTTTGATTATAATTGTTTAACCCGTATTATAAAAAGTGAGTTAATAATTTAGATTATTTTAAAAATGAATTGTGTGTTATTTGGAAGAGATATTAAAATAACGATTTCGCATTATATATTTTAATCTGTGTTGTATCGTAAGATCATGATTTGAAAAAAAAAAAAATATATATATATATATATATATATATATATATATATATGTGTGTGTGTGTGTGTGTATGTGTGAAAACAACCATTGTAAAAGTTATGTGGTATAAGTTTAATTTTATTGTATTTATCTAAAATATTATTTTATAAAACAATAGATAATTATAAAAAAAAATTTATGTTTTATATTTAATAATTAAATATTTACGAAAGTAGAAACAAAACAATATGTTTCTATATGTATATATATATATAACACATGTTGTACTGGTATATATAATTTTCAAATTTGATTGAACAACCCGTTAAAAACTGCATTCAAACATAAAGTATAATTTAGCGCCTCAAATATTTGAATAATATAAATATGGAATAATTTTAATATTTTTATTAAGTTTAAAATATATCAACTGAAATTATTTAATATATATATATATATTAGACTCATGCGAAGATTTTTTTTTAGAAAATTTATAATCGAAATTGGCTAATTTATTTTTCAACCCATTCAATGATTTAAATATTTTGCAATTTGATGGAAGAACCCGCTAAAAAGTGCAATCGTAAAAACATTATTCGTAATATATATATATTAAACAAAAATAAAGAAGATATTAGAATATATTATAAATATATTTTGAATTAAATCATAAATTATAGAATATTAACTTATATATATATATAAATAGTTGATATATAAGTTATTTAATTGTATTTATCAATTGATTTAATAGTTTAATAATTGTATATACATTTGTTTCAATTTTAATTAATTAAGAAAGTATGACTCATTATATTTTGATTGTTTGACTACATGTTTAATATTTGTCTTGTTTGGAAACATGGATTGTAGAAATAATATTATATTCCCTAATTACCCTTAATGAAATTTAATTAAATCATTAATGTGCAATGACACAAATTGTAAATAACACATGCCCCAAAGGTTAGTTTCCTAACCACTCTAATTTTTTAATAGTATTGATTTATCAATTGATTTAATAGTTTAATAATTGTATATACATTTGTTTCAATTTTAATTAATTAGGAAAGTATGACTCATTATATTTTGATTGTTTGACTACATATTTAATAATTGTCTTGTTTGGAAACATGGATTGTAGAGATAATGTTATATTTCCTAATTATCCTTAATAAAATTTAATTAAATCATTAATGTGCAATGGCACAAATTGTAAATAACACATGCCACAAATTTTATTTCCTAACCGCTCTAATTTTTTAATAGTATTGATTGTTCCAGTTCAAAAAAAAGGAAAAAAAAAATAGCAGTGAGTACGTCAAAATAAAGAGCTCTTAGATCAACAAACTCATAGGGGGATGAGTTAGACATAAATCCCATCATAGCTCGGCAGCTTCATAGCAGGAATGACCTTGGCAGCTTATCATATAGAGATCATCAGCTCTATTTTGATACAAAAATAAGCTCCTAGATCGTCATCAATCTCAATTCAAGCTCAAAAACAAGGAGGAAGAAATCTTGTATCACATAACTCGTCTCGTAATCGCAAACAACGCAAAACAAAGCTAAGTTTTCTAGACCCAAAACCTAGAACATTTTAATACTTCATAAACATGATAGCTTACAAGTTGATCAACTTAGCTCATCGGTTCATCATATATCGCTCATCACAGCTCATCTATACTCGAAGTATTTTCCGAGTTACCTCAAATTACGTCCGAGTAAAACCTACCGAATAATGCTCGATGTATTTACCGAGCTATGCTCACCATACTTACCGAGTCACGCTCGACGTACTTACCAAGCTACGCTTGGCGAACTACTTTACACTCACTTCCTTGCGATTTGTGCGGTTTACGCACTCCTCAGGCAGTGGTGAAATAATCTATACCTTTATTGTATTTGCGAAAATTGCTAACTCCAGGTATATTTGCGAAGGATTAAGCCGACATGCTTCACATAGCCAAAGTCGAATTAGAGGATAAGGATGAGCCGAGGTTCGCGTCGCTCCGACTTAATATAAAATCGAGTCTTCACTCGTAAAATCAAAGTTGAGTCTTCACTTGCAAAATCAAAGTCGAGTCTTCACTCGAAACATCAAAGTCGAGTCGTCCTCGCACATTACAAAGCTGATCTCATCCATGATCGCCAACAAAATAAAATCGAGCATCAATTTCTTCAGCCTCGCAAATTCACCCATTTTAGTCAAGCCGAGTTTGCATTGAACATCTACAAATCCTAATACTCGCTTCAAAGCTGACATGCATATTGTGCCGAGCAAGAGTCTTTTCACAATTCGTCGAAAACGTTTTCAACATACTTCGCCGAACTGGGGGCAGCTTACTGTTGGAGACAGATTTAGCATCCCTCTTTTGGCACGGCCCAATAAACAGATCCGCCCGTCAAGCTCGGGCCCATTAAGAAAAAGAACGGCCAAGCCCATCTGGCTGAGTCCACGTCGACTTGGAGAAAAGGGAAGATGTGATTAAAAAGTTAAATCATATGAAAAAGGAAAAGATAAAAACAAATCTCTAAAAACGATTGAAGATCTAAGTATGTCCAGATTTGACTTTATCTAAAATTTTCAGTAAATCTAGGTTTTTGCATTAATTTACTTTATATAATAAATACATTTCTTCTGGGAGGTAAAAGAGTATTTGGTATTTAATTAAATTGAAGAACACATAAATTGTTAACCAATTTCAAACTTTAAGTCTAATAAAATGACCATGGGCTTGAATGGTATGTCAGATGAATAGCAAAATAGCGGAATAACTGAATATTTGTTAGCGAGACGAACTGAACTGAATCAAGTTTCTGCAGAAAAATTACAAAACACCGAAAAGCTAATTTTACTAGATTAATCACGTTTTGTTTTTTTATAATTATATTTTTAACACTCTAGTTGTATATAGCGGAATCACATTTTGAAAACGTGAAAACGTGAATAAGTGATGAATGTTACGAATGGTAAAAAATAGCGGAATCACGTTTTCAAAACGTGAAAACGTGAATAAGTGGTATACCATTCATCACCCATGTTTTTCAGTCCTTTTGTTATTGCTTTTACATCTTTGGATTCGAATTATTCAAATTTTTTTCAAATCGAACAATTTATTAAATTAATTATTATGAATCTCTGATTCAACATATACCATATATAATCAAAAAAATATTAAGATAGTTGATTCCCTGCATTGTATCTAACAATAATTAGGTAAAACGTTTATACTCAACTATGTTTTATTTGTTTATATGAATGACAAAAATGAAGAAGAATCCTTATATAATATGAGAAAAGTAGAAGATTCCAATTAGTATTAAATTGTTGTCAATACTATAATTCAATAATCTATACTATTAAAGCAAAAGTACGTTTTAGAAAATGTCCGAATTTTTTCAAATATTTACAATGGAATGCCACTGCTTTTAATGTTAACTTTGTGTAGCTCATTAAAGCTAAAATGGTCAACACAAGACAAAATATAAATTGACCAATATCACTTACAAATTCGAATTAGTAATTCACCCATGTCTCACTGGTTTAATTTGGTTATTGTCTGACATTTCGTTGGTTTAGATTACGTTAGTAATCAATCCGATTTTTAATTAGGTTATTTATATTGTTATGTTTGGTTTTGTTTTTGGCTTGATTACAATGGGTTATTGGGAATTGTGTTTTAAATTATGTGTTATTGCACTCTACGTGAGACGTGTTCTCTTCTATTGTGTCGTTTGAGACATGATTTCAATTATGTTGGTTCGATAAAGTTTACCAATTTCGTTGGTATGATTTCAAATGTTACAATATTATAGTTTGGTTGTGTTTTGAATCATTCAATAGCATTTGGTTTAGGTTCCTAGACCAAAAAATAAGACTTTTGAAAATGATTTAATAATAAATTTATCATTATTAGATGTTAGGACACAAAAAGGTAAACACATAATAAAACCACAACTTACCTTATGCGCAAAATCGTAACTATAAATTTCCAATTGAAAAGCAAAATAATTATTTGAAATCAAAAGAATATTCAAATGACAAAACCTTGCCATAAAAAAGCGGCAACAATAAAAATTAGGTAGATGAATGTAGACTTATTGTAGGGTAATAATTAGTGTAAAAATTCTAATTACTAACCGAATGAAAATTTTTAAGCACAAAATCGTAACTTACCTTACCCAATATATCGGCACAAAAAGCTAAATACACAATATATTTCCAAAACCAAAATTTACCTTAACCACTAAATCTTAACTATAAAATTCGTATATGTAAATCAAATTTATTATGGTAACGTAAAGAATATTCAAATACATAAATGATGATTAATAATAATTCCATAAACAAACTTACCTTAATAACAATTCAAATTTGCAAAAACCAAATTTTAGGAATCGCAACTAATTGATATGGATTATGGTAAATTTTTCCTAATATATGTGAATGTATTAGGACACATTCACAACTTTATACACTATCTTAACACTCTTAAACGATTTGCTAAAGCTAAATGACAAACATAATATTCGACTATTAATTTATTTTTCTAATTAGTTATGATTGGCTATCAAGTAATTCTCAAGATTCCTAAAAATCTTATAACTAGCGAAATCGTGAGAATATTCGAGTACTCTGTATCGACATACACCTATAAATAAACCAACGATTGTACACAATTCAATCATTCAAAAGTTAACATTAAATTGAATCGTATTTTCTTCTCTCTAAAATGTCGACACTTACAAAACCCTCACTGGTTTTACTAACCTTGAAAACGTGAAACCTTTCAAAACCGGTTGGCAAATCCGTGTCAAGGTCCTTCACTTGTAGAAACAATACACCTCCCAATCCGGAGAGACCCTTGAAATCATTTTTGGAGATGCTACGGTAAGCTATTGCTCAACAGATTAACATTATGATTTCTAGATTTTAGCACTCGAATTTCTTGAATCGGTTTAGGAATACTTACTTTTCTTGGTTCTTTTAATAACTTATTATTGTAGACATAATAACATGTGAAGGCACGCTTTTATATTTTTTTACTCTTAGTTCATAAGAATATTATTGGGACTTATTTTTGTTTGGTTGTGGTTTGGATCATTCAATAACATTTGGTTTAGGTTCCTAGACCAAAAAATAAGACTTTTGAAAATGATTTAATAAGTCTAAGCTGACGGCAGTGACTGTAGAATGATGTCAGTAGCCAACTCTAAGCTGACAGGACAATCCAGTTTCCCCAGGTTATCAATGTAACCCATCATTTTAATGACATGAGGACTTACTGGAGTATCCTCCGGTAGCCTGCACCCAGTGAGAGACTTCACCATCTGGAATCTCTCAACTCGTGCCAGATCCTGAAACTTCAGTTTCAAGCTGGTGATCATCTCTATTGGCGACTCCATGTTCTCGTATTGAATCTCCAAATCTGAGTTCATGGTAGCCAACATCAGACCACGCACATCTACCACATCAATATAATGCTTATTCCAAGCATCATATACTGCATTCGAGCGATTGGTCCCAAGCCTTTCTGGAAGAGATTTCTCAAGGACATAGTCCTTGCTCTCCTGCTTGAGGATTAATCTCAAATTCCGATACCAATCCAGGAAATTTGATCCATTTAACTTGTCCTTCTCAAGGACGGATCGCAATGAGAAAGTAGTCTTAGACATAATCTGAAATCCAAGAAAAACCAAGATTTAGTTATGCATTCCATGAGAAATCTTATCAAATAAGAAAACTCGCATTATATTCAAACAATGTTTCCTCAATGAATATAATGATCCAAGACCCATACTTCACCAAAATCTGAGTGGACGACTCGTCATCACCCAAAATTTAGTTATCTAGGTAAGAAAATCATTGCTAATTGTACCCAGTACAACTCTTGGTCGCAGATAAGACAATCCATGTCTCATCTACTCTGACGTCTCTGGGCCCAGAACTTCTGATGGCCCAGTCAAGTAAACTAATCTTTTCAGTCTTGTGATCATTGACAGTCGCACTGCAAGTCTATCAATGATCACCTGCCTTACTCATGTAGCAGTGGATACCAAGGACTCCAAGGCTATCCAACAAATGACACAAGTCTTGACAGTAGACAAGATTTGGGCAAGACATCAAGGTTACTTGATATTTAGTTGAGGAAACTAAACTCTGAAAGGTTAGCATATCAATCTCTTAGGTCATGTAATTGTTGATGTCAAGCACTGCAAGTCCATCAACATAATTACCTGCCTTACTCACGTAATTGTGGACACCAAGCTCTTGGCTAGACCATCACACAATGAAATTAGTCTTGACAGTTGACCTTATTGAAGCTAAGATTTGATCAAGGTTTAAGTCTAGTTTGGTTTCTGCAAATTCAAGGTTCAATAACCAGAATTGCGAGCACTGTGTCGATCGACGCAGATCATGTCTGTCGATCGACACCACCAAATGAAACCGGACTTCAATAACCGGTTAATCCAATTAACCTGGTTCATTGAACCGGTCATGTTGATCGACACAACCCATGTGTGACGGTCGACATAGACCCAAACCGAAGACAGTGGTCCAATCCAATTGAACCGACTTATCAGATCAAACTGATCTTAATCATTCAAATCGGTTTATACTAATAGAGATAATTGGTTCAATCCAATTGAATCAATTCATCCAATTTAAACCGTTTTAATCAGTTTTATCTAATTGCGATAACCGGTCCAATTCAATTGAACCGTATTATCCAATCAAACTGATTTTAACCAATCGGTTCATGCTAATTGAGATAACCAATTCATCCAATTCAAACCGATCTCTTCGGACTTAACCAAGCATGATAACCGGTCCAATCCAATTGAATCGATTAACCATTCGCGAGGTCTGTGTCGACCGACACTCAACATGTGTCGATCGACACAATAGGCATTCAGGTTTTCTTCGCGAAAACCCTAACCGCCGAATTTGTTCTGTGTCGATCGACACTCAACCTGTGTCGATCGACACAGTAGGCTTTCTGATTTTTCTCGCGAAAAACCCTAGCCGCCGATTCTGACGAATTCATTCATCTGTGTCGACCGACACACCCTTTGTGTCGATCGACACCATGCGAAAACTCAGAATCGATTTTGATCTGAATCGATCTAACCTGTTCTTATTCATACTATCTTATGAACGAATTTAAATCATCAAATTCTACTAAACAGGCTGATTCAATGATAAAACCCTAAGGCTCTGATACCACTGTTGGAATTCCTAGCAGTTCCTAATCCGATTAGGCAACCCTAAGTCTGAATTCCGAGCCTAGGATCTGAGGGTTTAAGTAATTGAATCATGGATCTCGCGTTTACCTTGTTCTGGCAGCGGAAGATTAATCAGGTAAGAGAAGATCATGAGCGATTCAGATGCCTCGCCTCTATCGTAGTCCACACGCACACAAGCTGGAATCCGCCGGGATGCTAGCGCCGGGAATCGGATCTCTTGGGATTTATGTGGGTTATGGAGGAAGGGGATCAGTTCTTCTGTCAAGAAAAAACTGTCTGCGATGGCTCTCACCACGAGGTCGAAATACACAAGCGTTTATATATTGACCTCGATGTAAACCGAAACATCAGTTTCGGTTTCACTCTTGTGTCGACCGACACACACAATGGTGTCGATCGACACATATCTTGTATCGATCGACGCACCCAATGGTGTCGATCGATGCACCTCCTAAAACACGATATCAATGTGTATCCAATACACATTGATCGGACCATATGCCAATGATCAATCCCATACCAAGTGTATCCAACTTGCTTAGGTGTGTGACCCTGTAGGTTCACATGATACCAGAAATGAGTTACGACTCATTTGTCATAAGAGGTTTCTAGCAAAACATTATGACTACCCAGTATCACATGAATTGTCCGATCTCGACAATACAACTATCTTCAGAGTAAGCACAATGTGATTTCAGGACACAATCCCAACAGGACTATCCCTAGATAGCCAAAGTTTCCATGCAGTCCGGCCCTAGGATATGACCCCGTTTCTCTGGACTACACACCTAGCAACGTCACTCCGTAGTTTAACACCCAACCAGAACCACTACCCGAAGGTACGTGAACCGACCAAGATATCCCGAGGATCCAATCGGGAAGGAAGCACCGGAACACCATCTCTAGACTTGCAGGATATAGAGTGCCCTATAGAGTCCTGATAACAATGATATAAACAAGCAGACTCCTAGAGACTCTATGATATCACGCAAGACCGACAAGGTCAAATAGAAACACTAACACAATCCCAGTACACAGTCTATCCTACAAGTCCTATCACTATTCATCCACACAACTCAACCTACTCGGTCCCGTACTGGAATAGGTATCCATAACCAGACTTACTTTGTCCCGTACCGAAGTAAGCATCTACCAAGGTAGTCTACCCGTCCAAACACCAGAATAGATAAACAATCATAATCAACAGTCTACCCGGCCCAACACCGGAGTAGATAATCAATCACACAATCAACCGTATACCCGGCCCAACACCTGAGTAGATAAACAACCATACAATCAACAGTCTACCCGGTCCAACACCGGAGTAGATAATCAAGCATCAACAACAACACATTGCCAATCACATAATTACTTAGGCTTAATTAATATTTTAATTCTTAGCTTAACCCTAACTCATTTAATGCGCTACCTTGGGATTAATAAACTTACTAACCCTATATCCCCATGTTAATTCAACTCATCTTAATTCCGTAGTTTTATTTAATTAATTAATCTACCGCTAGATTGAAGTTAGTAAACTTACTAACTCCTTAGACGGCTCAACTCCAGATTTAATCTTTTAATTCTAATTTATTTAATTCTATATTTTAATTACCTTGATCCGTCAAGTTGAGATTAGTAAACTTACTAATCTCTTGACTTCCAGTTAATTCAATATTAATTACTTAACCATATAATATCTTCTAACTAACCCAACCCGGTTATCATAGTCTAAGGTGTGTTATGTATTTTAATTAATTTAAAAATTAATTCTTAGATTCATTTATTTACGTTCGTATTATATATATATATATATATATATATATATATATGCATATATTTCCTTAGCATGCCAATATATATGAATGCAACAATCCACCACGAAATCAACAATACGATCAATCAAATACCGGTAAATGCTATCTAACATGCCACATAATATTCCCTATCTGTTTTAATTAATTGCCTGAGTTATTTAATCAACCTAAACCATTCTATCATATTCCAATTACGGGTATGCATTCCTACGATTCTACGGTTTGATATTTCTGGGATCTATATGATTCTTACCTAAATACACCACACAACGGTTTAGCCAACTCACAGTGCGATTATGATATGACGGAATCCATGAGACCCAAGACTGAACCAATGTTAACTCGAACCTTCCCAATGACTAGCCTTGACCCAAGATTTGACCAATCTTTGACCCGAACTTGACCGAATGTTGACCACACAAGCGTTGACCCGAATAAGGACCGGCGGGTGGAAGACTGACCAGCAGCGAGAGGAGACATGACCGGCGGCGTTGATCACAGCGTTGACCATCATTGACCGGTCCCACCAAGACTTGACCGACGGTTGACCGGTGAAAGGAGGATATTGCTGGTGAGATGACCGGCTGAAGTGTGATCACCGGCAAAGAGAGAGTGATCCGGCGAGAAGAACACGACAAAGAGATTGCCGGCGGCGAGAGGAATCCGGCGACCGTGAACATATATGGTGGAGCTTCGGCGGCGATGACGGATTCCGGCATTCTCCGGAGATATATCCAGCGGTTTTCAGTGGTTTTAAATGGCGATTAACGGGATAAACACCATGATTAAAGATCTGAGGGTTATTTAGGTAGATTTAATAAGGTTAATAGGTCAACTTGGGCCGCAAGTAAACAAGAAGAAGATGAGAGATGGGTGGTTCACCGGCGGAGGAAGAGAGATATAGGAGATGGTCGGCGATTAGGGAGAGAGAGATGAGTGAGGGAGCTTTGTATTTTCTTTGGTGGAGTGAAGAAGATGGTGATGTGAACATGGCTTTATAATCAAAAATGGGGGTTTGGTTCATGAATCAAGTGCCACCAATTGATCTCCCCAAGTGACACTTGTATTCTAGGTGTCACCTCCATAAATCTCATGTCTCATACACTGAATTTGCCAATCCACATACATGCATTTTCTTCAACCAATCGGCGATTTCCACGTGATATGTAACGATCCCGAGCCGTTTTCTGTCTCTTCCCGAAATTCCCAAAATATACCCAAATCTCATTTTTACTTTTTAGGAACTTTATAAGAGATTCTACACAATTCGTTTGGTCCAAAATGGCTTCTTGTAGCTCCCAAAACATATGACTGAAGTTTTTCTTCTTTTTCTCGATTTGTCAGTTTTCCATTTCCGATAGCCCGTAGAACCTTTTTAATTTCTGTTTTCAGCGTTATTCGTCTTCTATGTAACTTATTTAAATAAAAAGAATATTATTCTGAAATTACCAAAGCTTTTCGTCAAGAATATTATTCGTCTTCCCGTCAAAGCTTTTCGTCTTCAATTTTGATAAAATTACCAAAATACCCTTGGATTCTGAAAATTGCAAAATTACCTTCTGGTAACTTTTCGTTGACGATATCTTGAGACAGAGTATTACATTATTCCCCTCTTACAGGAATTCGGCCCCACTGAATTCTTCGTTTAATAAAAAAACTTTAACTCGAAAACAAAACTCTTTCCTGCTGCTTTTGAATTTTTAACTCAAAACTCAGCTCCATTGCTTTAATTCAGACTGCAAACTCTGATGCGTCAATATGATCTTCTGCTAGAACCGACTCACAATATTGCTGCCATATTGATATTGTGAATCGTCCAATCTGAATGACTTCGCTCCTGCTTACTGATTCCATAAATCATTTTATCGATATTCCTGACCCAAATTCTGACTCAAAATTCTGTTGTTCCATCACTTTACCTGATCCCAAATTCCCTTGTGCCAAATTGATACTCTGCTGATGTTGTCATCCAATACTCCTGTCGAAACTGGATCGCCAATCCCATAAATGTCTTGTCCTTTCCATGATTAATGAATCCATAACCACTATGCTCAACTGATATCTCTGATTCGATCCCTTACTGACACTGGTACTCAAATCTCCTTTCCTGAAACCACAGTGACTTGCTTTGCACACTCGGGTTAAACTGTCATACTGATCAAAAGCACCATCTTGAGTTTCGGGTTCGGGTTTGGTCTCTTGTTCGCTTCTTATCGTCCATCACGTCATGTGTCAACATACTCATAAACACAGGAATGATTATTTCCTTTTAACTTATTCAATACTTCCTTATATATGTATTGATAATTAGTCACATGCTCAACATTCGTGTATGGCTAACTAGCAATAACTTATAATTCCATATTACCGCGGATAAGATTTCTACCTTAAATGATTATCAATTCCAAGAATATTTCTATCCAAATGGTTTTCTAACTTATCCTTTAATAAATAAGTTAACCGGTAACTTATAATTCCGTCTGCGCAAGATTATTAATCAAATGCTTACCAAAGCAGTTAACACCCTAACCAATCAATCTAGTGATTCATCAACCAAAGCTTAAGGTTTACCATCTAGCAACCTAATGATCAATCAGTGACCAATCCAACGATCTATCAGCTTAGTGAAACAGTAAACACATTAATCCAATCAAACGATCTAACACCCTAATGAAACAATCAATGCAATGACATCTAATCAATCAATGAAATGAATCTACTCAACCAAGCGGCAATGAAAATATGGTAGTCTCATAGGGGTCCTTGTGAAAACCGTATGTTCGGATCATCATTTGTTTTCACGTTGTAACAGTATTGCATTCATTATCCCATCACATGCATGCAATAAAATTACTTTGTTACTCAAAACGATGAATACCGAAATCACCCACATCCACCACGTAAATAAAAATCCAGATATCACATGAGAGTTTTAAGTACATAGGTCTTCCGGAGTCACATCCAAGCGGCTGCCCATCCATCCCCAATTATATACACCGCTACATAAACGAATTGTCAGTGACGAATATATAAGCCGATCATATATACACCAAAAAAATGTTAGTTTAGCACTCGTACTTACCTGGGCCTAAACCTAATACCTAATACCTCCAACAAAAGCGAAAAGCCCCGCACAGACTACAGTACGGCTTGTATGGTTACCCTCTGGCAGGTGTGCCAAGAGGATGATCAGGATGTGCGCAGAGTGTGGGTGGCGCGGGTGTAGGAGCGTGACTCGGGGGTACGGTCTGATCTGGCAAGATGGAGCAAGATTCCTGATATGGCGGCAAATGAGGCAAGTAGATGGCGGAGGAGGCGGCTGGTATGGCTAAAAAAAAATCGGAACCAATCAAAGTGGAACCCAGTGGCACCACAAGCATAACACGGAGGGTCCGGCTCATAGGTAGGCTGGACTGGATGTGGTGGCGGTGGTGGACTGGTAACTCGAGGAGGCGGCTGCAGCGGGATAACATTTGGCTGCTCCAGTAACTCGGCCAACCAACTGGTCTAGTCAGCCACTAACTCCTCCCAGCTACGGTGCTGAGATAGCTCAATAGGCTCCATCAGGAAGCTGAAGTCCGGGAGCGACGAGAGTAAGATGTCGTCGGGACTGTACGGCTGCTGTGGAGTAGGGAACTCAGGGAGAGGTGCTGGATGCGGCGGAGAGGGGCACTGGCGATGGCGCAAGAGTTGGTAACGGAGGGAGACCGCTACCAGAAGCCTGGAATGTTCCCATGTACCCAAAGTACGGTACACCGGATGTGGCATCATCCTCTGGTGATGCAGGAGCAGGCAATGCAGGTGCTGAGGCTGGGGCAGCAACAGAAAAAGCTGGTGTGGGAATGGATGTGCCAACAATAACAGGTGTCGGCTGCTGTGCCAACAGTATACGAGAACACTCGGCTGATGGAAGAGGATACAGCCCTGGACTAGCCGGTAGAGACCCAAATTACACACCCTCTTGGGGCATTCTGATGTGTGACTGCAATAAAACACAAAACGTTCAGTACATACCAAACAAAGTTTCTAACTTACCCCTTTTCCCCGGGTTTACGGACGCGGCTCAGATTCCTAACAGTTGTATTGGCGACTCATTTTGACTCGATAAAATATTGACTTTTTTCAGAAATTGGAATTTTTGAATCCATGACGAACCATGCTCTGTACCACCTCTTTGTAACGCCCCTTCCCATTATCCACTTTGGAACAGTTGGGTTAAGAACATAAATAGCACGGCTTTTAAGGTCATATATAATGTGTACAAATTATTTAAAAGTTGTTTTTTAGAGATTAGTTATGTCAACTGAATCTTTATGTCAATAGGAACAATGTGAAAGATTCATGCAACTAAGGAAGGGTCAAATTCCTCAAACCACCAGTCGCAAAGGAATGGCACGTCTAGCTCTTGAGGTTATATGTATGTATGTTAGTTGTAATACTACTTGGATGCTTTTTTATAAGCATTTGTATGAAATTGTAGAAAAAAGAGTTTTGATCCTATGAAAGTTACTAGGAGTAAGGTTTGGGTAGCAGGCCATACCCATTATGATGAGAGACTCGTGAGGGAAGAATTTGCAAAAACTATTGTAAGAATTATTTAAATTCGTATTAATGTATGTTCTTCGAGTTGTTAAAAAGTAGTTTCTACATAATGTGTACAAATATTGATTTCAGGAAAAGATCAAGACAATTGATAGTGAAATGGAATCCACATCAACAGATAATGTTAGAGAAGATGTTGTGAGTCGGGTACTAGGCAAACACAGACCAAAAAGACTTAGGGGGATATGCAGACGTGATACTTTTGTGGGACTTTAGGTTCCAACAGAAAATGTCCAGTTCGTCCCTTTAGGTCTCAATGTTAGTAAGGTCTGGGTAGAGGTTTCCAAAATTGATGGTGCACAAATGTGGAGACCAAATTCTGAATTTGAATTCGTATGTGATGCAATAGGAACTACAGTGGTTTGGCCTAATGACAAGATTGTAATGATATGAGGTAGTTGTAAAACTTAGGCTTGGAAATTATGTTAGACCTAAGTTATGTTTGTGATACTTTTGTGGGACTTTTAGTGGCCTAAACTATGTTTACAATATGTATAACTTATGTTTTTAGTTTTGTGACAATTAATGAATTGTTTTGATGTTGATATATTTGTCTCTAAAACCCATAATTGTCATTTAGTATATAACAATACATACAAACAATTATATTTATATAAATGTTATAGTAACATTATAAATAACAATTCCAAAAATGCTGTTAATAATAAAATTAATAACAAAAACAATGCTATTATATAGTATTAAATTGCAAACAACTAAGTGCTATAGTATACGAAAATATGTTAGCATAAGAAAACAGAAAACGCTATCTAAAGTGCCTAATCTATTATGAATGGCGAATATACAACGCTTTTTAAAACGCTATGTTATCGTTAGATAGCGTTATTCAGATGCTAAGGAAGGCCATTTTTCATGTAGTGGATGTAATACAACCTACAAACTTATATGAGAAGCTTATTGCCCTTAGAACCGCTGTAATGAAATTCCAACCCACCAAATCAAAATATTTCCTCTAATCAACCTTTAACATATATTTCAGGTCGATTATATTTCAATTGTATCCATGGACAATCTCCGTCGCAAGGAGTAAATTTTCTAACAGAAGGCGGCTTGGCATAAATGTTGATTGCAAAGAGGAGATCACATTGAAAAAATCTGATGGAGCATGTTAGCAATGAGCTTTGTGATCACTTTCTACATCGCATGTAAATAAGATATGAGACGAAAATCGGTTGTCTTTGAAGCGTTGGTGATTTTTAGCTACAAAAAATGTGTTGCGTTCCGTTCCGTTAAGATGGAGCCCGAAACAAAGAATTCCATTACTGCATCGTAATTATAGATGTAGTTTATGTAAATGTATTTTATAAACAGTTGTTAATCTATTTTCATAATTATAAATTTTTAATGGTCAAAATAACTCACAAAAACAAATATTTACTTGACACGTTTATCTCCATAAAGCAAATAATTGGCTTTTGTGAAAAAAAAAAAGAAAAAAAAATTATCCTTTAGGAAAAATATTTGTTCTTGTTTTTTGGTTGAAATGTTATATTATTTATCAAAAAAAAAGAAGAGTGTACAAAGTTTTGCTTGGATCCATCAAGAATCTGAGATCAAAATTGAGCTGGAAATGAGAGTACACAAAGCAAAAAGAAATGATACGTCAAGGAGCAACTTCCATCCAGCGCTGGAGAAGTGGGTTTGAATCAGTTTATTTGTAGCTCATGGCAGTAAGTCTCTGCTGCATCTCTCTGCGGATATACTTGACTAGCTGCATCATGTTCATTGGAGAGTGACCATGGATACGACCATTCCATTCTCTCCACGCCCAATAAACAACGGCCTGGAATATCATCTTGGCCAGTCTTATCAACTTTTAGGAGCCTGTTCCTTGTGAGAGAAATGATCGTAAGGTTCTAGTCCGAGTTTAGTCACGCTTTGAGTAAGGGACCAGTCAGTGTCGACCAGACCGTGTATGTGTAGGGACAGGAAAAAATAAATGGTCTCGACTTTCTTCTGGTTCTCCACATAGAGTGCAAGCCTGTATTCCCCCCCCCCCCCCCCCCCACATTGCTTTGTTCTGTCACCAGTGGGGAGGCGACTGAGTAAAGCTAACCATACTATGAAAGCTTGCCGTGGGATTGCTTCTTTAATCCAAACCAGGTTGTGCCATCTAACTTTTTGGTTATGGTCCCTGATTAGATGCCATGTTTTTTTCGAGGAGAATTTATCTTGGAACCTATTTGTATCTTGTTTCCATTGATAAAGATCTTCCCCTGCATCACAAATTGGGATATGAGCTCGGCGAATGAGAAGCTTAATGTCCAGAAACCGGTCGCATCTTCGACGAAGTTTCCACTCATTACCCTCAACCGCATCAGCCACCTTAGCTTTCCTGGATATAGCTAACATATGGATTCCATCTTCCCCTTTCCTCTCATAGAAGCTTTTATCGTCCAGCCATCTATCAAACCAGAATGAGGCGGTTTTACCATTTCTTATCTCCACCGTAATAAATGTTTTAGCTAGCGGACGGAGACGAAGAAGCTTTCTCCAAATCCACGAGCCCCTGGTTAATGATCCAGGGATATCCCAAAAGGAAGTATCTAGTAAAAGGTACTATTTCACCCACGCCACCCACAACGAGCCCGGATCTTCAAATAGTCGCCATATAAGTTTGAGTGAGAAAACTCGAAAGGTGTCTTTGATTCTTCTCAATCCAAGTCCTCCTTCCGTCTTTGGCTTACAAACATCTACCCAACTAAACCTTGCCTTAGATGAGATGAGAGGAGAGCCGGACCATAGAAATGTAGCACCCATACTCTCTATGGAGTCCAAGCAACGCGCAGGTAAGCGAAAGACCAAACACCGGAAATTTGTCGTGCTGATTATAATCGATTGGATGAGTTGCAAACGACCTGCATAGGATAATTTTTTGCTGGACCAAGAAATCATTCTTGCCCGGATCTTGTTTATGAGAGGCTCATAGTCTAGATTTTTCATACTCCTAGTGGTGAGGGGAAGACCAAGATATCTGATCGGAAGCTGCTCAATCTGAATACCGAGGTGAGTTGCAGTCTCTTGTAACTCATGCTTAGTTCTCCCTGCCATGTACAAGGCGGATTTGCTCATGTTGATAGCCAATCCAGAGTATTTCTCAAATTCTTTCAGAACACTTGCAATGCTCTTTAACGAGGTGGTTGTTCCGTCAGTGAAGATTATCATGTCATCTGCAAAACTGAGGTGAGTAATACAAAGCTCCTTGCACTTTGGTTGGTAACCTATGTGTTTTCCCCTTGCTGCCTCGTTTAGCCTATGAGAGAGAACATTTATAGCCATTACAAAGAGAAGTGGGGAGAGAGAGCATCCCTGTCGCAGTCCACTAGAGCTCTTGAAGAAACCAATTAGCTCTCCGTTCACACATACTGAGAAAGACGTTGTTGATATGAAGCTTTGAATCCAATATATGAAAATCTCATGCAGCTCCATGGCCTGCAACATCGAGATAATAAAATCCCATCGAACAGTATCAAAGGCCTTTGTTATGTCGATCTTGAAAGCGCATCTTGACGAGATGGTGTCTAGATGATAATCTTTAACCAGCTCTGTTGCCATCAACACATTTTCAAGAAGAAGCCGGCCTTTAATAAAAGCGCTTTGATTTGGCAGCATCGCTAAAGGTAGAAGCTCTTTTAATCTGTTTGCAAGGATCTTAGATATGACCTTGTATATTGTATTACATCAAGCAATGGGCCTATAATCTTTTATACTATGAGCATCTACCTTCTTAGGAATAAGCATTAGTATCGTTGAGTTGACACCGCTAGGCATGAAGCCATTCATAAAGAATGATTGCACAACTATGGTGAAATAAGACCCGACGACGTTCCAAGCTGCAACGAAGAATTCCTTTGTATACCTATCAGGCCCTGGTGTCTTATTGGAAGGCATAGACAAGAGAGATTTCTTGATATCCTCTGCTGTGACTTCGCTTACCAAAATTTCCACAGTATTTTCGGGGCATCTATACTGTAGGAGATGGGACAAATTTGCAGTCTCTGGCTCAGTTCTCAGCAGATTCAAGAAGTGTGTATAATACTCCGCCGCAAGCTGCTTAATTTCTTTCTGATCTGTGATGTCTTCTCCTGATTCGTTGCAGAGGCTTCTTATCGAGTTTCTCGTCGCATTTGAATCATTTGTTGAAAGAAGCTAGAGTTCTTGTCCTTGTGCTTTAACCAAGTTATTCTTGATTTCTGAAGAAAGAATTGCTCTTCCACATTTGCTAGTTGATGTCAATCATTGTGAGTTGTAGTCTCTGCTTCAAAATTTTCTGTGCAAGGGCTCATAAGCCCCTGCTCTTTGCGAGTGCATAGCAATTCATAAGCTTCCTTCGTCTTAGATACGATATCTCCATTCTGTCCTTGTTCAATCGCCGAAGGAGTGGTTTTAAGATTTGAAGATTCTTGCTTAGTCGGTGGAGGGCTGCCCTGGAGTGGATTAAAGGTTTTGTTGTGCTCCAATAATCTTCCACAGTATCATAGAATCTGATATCCTAAGTAAGGTAGTTGAAGAACTGAAAATGGCGGCGCTTACCACTTTCAACAACTCCCAACCTCACTAGAGACCTTGTGAGATCAGAGATACCATTTGTTTCAAACGATGCATACGAAGCTGCAAATGCCTCACCCATTTGTCATTCACGAGAACTCTATCCAGTTTTTTACCAATTGGTTCCAACGTCCGTTTGTTCGACCAAGTGAGGTTTGGTCCAGTGTAACCGAGATCCGTTAGCTCACAATCCATAACCAGAGCTTGAAAATCAGACATACCTGATTGATCCCCCAAACCTTCCAAATGGCGAGAGTGTTCATCTGAGGAGAGAGTGACATTATAATCTCCAAGAAGAGCCCATGGTAAATTCCAGGCTCCAAACAGAGCTTTATTTTGTCTAATTTCCTCCCAAAGCACTTGTATGTCTTGTCGAAAATTTTAGGCGTAAATAAATGAGAAAATAAACACATCCCCTTTGCTCGTTTCCACCCCCATTGTAATCATTTGTGAATTATTCTACAGAGTCGTAAGTTTAACATCTTCCTCATTACAAATCACCCAAATTCGACCTAAGCGGTGGAACTCGTAGTTTGTTTCATATCTCCAGCCCGGGAAAATCCGATCCAAAATATCTTTACTCTTCCCTTGCTGAACTCTTGTTTCCAAGATACACCCAAAAGCAGGTTTCACTGACAATAACCATGAATGAACTTGATTATGTTTGTGCATTTTATTGAATCCACGGACATTCCACGCAAAAAAAATCGTCATATCATTAGTTCCTCTGTGAGGAGGAATATTTTGTTGTGTTGGGTCGTGAAACTTGCTGATTCTTGCGAGTATTTGTCACCTTCTTTTTGGGAGGTTTTCTTCTTTGTTTGGTTGGGCTTTTATCGTTGATTCTTCTGTTTTACTAGCTGCTCTTTCTCCGAGGAAGAAGAGTCCTCATTCACGTTTGCCTTCAAGGTTGCCTCTGAGATTTCTCCATCTTCTAACTCAGCATCCTCGTTGATATCAGACAAGATGTTGAAACGCGAGGGTGATGATTCCACATTTGTGTATGTAGCCGTTGATTGATTATGGGACATATGTTCTGTTTTCTTCAGTGGCGAGCCTTTTTGGCAACAAAATTCCTAGGCTTCTCCTGGTCCTTTGGTAACTCATCCTCATTTGGTCTCTCATCAACTAATAATGCACCCTTCTCCATTTGTTTCACAATGTTTTCGTTTTCCTGCATTTAAAGAGCTAAAATCTCTTCCTCCTGTTGTACATTTGACGAGGTGGAGCCATTATTTTCCAGGCGACCCTTCCCCTGTTTTGAAGCTTCCTTTTCCTGCAACTGTTCCACAACATTGCCATGAATCACCTTACCCATCTTCATTTTCTAACATTCAATATCTTTGTGCCCCCATGATTTACACTTAACATACCGGGAGGGTAACCAAGGTAACTCACATGAATCAGCATATCGTTCTTAGCAGTTAGAGAGATCATACTTGGGAGGGGCTTTTCTAAGTTCACTACAACAAATTTTTTTGCAACATTTAGATGAATGCACCTTTCTGTGTTTGGATGGAATTTCTCAGCACTTCCAATTATGTAACCAAGGAAGAACAACCCTTCCTGTGAGAATAAATGGTCTGGGACGTCTTCGAAATCCACCCAAAGAGGCATTGAGGTTAAGTCTGGCTTTAAACTAGCAACTCGCGGACTCCACTCCTGCACCACCAAAGAAATATCACTGATATGCTAGAAATGCCTTCGAAGTACCCTCGCTTTCATGTGTAGATTATCTATTCGGAAGAGGACAGATTTAGGGTTAAGAAATTGCACATCAATTATTGTTGGTCTTTCTTTAGTAGTCCATAGCCTGTTCACAGTCGCATGGACTGTACCTATATGTGGGGCTTCTCCTATGAAGTGACCTACAACATAGTAAGTCCATAAAGGCTTCGAATACTTGAGCAATTCTGGTGGTACGATTGTCTTCGCAACACCATCAAAAAACTGGACTTCAGGTTTGAATGATTGAGCAGAGGTTGGCTTCTCTGCTTGGGAGAAAAACCACGGGTTCTTTGGGGAAGAGATTTGCGCTTTTGACTAGGTCGGGGTGGAGGTAGATAGAGAGTCAGGAAGAGATGTAACCGGAGCCGGTGTCCTCATTGCCGGAGACGATCCGCTCAGGCTGCCGTAGAATATTTGTGCTTTGGGTATACATAGTCCTGGGTGTTCAGGTATTCAGGTCGGATTCGGTTCGGGTCTATTCGGGTACATATATATTCAGATAAAATAGTTTTGTACCCATACAAATTCCGACCAAATTTTGGTTCGGGTTCGGGTCGGGTATTTTCGGGTTCGAGTCGGCTTGGGTTCTAAATTATTTATTTATAAAATACCTGAAATAAATGGATACATTTCAGGTTCGGTGCAGTTTCGTATATTTTTGGTTTTATGAGTATTTTTACCCAAAATACCTAAGAAAATTAATTAAATCAAATTAAGCAAAGAATCTTCATTTGTTGTTCCATCAAAGTCTTCACTAACACTATACATGAGGTTATCTCTGCTATTTTACGTCATCTACGTGTAAAAACGTATCAATTAAATATTTATACAACTGACTATATATAATATATAGTAACACAAGCCTTACTAAGTCAAAAGAGTAATCTCATCCTTCAAGTTTTTCAAAGCTCAGAGATACGAATGATGAAACTAAATGATTAATCTTAGTGGCTAATAATGTAAGGATAAAGCTTCTTAGTGGGTTAGTTTATTTGATTCAGATCCTCTAGTATCCGTTCGGATCTCAGATAATATCATTACCCATTCTATATCTACGAGTATGCTAGATGAATATCAAATAGAATAAAATATTTATTTCGATTCAGTTATAGGTTTATATATTTTTCGGGTTCAGATTCGGATATTCGGGATATTTTGTCCACACCTAGATATATCCAGTCGTACCTACTACCATACGAATTCGATATTGACCCAAAGAACTAGAGGTTAAGCGAAAGTCATATTTAGGGTTAACGATCTATTTCCCCCTCAAAACTTTCATATAGCACCAAATGTCTCCCGAACTATGATCTCTGTCTAATTCCACATAGAAATTTTTGAGAAGATCCAGTTCCCCCCCCCCCCCGAGTTGATAGTTCGAAACCGATTTACCCATCAAGCTTAATTTTGTTGGTTTTCGAAAGTTTTGCACTTAACCCGCGTCGGGAAAACCATACCAACTAAGTAAACCGGAAAACCCAACCCAAAAGCACAACCATACCCGCATTTTAACCCATCTTCGTCCGAAATCCAGAAGCAAAATCCCAATTTCCCCAAATCGAAAATTCTCAAAACCCTAAAAATGAAAAATCATATTGGCGATGTCTGGAGCATCAAGCAGCTTGTCTAACATCTCTAATGGTGGAACTACTGGTCGTCGCAGAAGTGGGAGGTTCATTGGGATTCCTAAGAAGTGTTGGTGTGGTGAATCAATGGTGTCATTGATCTCCAATTCGGAGCACAATCCGCACCGGCGATATTTCCGGTGTGATTATGCTGCTACACAAAAGGTAATGTGTTTCTCTATAGGTTTCATTTGTTGATGCTTAGAATCATGTTTTGATGGTGATATGTATTTTTGTAGCTTGTGAATGATAATCACATTTTTAAGTGGATTGATGAGGCTTTGTTAAATGAGGTTGAGACACTGCAAATGAAGAATGCTAAATTAGCACAAAAGTTGAAAGACATTGCAACAGAATATGGAGCTTTTGAGAAGCTGGTTTTTGAGAAAGTGCAATTGAAGCTTGACAAAGAGATCTTTGAAAGGGTAGAAGATGTGTTGGTGGAAGCTAAATATGAGATGAAGAAGATGATGGTTTTAATGGTTTTAGGGTATATGACTGTGTTTGAGATTTTGTCATTTGTAGTTTAAAGAGCATGGTGTTGCTTGTGTTTTATGTGTGTAAAACTCAGTGATTGTGCCTATTGTTTACAACTTTCATGTGGTTTACATGATCTAACAAAGTGCAGTTTGCATCACCTTCGTCGTGATTTGAGGTGTGAGCTGGGTGTTTTGATTTGGAGTCTGAGCTTTTACGTGAGAGAGAGTCGTGAGTTAGGTTTAGTAAATTTGGGGATTTTTTGAGTTTTAGAAGACAAAACGGGTTTGGGTTTAGGGTTGTTAAACATGTCATTATCCGAGTTAAATAATCACAAATCGGATCTTAGTTCGGTTTAAATGGTTTAAGTTGTATATCAAAGCCCAAAACCAACTTAACAAACCGTATTTGTGGTTCTAACCAACGAAATTAAGCTTGATGGGTAAATCGGTTTCGAACTATCAACTCAGGGGGAACTGGATCTTCTCGAAACTTTCTATGTGGAATTAGACAGAGGTCATAGTTCGAGAGACATTTGGTGTTATATGAAAGTTTTGAGGGGAAAATAGATCGTTTATCCTCATTTTTAAGATGATTATTACGTATTCCAAGATATTAATTTTGTCGCTTTAGAAGTACTCATCCAATGAAAATGCCAAAAGACAAAACAAATTATATTCCGACAAAAAATTACAGAACATATACAAAACTAAGAGAGAGAGATTAGCTGGCCACTCTTTATTATTCTCTTTTCTTTTATAAATAATTAATATTTTCCTTTATTTTTTTCCAACGGGTTCTCTGAAGAAACTAGAAACTTGAACAGAGAATCCGGATGCTTTTCTGAGATTCCACTATTTCCTAATATACTCGTCGTTTTCCAAACCGATATTCTCAGGAAAACAATACAAACATAAATTTCCATTGTCTTCCCGGACAGAGGAGATCTGTGAAGTCAATTCGGATTCTTCTAATTGGGAGTGCTTTTTTTTTTTTGCTGCTTCTACTGAAGCTCAAAGAAGAAGAAGAAGAAGAAGAGAGAGAGAGAGAGAGAGAGAGAGAGAGAGAGAGAGAGAGAGAGAGAGAGAGAGAGAGAGAGAGAGAGAGAGAGAGAGAAAGAGAGAGATAGTTTATTTGGGGCTTGTGGATCAGAAAGGTGTCTGCTTTGAACTTTGTTGTACACGTGGCGAAATGAGTTTGGAGTCGTGTTGATGATGTCCAAGTCTTAGATTTCGTTTAATTGTCTTGTTTCTTATACTACTAATCTCTCAGACCAAGAGATCTTCAGATCCGTTGTTTTTTTTTCTTTGCCATTCTCGGTTCAACGAAACTGATAAAAATGATGAAGATGATGAGGAACAGACCGACAAATCTCCCGACGGCAGGGATTAACAGCGGCAGAAGTTCCGGCGGCAGGGAGTCAGGCGGTCATGATTGGGAAATGAGACCCGGAGGAATGTTGGTTCAGAAACGGAACCCGGATTCGGATCCTGTCAGAGCTCCACTGCCACCAATGATCAAAGTCAGAATCAAGTACGGTTCGGTCTACCACCAGATCAATATTAGTGCTCAAGCTTCATTTGGTTGGTCTCTTTATATACCTTTCTCTACTTCATCTGAATTAAAGCTTAGAGATTAATTATTCATTTGAATGCAGGGGAGCTAAAGAAGATGTTGAGTGGACCGACGGGTATTCACCATCAAGATCATAAGCTAATGTACAAAGACAAAGAGAGAGATTCAAAGGCATTTCTTGACGTTTCAGGAGTGAAAGATAGATCCAAGATGGTGCTTATGGAAGACCCGATTAGCCAAGAGAAACGCTTTTTGGAGATGAGGAAGATCGCCAAAACCGAAAAGGCGTCTAAAGCGATCTCCGATATTAGCCTTGAAGTTGATAGACTCGGAGGACGTGTAATGCCCGCCAAGCCTTTGTACTTTTCTTTAGATTGTTTTTTGTTTTTTAATTTTTCTCAAAGTGTTTTGGGGTTTGCGTCTGTATAGGTTTCGGCGTTAGAGATGGTTATAAAGAAAGGAGGGAAAGTTGCGGAGAAAGATCTTGTTAAGGTGATTGAATTGTTGATGAATGAGTTGATAAAGTTGGATGGGATTGTAGCTGAAGGAGATGTGAAGTTACAAAGAAAGATGCAGGTATGTAACAAATAATCATCATCATCATCATCTCAGGACCGCAATGTATTTAGTTGTAACATTTGTTTTTCTATCTATGTGTAGGTGAAGAGAGTGCAGAACTATGTGGAAACACTCGATGTTTTGAAAGCGAAAAACTCTATGGCTAATGGGCAGCAGAAAGAGTCAAGTGTTCAGAGACTTGCAACGATTCAAGAACATAGCAATAGACAGAGGCAAGAACATAAACCGGTAATATCTCTTATGGACATGCCGATAAACTACAAACAGAAGAAGCAAGAGATTGAGGAGGAGCCTAGAAATTCACCAAATCTTATGGATTCTTCTACTAAATGGGAAACATTTGATCATCATCCATTGAGCTCGACTACTGCAAATAATCACCCCATCCCGCCGAGGTTCAATTGGGAATTCTTTGATTGAAAAAAACACATATGACGACTCTTTTTCTTTTCTCTTGTATGCTTAATTCTTGTGTGGAGTTGTTTTTTTTTTCAGGCTTCTTCTTCATTATCATCATGATTCTTTTGATGTACTTAGATTTTTGTGGGCGTTGTTGTTTGTTATGAGAAATAAACAGAGACGTTACTACAAAGAAGTGATTATGAAAAATCGTGATTTATGTGTGTTTTCTTTCTTAATTCCTAATTACAGAAACTTTTGTTGCAAGGGACTGAAACCTACTTGATGAAAGAGAAGGTCTCTTTCTCTCTCTGTCGGTTGTTTTAAAAGAAAAAAAAGTTCGAAGGATTGAAAAGGTAGACAATGAGTGGGTCTTCTAAGTATATTATCATTTCAGGCAAACTTTTTCTCTTCACATCTTTTGTCAATAAGGACAACTTTTACTTTTCGTTTAGAGCGAGGCATTTGATGTTTTCTTTTCTTTAAAAAGAAAATGAGGTGAAAAAGTCAAATCAAGAATATGCACATAAGACTATGTACATTGGAAAAGTTTCAACATCCTATGGCCTTGAATGTTTAGTGCGTTCTAGCAGTGGGACAAAAAGAGTTAGTTGTATTGTTACTATTCGCTTAAAAAATTCAAGTGCGGGACGGACTAACTAATAAAACCGCAGTTCAAAATTTTCTTTTTGTTTGTTCTAGTATATGTGGAACGCACTTTAATTATGTTACACACCAAATTAGGTGTGTTTCAAGTGTATTTTTTTCTTTTACTATTTTTTTATATAAAAAATTGTGTGAGCTAATATCATTTATATCTATTTAGAGAATTTTTAATTATAATTTTAAGTATTAAAATAATAATAAAATATTATACGCATGACATGTTTTTTTGTTACCATTCAAAGTTTGTCACGCACCGCTATTTTTATTTTAACCGCTCATATTCCACAGTATGCGTTTTATTCTATAAAACCGCAGTTAAACCGTACCACATACTATTATCCGCTTATTCCGCACCGCCTAATCCGCTGTTACCATTCGGAGCCGTGGTGTGTTTCAGTTCAGAAGTGTGTTTTGCTTTTGGTTCTAATTTTTTTTTTAAAATATAAATATAGTAATTACAATCTAAAAAATTATAAGAATGATTTATTTAAAAATAGTTCAACACATTCCAATCTATATAATAAAAAATGAGTATCTAAATGAACTATTGGGGGGGGGGGGTTAAATATACTCATTTGAGAATTCAATTTTAGAAAATACTATACATATAAAAATCCAAATTTATATAACCTGAACTATAATATCGATATTATTATAATAATTTTTTTTAAATAAAAAGTTTGCACATAATTTTAAAAATAATTTATATAATAATATATAAAAGTAAAATATAAATTAGTATATACTACCAAATTAATAAAGTGCACATAATAGTTATATCAATTTAATTTAACTTTGTTTTAAATCAATTTTTATTTTTTTTATTCAAACATTTAAAATAATATGTATCCCGCATCAGTTTTTTTTACCATTCAAACATTTATCTTGTACCGCATAGTGCGTTTTTTCCGAACCAAAATTAATTTAAGTTTTCAATAAATTATTTTATTTTTTCTTTAAATATTTATTTTAATAAGTCTCCTGCACCACTTTTTGTCAATTTTACATTCAAGCGTTTATCGTGTACCGCATACAACTTCTTTTCACCATTCAAACATTTTTACGTACCGCTTATTCCGCAGTAACCGCACTTGTTCCGCATAGTACGTTTCTTCTTACAAACCGCACTTGAACTATTCCGCACCGCTTGATCCGCTTATCCCGCACCGCCCAATCCGCTGTCACCATTCGGAGCCTATATTCACTCCACATATTCTCTTTCTTCTACTTCATTTTCTCTTTCTTCTACTTCACAATTTAATATATACTCAATAAAATAACAACCAATAAAAATATAATATTTGTCTCTTTCTATATAATATTATATAATAAAATATTTTGGACTAATAAATATGTGCCACATAACAAACAAACCCCACTTATTAAGTTTCAACACCGTTGAAAAGTTTCAACTTTGTTTAATCCACATCACTCTTTTTTTTCCAACAAACCATTACAACTAATTCAACAGTTGAATAAATTATTCAACAGTTGAAAAACTCTCCATTGTAAGTAGTCTAAGAACCAAATATTTTTCGAAATAATTGCTTATATATATAATAAGTTGTGTTAGGCTTGGGCGTGCGATCCCTCGTTTTGGTTCGGTTCGGTTCCTACGGTTCTTCGGTTCCAAGTACTTAGGATTCATAAAGGAACCGCAAGAATTTCGGTTCGGTTCGGTTCCCTTACGGTTCGGTTCAAATATTCTTTAAAAGAACCGAACTAATAAACATTTAAAACTAATGTAATTTATGAGTCAAAAGTCACAAAGAACGTTGTGATTCCTGATTACAAAATATAAAGTATTTAGTCCAAAATACAAACCCTAAACCAATATGATCCACAAATTTCAACAAACTAATGATGTCTAACAAAGTTTTCTCCCATATTTTAAAAGTCTAAAACGAAAAAACGTCTACAAGCTTCTTATAGTATTTTAGTCTTCATGTAAGAACACATGCCAAAAAAGTTACATACCAAACAATATCGAAATAGAAAAAGAAGGATATAGAAAATTACATGTAGCTTCTTTGGCTCTCTCAGAATAGAAGAGTAAATAGATGAATATAGAAGATTACCTCCTCTATTTCGGTTCTATATGGATATCCATGGATATTTGGTTCGGTTCGCTTTGGTTCCAAATACCCATAAATACCAAAATTAAGATCCATTGAATAATTTTGTAGTATTCATGGGCCATTCGATTCGGTTATTTTCGGTTCGGTTTGGTTCGGTTCTTCAATTCCGATTTTTATGTCCATACCTAGTTAATATGATATGTATTGGGGTCAATTTGTTCCGTGAGAATGGGTGCACATCCGGATCCGGTCTACCAAAACTGTGGGCTTCCACCGAACCACTATGGACCATGGTTTCGACATCGCAACAATAATGTGCATAATTTGTCGTATCCTCTCAAAACATTCTTTGACTTCGACTAAAATTAGTGACTACTAAGGAAGCAATTAAAAGCAAGAGAAAAACAAAAATGCAACTATAAGAAGAACAGTTAAATCATATAGTTATAGATATTCAAGTTAATATAAAATTCGATTGGTGGCAACATATTTAGTTTAATGAAGAAACAATTTTAAAATGTAATACAGTTTAACAGTAAAACATGCAAAATAAAAATATTTGTAAAAGAAATACGATTAGTACAAAATAAACAATACAAAACAAAGTTTGATTATTAAAAATGTTTTAAGATATATAATAAAATATTTGAATTTTGACTAGTTCCATGTTTAATCAGAATATATTTTTAATTTAATAAATATAAATTATTGTTTGGCTAATATTTGGTTTCAGGTTTTCTCCATTTTTTATATATGAAAGTACAACTATTCTAACTATATTTATATTGATTTTGGATCGACCTTGTTAGTTTTTTTGGGGGCATAAAATAGGTTTTGTTTGTCTGGATTAATCACCTCTAATAAAACTAATGGAAATTGAGCACTGAGAAGTGAGCAACAAGCTGTATGATGAAATGAGTTTATAATGGATTTTTATATGAAGTCAATTATTTATCTCGCCATCATATAATCTATAACCATGTGGATAAATAATCATGCGATATATTGACATAACGTAAATATTCACTCTTGTGACTAATTTAATAAAAGAACTAGATTTTGACCCGCACTTAGAAAGTGCGGGTTTAATTTTCTTTACAAATTTTACTTTTTATTCATTTTGTTAATAGTAGTTTAGATTTTTAATTATGTAATCTAATTTTGATTATAATTGTTTAACCAACATTATAAACAGTGAGTTAACAATTTAGTTTTTTTTTAAATGAATTATGTGTAAGGATTAAGAGATTAAAATAACGATTTCGCATTATATATTTTAATCTGTGTTGTATCGTAAGATCATAGTTTGGAAAAAATATATATATGTGAAAACAACTATTGTAAAAGTTATGTGGTATATACTTAATTGTTATTTTATTTATCTAAAATATTATTTTATAAAATACATGTTGTAGTCGTATATATAATTTGCAAATTTGATGGAACTATCCGTTAAAAACTTCATTCAAACATAAAGCATAATTTGACGCTTCAAATATTTGAATAATATAAGTATGAAATGATTTTAATATTTTATTAATTTTAAAATATATCAACTGAAATTATTTACTATATGCGAATTTTTTTTAGAAAATTTATAATCGAGATTGGCTAATTAATTTTTCAACCCGTTTAATTAATTAAATATTTTTCAGTTTGATGGAAAAACCTGCTAAAAAGTACAATCGTAAAAACATCAATCGTAATATGTGTATATATATATATTTGAAACAAAATAAAAAGATATTAAAATATATTATAAATATATTTTGAATTAAATCATAAATTAGAGAATCTTAATTTATATATAATAGTTGATGTATAAATTATTAATTATATTTATCAATTAATTTGTATTGATTTTAATTAACGCTTTTGATATATATAATAGTTGATGTATAAATCTTAATTCAACCCGTTTTATTAATTTTAATGATTATATAATTTATAAAATAATTATGTATTAAATTATATAATTATATGTACCAGTTGATTTAGTAACTTAATTATGCTTGATTTTATTTCTTTAAGTTAAATTTTAGTTAAGAATAATTTATAATATTTATTTTAATATTAATTTTGAATTTAATTATTATTTTATTAAATTTTTGAAAAAAGATTTTCGTTAGATATAATTAGGATAGAAAAAGGAAAACAAAAGATATTATAAGATATATGAATAAATCAATTATAAATTGTTTTACAGTTTTACCCTTAATGAAGGTTACAAATCCTAATAATATCAAGGGCAAATTCCGGGAACAACATTTATGTACCATGGCAAACCTTCCTATTTTAATAGATTAGATATATACCGACAATCGCCTCCAACTTTGCTCGGGTTTAAATCGCTTCCAATTTTGCTCGGATTCGAAAGTCCTTATTAATACCCTTTCTTCAGGGTCGGATTTGACTGAGAATACGTGTCTTTTTCATGAAATTAGAAACCTTGTACCTCTCTTCATATTTTATCCTTTTCTACATTTTTCGTACTGAAAACTTTGTAACGGATCAGTTTGCCAAAGCTGCTCGTTTGCTTGTAAGCTCTTTGGACAACTCTTAAGTTTCTTAATGCACTTGTTTCGACCAAAAAAAATATACCGACAATCATATCTAACGGAGGAGGATTATACGAGAGATGTCGAAGATCAATGGATTTCAAATTCACTTTTTTTGTTTCGTTCTCATGTTTTTTCTTGAGAAAGAAAAATAATCGAAAAACTTGAAATTGACAAGTAATTCTCTGTATTTATCAAAACTAAGTTTAAAACATTGGGTTCGACTCTTCTTTATATGAATAAAAGAAACAATCGAATATCCTAATATCAATTGGAGATAAACATCAAATTCCAAAGATATATCCAAATAAAAAATAAATAAGAAAAGGAAGCAAAACATAAAACCAAAACCAATATTTAACTAAACCTAATGGTTTACCAACACCAAAGCAAAACCAATCTGATAGCCACTATATCAGGTCTCCTCAGATAAAGAAAAATTCGTCTACGAATTTTCGCCAACAGAAGAATCAACAAACATAGTAAAATGTTTAACATTGAAAACATCAACCGTATCCATTATAGGAGGAAGACACGACCTATACACATTGTTTTTTATTTTTTACAAAATTTCCGAAGGACCAATCCTTCAAGCCTTGAGCTTATTGTACATTTGAGAAGGAAAATCATTTGTAAGGACAGTCCAAACCTTGTCAGCGACGTTGAACAACAAATCTCGTCGATGCACTTCTGCATCACTATTATACTTCGTTGTGGAACGCTCCATATTCATACGCGTTCTGTTTAGTGGAATACTGGGATACAAAGGACTGCAAGGAGAGACACCATAGACAATGTGAAAAGGACTGAACCCGGTGCTCCTATTTTAAGCATGATTATGAGAAAACTCCGCCTGTCAAATAATAAGATCTCAAGAATTAATGTATCACCAACCAGACAATGCAAAAGATCCACCAACGATCTATTCGTCACCTCTGCTTGACCGTCGGTCTGAGAATGATAGGCAAAGCTCATATAAAATTCAAATTCGCTTGTTTCGTTGTTCTCACGTTTTATTCTTGAGAAAGAGAGAGAATCGAAAGACTTGAAGTTGAGAAGTAATTCTCTTTATTAATCAGAAACCAAGTTCAAAACAATGGGCTATACTCTTCTTTTATATGAGTAAGAAGATAACATTGAATATCCTAATATCAATTGGAGATAAAAACTAAGCTCGAAAGATATATCCAAATAGAAAATAAATAAGAAAAGGAAACCGGAATAAAATCAAAACCAATACTTAACTAAACCGACAATGGTTTAGCAACACCAATCCAATAGTTGTTACATCAACATTCAAATCATAACTTGTTTCATGCATTTAAATACTATATATGCAATATTGATAGATGACTACTAATAATCGATGTAAAAAGATAAAGAAAAAACGAGAGACGAGATATCATTCTGCAACTTCTTCTTTTTTTTGTCACAAATCTTAGTTCATTAATTTAACTTTCAAACATACAACAAAGAGAGGAAATTAGACATCCTGTTGCATACAAGCAATACAACATAAAATTAACACAAATTAAAGCATATAGATCTTCATGATATGACAACGGATTTGAGACAAGGCTCAAATGTGTCAACAGAAGTTTCACGGCATATTCGAAATGTTGAAATTTAGTCACTTTATATTGTGACTTTGAACACTAATCCCCAACAACGAAATTCGTAAAAACGTAGCCGAGTACATCTTCTGGCCCCGAACAGACCGCTACACAAGATGACACATTGGAGACTAGGTTGAAAAGTTTTCTTAGTAGAATAACTAACGATAAGCCACCTTTCAAGCTAAGAAAGCATGTTGAGATGGTTCTCTCTCGATAAAGGAAGAAAAATGGAATCAATTTTTCTCCGAAAAAGAAGAAAGACTGAAAAGATCTCTTCCCAAAAGAGAATGAAGATGGAAATGATCTCTCCCAAGCAAAGGAGAAAAATGTTACTGCCTGTTGACATAAATTCAAATGATAAAACCCTGAGATGGTTTGACTGTGGCAAATATTTGTGCACAATTGATTTGTTGGGATGTAGATGGAATCATGGCCCACTAAAAGAGAATGATGGATCTAGCCCATCGAGAAAAGCCTCTTGAATGAAAATGAAGGGCTGCGGCTCGACGTCTCTGAATAATTGTCGGAGAGGAGATCTTGACATGGTGAAGATATGCTCATAGCCGGTGTAGCGGTTGACAAAACATCATCAGAGGACGGCGGAGCTGTGAAATCTTCGATTTTTATCCGGAGGAGCTGAGCAACACATGCTGAAAACGATGTAGGTAAAATAGATCTCCAGAGATGCTTGATACATGAATCGATTTGGTGAGCAGATCTGTTGAGATGGGTGGTAAGAGAAAAGACATGTTCTTGACCAAAGGTTTTAATAATGAGGGTAGATCTAGAGGCTCCGATGGAGGGTCTGGTGGTTTCGTCTGTGCGCCTGAGAAACCATGCTTCTCATCATCGGGAACCAGCCTAGGTTAACCCGAAAAACCGTCTCACCCCTTGGTGAATAACTGTTAAAAGCTCGAAGGATGAACTGCTCATCCGGCCAGTTTCCTGCAACTCTTGAACCAGTTCCGCCGGTGAGTACGCTTGCCTTTTGTACCATGTATTCCGTTAATCCTCTGGAGGCGACGATTCCTCTTATGATCCTTCCTTGAAGCCTTCAAACATGCTTGCTCTGGAATCTGTGCAGCTCTCTCAACCGCTGGCGGAGCCGAAGCCACCATATCCTCCTTCGAGCCCATGGTAGACATGACAATGGATGAGCGTAGAGGGGGACCCACTTGAGAGGAAGGGGTGTCATATGACACCTCTTAAATTATAAAAGTTTATTCTGTAAGGCAAAAATAGTAAGAACTTTTGGTTCAATTGGTTAAATTTACTGGATTTGACATTTTTTTCCTGGTTTCAAATCCCATAAGATACAATTTTTAATTATTTTATATTATTATGATACCCCCAAAATATTGTGTTGGGTCCACCACTGGATGAACGGCGCCTCTGGTGTTGGACCAGAGAGAAGGTGATATCATTGTGCAACTATTACCGATTACTAGGATCCGACCCGCACTGAGCGTGCGGGTATTTTTTTCATTTTGATTCACATTATAGAATTTTTTGATTTTTAAAAAAAATTTTTTTAGGGTTTAAACTAAATTTATGTTAATATTGTTATTTTTAGTATATAATAGGGTTATATCCATTTCTAGATATTAGTATATGATAATTTATATTTGTTTTGAATGAGTTTTAGAAAACATTTGATTTTGTTTTAAAAGTTTTCGTTCGCATCATATTATTGTTTTATTTTTAAAAATTTAAGTTACATCACTCTTTTTAGTATAGATATATAGTAGTTAAATAATTATTTGACTGTTTATATTATAGTTTTTATCTTATACATGATTTTTTGGTTTAGTTTGTGAATCAGTTTTGGACGCAATTTGATTTTGTTTTATTTGTTTTTTAATGATTATAGAATTGATTCAAAGATAATAGATAACTACAAAATCTCTAAAAATCCAACAATAACTGTTACTGTTAACGTTTAAATTAAACATACTGTCAAATAATCAAAAGTTGAAAATAAATATATAAGATAGTAATCACAAATTCTGAAAGTCTCTTTGAAAACAACATTCATAGTTTTTTGTGGTTTACTTTCTTTGTCGATAATCAAAATTTTTAATCCCTTATTCGCGGTCATCCTAGATACTGCCACATAGAGTTGTCCGTGTGAAAACACATGTCTTGGTAGAAATATCCCAAATTTTGATAAGGATTGTCCTTGGCTCTTGTTGATTGTTATAACAAAAGCCACTGACAAAGGCAATTGTCTCTTGCATATTTTGAATGGAAGTTTTGTATCTGATGGTGTTATCAACAAGCTAGGAATGAACACTTTATCTTCAACTCCTTCTCTAGTAATAACTCTTGCTTCCACCATAAAATCGTATAGCTCGGTAATTTGAAGTCTAGTCTCATTCATTAATCTCCCTGTTTTAAGCAAGTAGCATAGTATATTAAAAGAGTATATGAAGTAACAAAATAGGGTTAGAAGGCTATTAGTACCTGTAGGATCAATATTACGAAGCAACATCACAGGACAACCAATTTTCAACCTTATAATATGGTTTGATAGCCCATAAACTTTAATACTATTTAGAAAATCAGAACTAAATGCTTCATTGTTTACTGAGCTTTTATCAGACGGGTCTATACTATTTGAACTGTAGTAGATCCGTTCCTCACCTGAAATTCAAAGAAACGTTAGTATATGTTTTAAAATAATTCCGCATAAGTTTAAGAAATAAATCTGAGCTTACCTTTGAGCCTATCTAACGTATGCTCATTAATCATATTGACATCCTCCTTTGTTGGACATAGTATAGCTCTTTCTTGGAAAAACTTTGGTTCCTTAGCTACTTGAAGCAAAGCAGTTTCTCTGTATATTTCCTTGCTTATAGCTTCAATCGGGTCATCTGAATTTGTAATTAGAAACTCTTCTGGGATATCGATTAGAGCCTCACCATCATTAGGTTCTGCAATTTTTCCATCTCCAACAACTAATATCCAATTAGAGAATTCTTCAAGTTCAATTGCTTCTTCAGCGGTAAGATTATCCGAACATAACCGAATATTCTTCGTAAGTTTGAGAACCTTACAATGTTCCCAAAGATATGATGAATTTAGTGCAGCCAAGACAATTTCAGCCCTACAAGCGCCATTAATAACAGGTACCTGTCTAAAATCACCTCCAAGCACCACAATCTTTCCTCCAAAAGGCTTGTTGCCTTTACACCCAATTATATCATTCAGACTTCTATCTAGTGATTCAAAAAAATGCTTGCTCATCATAGGTGCTACATCCCATATAATTAGAGAAGCTTACTTGATTAAATTAGTTTGATATGTTCCATGTGCCAAGTTGCATGTAGACCAGTCGTCAGGATTAATATGTATTCCAAACCTTGAATGAGCAGTTCTTCCACTTTGTAGCAACAATGAAGCAATTCCGCTAGAGGCAACATTAAGAACAATATCTCCTTTACTTCTAATTGCAGCTGAAAGCAACTTCCAAATAAATGTTTTCCCAGTGCCACCAAATCCATAAACAAAAAACAGACCGCCTCTGTCATTAACCACAACATCAATTATCTCTTCGTATATTTTCCTCTATTCATCTGTCAACTTTAGAATATCTCTCTCGTGAGTGGCCAACAGTTCTTCACAATCATATCTTCTTTCATCAAGTATCAAAACATTTTCTACCTTCTGATTTAAAGGAGGTATATAAGGAATGGTTTTATACCTAGCCAGAGTGCTCCCACACTGTCTCATAACCTTCTGTATCTCTTCAAGAGCGTACTTCTTCTTTTCATCATCACTTAGTTTAAGTTCTACACGAAAAGGTATTCAACATTAGCATTCGGTATTCAAGATATAACAATAAGAAGTTGAAAGTTGTTTCCAATACTCATACCTGGCCTATATTATAATATTTCCTCATTGTGTGCTCTATGTCTTCCGATAAAAACTCCTAAGTATTTTCCCAAACAACTTCTGGTTTAGACAAAGTATCAGAAAGAAGCATAAAAACAAAAATTTGTCTCAGAGATCTTCCACATGCATAAAAACTACGTCTAATGATATCATCAATATACTCTTGGTCATCATCCAGCAACCCACGAGCATAACACGCGTCTTTATATTCCTTGTATAGAACACCGTTGAACGTTTTTAGATGATCATAACCTCTCGGTCCTTGGACAATGTTCAACAATATACGCAAATAATAAGAATCTTCCTGTTTACGGGGAGCATAATTAATCCTCCCAACACTGAATTGTTTGTTTCGCCTTCTATTCCATTTCTTCTTTGTTTTGTCGAATGTGTAGTGATTTGGAATCTGAGCATAAGTTAGAGTGTTGGCGAATGAATCAACTTTGTTCAGTTCAAACAATGCCAAGAACATAGTATTCTCTATGAGCTTACGACTGACCACAACCTTTAATTTATCATTCCCTCTGAAGAAGACACTTTTTTTTCCTGGTAGATGGAATTAGAGCCTCTATACTGCCGTAGATCGATTGCGTAATTGATACTTAAAAATTCTCCATCCAGCTTCGCATGAAGAAACGTATCTACAAAATCTGAACCATAAACGTGAATTATATAAGTATATGTAAGCCAACGTTTTATTAAATTATCTAGAATTTAGAAAATACAAAACGTACCGACAATCGAAGAACTCTTTTATCTCATCTCTTTTTTCTGAATACCGGCTTCACCATTATCAGCATTGTCTGATCCACTGGTTCCTGGTCCTTCAACAACGACACTCACACGATCAGCTCCTTTGTTAATGTACTTAAATAAGTACTTGATAGAACCACTTTGGTTGCACCATTCCACATTTATGTGAGGTTGATAACGTAAGGAGAGCTTCTTGTTATATGGAATAACAAATCTGTTGTCACATTTAACACCATTCTTATCAACAAAACAACTTGTTTGTTCACGTCTTTTATAAACAGGAAACTCTTCTCTGTTAATTGTAGTTTTCTCAGCATAAGGCTTAGGAAATAACTTCGAACATTTACTATTTTCCATGCATGGTGAATTCATGTTAGTAGCTCTACAAGGCCCATGAATCATCTTATCTTTTATGACATTATAAAGCTTCGGCTCTTTAATCATATCTGTTATTTTAGATGAAATTACCTTGTCAATATAATCTGTAGTGACAAATTTGGAAGAAGGATCCATAAAGAGCAGAATGTGAGCATGAAGTAATCTTCTCTTCTGAAACTCTATGGTATACATAGCTGAAAAGCGGGAACCTATACAGCTGCTAGTAATATAGACTCTAGTTATAAGATAGATAATATACTTAAGAGATCAAAGGTTTTACTTACCTGAAACGGTCTTTCCTAATAGCTTCTTCTTTGTTAAATCATTCATCAACCGATTAAGTTTCATGTGAAACATCCTGCAAAAAATATCTGGTCTGTCATCAAAGTTCAACTCTCGTTCCCCCAGGAGCCTTGTTATCTCAGGCCATTTTGGATTGCATGTAAACGTGATGAACATATCAGGGAAACCAAAATGTTTACAAATGGCCAATTCATCCAGGTAACAATTCTTCATATATCTAGGACTGCCTGTATGTGTCGAGGGCAACAAAAAATTCTTGAACATGTTCACTCATATCCTCCACCCCGGTATCCTCATACTATTTGATAGAGTCATAACTGTCAGAATGCAATTTTTTTTTATTATGCTTCAAATACCTTAACCCGCTAGCCTCGATGGATGTATAAGAATCAACCAAAAACTGATGGAACAATCTCCTTGATCGAAGTAGAATGTCAGATTCATGTTTTCGATCTTGAATCCGGAATGCATACCACTGTCGCATACTTGTCGTATCCTTTTAAAACTTTTTTGTAGCGTGTGAGTCATGTTTTTTAGTCCCAGGTCTAAATCCATCTTCGCCGTAAACAAATATAAGCGGATACTGTAGGGTAAGATATGAAACATGAACCTCGCTGATTCTTTTAAGCCTTCCTGATTGTTTTCAAGCATAATATCTCTCTTATTCATTCCCAGTTGAAAATCATTTGGAATCAGTGCTGCAACTTCTGAAGCAGTGGGAACATTATATGTTCTGCCATCCGTTACACGAGTACTGATAATCCTCATGGTGAAAGCTTCCTCTGGATTTGTATTAAACCTATCACGAGCTGATCTAAACTTATCAACGTATGGATTCACCGAATTTAATATTTCCATTAATCGCTTGATAATTTGATCCTTCCATCCATCCTTCCTCGATTTCTGACCACTGCTATGTTTGCCTTTGTTGTACCACAAACGTAAATATTTGGTAAATCAGTACTGAAAGCAAATTAAAAACATCTATATAATATATATACCTGGGCGCATTGACTCGGTTTTGAATCTCATTTTCCATATCAACAATATATAGCTGTCCAAACTTCGCCTCTTTTCCTTGCAGTGGTCTCAAACTTCCCATTAAATGATAATTTTCCCCTTGCATCTGAAACATATCAGGTCCTCTCCCTTTCTTAACCGATCGATCAACATTTCCACCAAGGGAAGTAGATGAGAAGGAAATGTTGTAAGGCCTCAAGTTTCTCTGAAAATGTTTGTTGAGTTGATGTTTCCTTTAAATAGCTTTTCTAGTTCTTCCGGAGGCTTCATTAGATAAGGAAGCTGCACTTGCCCTTGCATATAACACAATGAAAATACAGGTTTAGTAGTTTTTCTGTGTCTACCAATTCGTTCTCCATACCACATCATAGCTCCACAATCACCACAAGAATAAGTTGGATCCCCTTCAGAAGAATACTCGTATGCAGAACACGAGTCATCATCTTCGCTATTCTGTTCTACATTAGGAAATATGCTATGATTATTATCAGAATAATCGTTATTTTCGTTGCCTTGTCATGATAGTTTAGTTATATCACCAAGAACAGTTCTTCCGTTTACACTGAATTGTCCTTCTGAATATGTATTGGTGTTTGCTGTAACAATACACATTAAAAAATGAATGTTGAGACTTGTCAGTAAAGTCAACACAAAAACAAAGAAGATTATAATAAAAATCTTACATGCAAGTACAAACTTACAGCAAAAACTCGATTTTTCGACGTCTTTTAGTAGGTTCAACATTTTCTATGTTTGAAATCATCTTTCTTTTGCTCGCAGGAAACCCTTGTACATCATTAGCCTCCTTGTTAAGATTCGCCGCAATATAAATTTTACTTCCATTTATATGTCCTGGTAAATTAGTTATATCACCAAGAACATTTCTTTCATTTCTATTGTATTCTCCTACTGAATCGTTTGGAGAACACAATGTACTGGTGTTTGCTGTGCAAAATACGACAATTTAAAAGTTGAAACATGTCAGTAAAGTATACAAATTATAATTTTTGATTTAGCCATCTTACATTTTACTACAAACTTACAAAATTGACTAACATCATCTCGACGTTTTTTATTAGCTGACAATTTTTCTCTGCCTGTATAGAAGAAAACTAACCATATAGGGAAATTAGAATTCTCGATAATATAATGATAACACATTATGGATCTTGATAACCTGATGTCAATTTCTTTTTGCTCGGAGGAAATTCGGGTGATAAAGACTGTTCTTCTACTGATGATACTATGCTTGAACTTCGAGGTGCATTTGTTAAATCACGTATTTGCCTATTAAAAATAGAGCTTAGTGGAACAGATCCCTGACTTATCATAGAATCTGGAAGTGAACATAGTTCAGTTTCAGCATGATCGTAGTTATTAAGTTACTTATCTTTTACTGTTCTTCCACGGTTGAGTTTGAAACACTGAGAATCTTTTTTTTTGGGTCATTCTATGAATTATAAAAAAATAGAGATTCAAACATAAATAAATATATCTAATAAAAATAGTTAAAGAAGATTTGTTATTGGTGCAATTATTGACATAATTGTAACCTGATGCATATGGTTTCTACCACCTCAATGGTATGGATGCATTGTGGCAGCGTTTTGCTTCTTTCATTAACACAAGGATTAGTAAGTAGATATTAAACTTTAATTTCAAAACATTTAGTGAAATTTTTATATTAGAACAGGCACCAAAATACAAACATTTGTATAATTTGCAATAATATTATAACCAAATGTAAATAACTTTTAATATCTAATACGAAATTTAGTTTTCTTATATATCTTTCACATATTAAGTCGTATGAAAATCAGTTAATAGTTAACATGCTTGTTTGAAATATGAATATTCAAATATATTGTAGCCTATTTTAGAATCAAGAGAATATTTTAAACACCCTAAATATTGGTTAATTAGATATTGATCTAATCCAGTATAACTGCTAGTATCATTTCAGTATCTTCAATTCCTTAACAAATTGAATATATTTGATAAAAATACTGGATTAGTTATTTCAGCATCTTCATTTGATTATTGATATCTAACTAATAACAAATAAGGAATCAAAATTAATTTACTTAACATGCAAGTCTCATAAATATATTCAAATAAATTGTAGAGTGAATAAATATCTTCAATTGTACAATTTAAATTATTAATATAAGATACTCTAAACTTGATCTGTTTTTCAAAATATGACTACAATTTCGAGATGAAAATATAACAAAACAACAAACATTAAGGGTCTGATATTCATAAGATTTACCTTATAATTTGAAACAATCTATTTTAGTCAATAATATATAATTCTATTTAGTGCAACGTAATAAATATTCGTTCGTAAGATGCTTTATATAAAGTTTAACATCCACATGTTAAAATCAAAACATCCAAGACTTAAGTTTTTAAAACAAACATACAGAGGATCATTATCATCCTCTAACAAAAAAAAAACTCCTGTTTATTGAACCGAGGTACATCATTTAAAATATAAAATGTGAAAGGTTGAATTCTTCAGGAGACTGAGCATGCACTGGATTTGGAAAGCTAAATAACAGAGAAACAATGTATTAATAACTAGTCAAGATATTTCTTAACTAACAGACAAACAAAATATTAATAATAGTCAAGATATTTCTCAAATAGAGTAAAACATACATAACCTGTTGAGGAGTCCATTGAAGCCTGAATTATCAGTTTGATCGTACATAATTGCTGAATAGGCTCCTGTTCTCTTAGCCAAGTTACATCTATATTATAGAACAAATAAATATCATGTTTAAATCAATAATTCACAACAAAATTTGATAATGATAAAGAATGCTTATTAAGCACAAAACATTTCACATCTAATCTTACTGGATTCGTGCTTAATGTAGAAGCACCGAGGATTACAAAGAGATGTCTATCGGCATCTTTCGAAAACCTTCTTAGGAGCTCGTGGGCAGCTTTTCCAATTATCAAACACTGAAGACTCTGGAGGCTATTAATCAAAGTATTTCGAAGTTATATTATTCGATAAAATCAAATCTATTTACGAATTATATCCATATATATTTGAACATATATATGAGATTTGCATATTAGCTAACCTTATGTCACTAATGGTAAAATGCAACTTTGGTCCTGCCCAATAAGGTTGCAGATTTCCAACGTGTGTAACAACACCAAGAACATCTACACAGAATAATACAGTAAGATAAAACATCTATATATTAAATCTGGTAATTACATCTTCCATACTTTCCCAAAACGTTAGGCAAACTTCTTCACTATTATGATCGCAACAATATCACAAATCTGCATATTTATGGTTACCTTTCAGATATTCATCAACAACTCTCTCATCCAATATAACCGGAATCGATGGATATTCCATAAAATGACTATTAGAGATATTATCGTTAGTCAGGCAGAAAGTTGTGCATTCACCAAAGATGAGCTTGAAGTCGTGAGGAGTCGAGGAACCATATTCCGGACCCTGTACAACCCGAGCATTCGCAAGCTTAAACCAGCGGCCCTCACACCATGTTACGAAGAGGAATGTTGGCACATAAGAGACATGAAAAGTAGCCTATATTTTCACACCCTAAATCGATATAAGAAATTACTCAGCTAAACATGCAATAACCTTAAATAGAACAAATGAAAGAGTAAAAAAAGAAATTACTTCCTCATCGACCAAGAGCATCTTGATGCACTCATCTCCCAACTCGTGTGTCGAACACATCCAAACTCGCAAAAGCATTACTTTTAGTTCCCAGATGCAAGGAACAAAGCCGTTGATTTGGGAGATTTTTTGAAAAATCTGTGGAGCCATTATTGGGAATCGTTGAAATTTCAGAGAAATTGCCGAGAAAGAAGTTATTGTTTGGTTAAGCAGTAAGAAACTGAAACGTCTAGGGTTGAAAACTTAAATAATTTCTAAAAGTGGTGAGTAAAAGGTGTTATTCACTAAATGGAAACCCTTGGCTAAGTAAAAACGTTTGGGCCATAACCGTTTATAATTAACTGTCTTAGCCCAAATCGTTTGGAGTATGTACCATGAATTTACAAAACCATGAAAATACAAAACAATAACTCCACACATTTCGGCCTGTATTGCTCTAATTTTTAACTGCTTACAGTCCAACCCTTAATGTTTTAAAATATACATTAAGGATTGAAAATTGCAGTATTGCGAAGCTCTATTACTTTGTTAATTTGGAGGCTACATATTATGTTTCCGAAGCTTGTCTCTCTTAAATTCCCAACATTAGAGCAACACGAAAAACCATAAAATAGACATCATCTAAAACAAAAACAAAACAAAAACTTATAGTCCAACCCTTAATTTTTGAAAATATACATTAAGGATTGATAATTGCAGTATTGCGAAGCTCTATTGTTTTGTTAATTTGGAGGCAACCTAGAATCGACCTAACCTTGCATCTCTTAAATCCCCAACATTAGTATAATGCCAAAACCATAACAATAGCCATAGTAAAAACAAACAACAAAAACAAAAACAAACACAAAGAATGTAGAAACACGAATAAGATTCTTTAATGAAATAATATTGAAAAAGATGAGGAATAAATTTTCCACCAGCGATGTAGCGCAAGCAAGACTATGAAGCTGTTGGTGGAGGACATTAGTATTTACAGATTATTTCCTAGGTCAAAATGTTTAGAATATTATTGGAATATTCGAATGAAAGATTAAATTCTAAATATCTTTGATTGATATCGAATATTATGGTAACTGATTTAGAAACATTTTAAATTTGAATAAGCCTAATATAATTAGATTCCTAATCTGTTATGAAAGATATTGAATGATTTAATGCAAAATAAATGTTTTTAATTTGGACGGTTAGATTGAAATACTTAAAATGAACGGCCTAGATTAGAAAACGGGTTCCAGACTATATCCATTTAATATCCGCTAGATTGGACGACTATATTAAAACATCAAGAATGAATGTCGAAGATTTAAAAACAGGATCCGCGCTATATCCGATTAGGATCCGCGCTATATCTGATTAGGATCCGCGCTATATCCGATTAGGATCCGCGTGAAGAAAATATAAATCAGAAATATTCAACAAACGGTCGGATTAAAACACACACAAATAGACGGACACGATTAGAAAGAAGGATCCGCGAGAAAGCAAAACCCGGTCCGGATCCGCGTCCAAACGTGACCAAATATCCAAAAATTCCACTTTTATACTTAATGAAAAAATACACTCCCTAACGAAACCAAGATCAATTTTCGGGAATACAACATTTATATACCATGGACGGTTTCCTGTTTTTATAATATAGATTCACTACTCATTAGAAAACCATATATTCTACAATAACTAAGAACGACTCAAACTTCATGACCTCTAAGCAGAATCATCATAAATGGGACCAAGTTAAAATACTAATATTATAGAATGGTAGGAAGCATAATATTATACATATATTTTCCCTTCTTCACCAAAAAAAAAAAATACATATATTTTCTCAAAAGATTTAACTTCCGTGGTTGTGATGTCTCCACGAGAGAACTGGCCAACTAGAGGATTGTGCTCTGAAGTGTGGACCAAACATGTAATCATCGATAGGAGCTAAAATAAATTGTCGACTGTCGGTAGAAGAGGACATAACAAGTAAGTAGTTAGAAGCAAATATCAAAGAAAGCATCGCAATCAATCGTGAATTGAAGGCTTTTTTTTTCTTTTTCTTTCCAATAACTAGATCAGATTTCAGATTAATATTGATACAATCATCACGTGAATACTGCGATATTAAATAGTGCAGCTAAAAGAAATTGACAAACAAAGCGAAATAATTAGATTAAAGGCTATTTCATTTATCAAAAGTTCAAAATAATGTTTGTAATTACATCTAAAGATTCAATACATTACACTAAAACTTCAGCAAGCGTTTTCTCGACATGTACTGGGGTTTCAAAAGCTAGTCCTCAACCTTTTCTTCACTGAATCTGCAGAGGTGCTAGTCCTCAACATGTACCGGCAACTGGTTTTTTCTATTCCTTCGACACGAATTATTCTTTTGATTAGTGGGTTTGAGGTTGCAGCTAGATTCGCCAGAGCATCTGCAGAGGTGTTTTATCTTCCGGGATCCTGGTTAGCTCGAATGAGCCAAACTGAGCCGTTAATTCGCGGAAAACTTTTATATAGGCGTCCATTATGTCATCCTTAGCTTCATATTCGTCGTGGCACTGGCTAGAAACGAGCTGAGAATAACTAATAGATGATAGTTCTCTAGTTTCAATCCCAAGCGAGAGCTTGAGACCGGCCACGAGAGCTTCATACTCTACTTCACTGTTATATGCTACGAAGCTGAGTCTGAAGGATTCCTCTAGCACCTCTCTCGTAGGGGTTACTAATTTGAGGATGCATTGTCAACATGGAGTGTTCATTTTTTTCAGGGGTGGCCTCTTTTGCGGACTGTGGTGTCATCTCGATGATGAAGTCAGCTTAAACTTGAGCTTTCACGCAAGTCATGGTGCGGAATACGATGTCGCACTCAATGATTTCAGTGGCCCATTTAGCTAGTCGACTTGATTGGCTTGGACTTTGGAGTATATTTCGAATAGGTTGTGAGGCTATCACCACAATTGAGTATGATTGACAGTAAGGTCGGAGTTGCGAGTTGACATGACCTGAGCTAGAGCCAGATTTTCCATTGTTGTATATCGAGTTATGCATCTATTAGTGTTTTTCTAACATATAAGATTTGTTTATGCTCGTTTTTCTCTTCGTGAACTAGTACTACACTTAATGCAGCAGATGACACTACGATGTAGAGGTAGAGCGGCTTTCACTCCACTTGTTTGGCTAGGATGGGAGGTTCGCTCAGATAGTTTTTAGTTGTTTGGATGCCTCTTTGCATTTTTCATCCCACAAGAATTTCTTGTTCCCTTTGAAAATTTGGTGAAATGGAAGACATTTGTTAGTTGATCGGGAGATAAAGCGATCGGGAGCTGCTATTTGCCCTGTTAATCGCTGCACTTCGTGAGTGATCTTGGGACCCATCATCTCTATAAAGGCTGCGATTTTTTTGGGGTTGCCTTCGATTACTCTTTCGGATACAATGTAACCGAGGAACTCGCCCGAGAATACTCCAAAGGAGCATTTAACTTGATTTAGTTTCATGTTATATTGATTCAGGATCGAGAAGCATTCTTTTAGCTGAGCTACATGGTCGCATTCTCGAGATGACTTGACCAGCATGTCGTCGATATAGACTTCCATGGTTTCACCGAGCTGGGGTGGGGACATTGTTTTTACTAGGCGTTGATAGGTTGCACCTGCGTTCTTTAGTCCGAAAGCATTACCTTGTAACAATAAATGCCTCGATCACTGATAAAAGCTGTTTTTCTTGATAATCTGGGGTTATCAGGATCTGATTATATCCGGAGAAAGCGTCCATGAAGGACAAGAGCTGATGGCCAATTGTAGCTTCTACCACATGGTCTATGTGCGGAAGTGGAAAGCTGTCCTTAGGACAAGCTTTGTTGAGATCGGTGAAATCAATACGGACTCTCCACTTCCCGTTTTTATTTTTGACGACTACCGGGTTAGCGAGCCAGTCGGGGTATTGGACTTCCCTGATATGTCCTACTCTGAGTAGTCGGTCGACCTCATCGTTAACTGTTTTAGCTCAGTCGAGCCGATCTTCCGCCGTTTTTGCTTGATGGACTTGGAAGTAGGGTCAATGTTTATGTCGTGAGAGATCACTTCTAGGATGATCTTTTCATATATGTTGTGGACCACGCGAAGTGTCCACATTGTCTTTAAGGAAGGTTATAATTTCATCCTTGATCGTGTTGGTTAGGTCTTCTCCAACACCAACGAACCTCTCGGGGTTGGTATCGTCGATGCAGACTTGTACAACAAGCTCTTTTTGAGGTCCGCAGACCGTGGGTCTTTTTGCGTTTGACCTATCATTCTGCGAAAGGTGCTGGCGGATTTTCCAGGAAGACTCTTACTGGCTTAAGAGATATTTCATCTTCCATGTCTGTCCTGCCACGGTTTGGAATTTACCTTCGAGACGATTCCCACCGTGTGGACCACTGGCACTCTGCTTGTTGGCATCACATGTTTTTTTAATTAGCATAGGGTTTTCGATGTGGCGAACAATTTTGGCACAATCTGACCTCTTGCTATCTTTTTTGTTTTGCAGTTGCGATCCCAGAGCCCGCGGTTTACGAGAACATTGTATCCTTGATGATAGCTATCCGGTAAGTGGAAGTTAGTTGGAAAACGTTCAAGCTCTCATGAGTTCGTCAGGCTTTCAGGATTCCGATTCCGGAAAGTTCAGCTCTTTTGTCCTCATGCTCGTCCATTCCTGCCCCGACAGAGACGACCGACTGTAGGTCATTAAAGGTAGTCTCATCACGGCAAAGGTATGTAATGTAGAGCCGGCTTGTTGCTATTTTTTATACTAATAAGTCTGCTTGTAATTGTGGTGTTTTTGCATGTCGCGTCGTAAATCTTTCAGATTCAAGTGACTCATCTAACTCTTTAGCCCCAAAAATAATCACCATAAGAAGAGGAAGGTCGGTGAGAGTTCCCGCACTGATTACGTGGTGCTCTTGGCTGCTCAACCAGCCCGCGCTCTGCGCATTTCTGAGCCAAACACTGCTACTCCGCCGCCGGCAAGGTCTCAGCCGCTCAATCCGCTATAGAGGTAGAGGGCCGAGTCCATCCGGCGGACGGAGGTGTGATCCGGTCATCTGCACCTCTTATTGAAGGGCTCGAGTCTTTTTCGCCTCAGTGATCGAGGCCAACCGAATCGAGTCATGGCGAACCCAATAGGGTTAATCCCAAGCCACCTGAGAGCTCCCTTTTCCGCTGGCAATTTTAGTATCCTCTAGGTTTTCTGATCACGGATAGCCCCGAGGAGATGGCTCGCCTTCTGTGGAATATCAAAGGAGAGGTCTGTACGCTCCCAGCCATTGAGGATATGGTCGAGAAGCAAGCCTACATCGAAACCCAAGCCTCAACCGTAAGGTAGTCTGTTTTTTGTTTATCGTGTCCATACTTTGATGGTTGTTTATTGTGTTAAAGGTTTGCTTTTTTTTTTGTAGGAAATCGAGAAGATCAATCTCTATGCTGCATTGGTCGAGCTTGGCCGAGAGAAGCAGCCTACAAAAGGGAGGTTGGAGAGATGGAGTCTCTCCGTGAGCGGATGAAGGCTGAGCTTGCTGTCTAGACGTCTCGAGCGGATGTGGCTGAAAATAGTCTCGCTGTGGAGAAGGCTGAACTGGTGGAGTCACAAATGGCGTTGAGGGGGCTCAGGAATAAGCTAAACGTATAGGAGACCGATCGGGATCGTTTTATGGCCAAGAGCGCCGAGAGAGTTTGCGACGCGTTAGTCATTCTCTAGGTTGGATCGTTATTTGTATATCGAGAGCTTGTCTCGGGGAATTCCGAGTTCGATCGTAACGCCTTAAAAGAACGCTTTTAGTTAGCCAATATGTGCGGAGAGGAGACGTTTGTGAGATCTTGTGTGGGGGGGGGGGGCAGCCAAGTTCTTTTTTGTTTTCTAGACATGGTCGTCTTGTGTTGTCTCTGATTATGGTTCGTGGGCTGAGTTCCTTGTGATTATTTTGCCGTGTATCAGATCGTTTGTTTAGTCTTTTTGAGTTAGTTTATTTAATAAGACTTTTTTACTAGAGGGACCGAGCCTGTCGTTGAGACTCATGAGATAAAATAAAGAAGTAAAATGAGGTAGGGGCTGCACTCGAGGGGTGAGTTTCCTACGTACCCTGTCAAGGGATCGAGCCTAGACATAGTTCGATTTTGAGAGAAGTACTTAGTGGTAGTACCTCTTGAGATTCATGGCATTCCATGGTTGTATCTCATGTTTGTCAATTAATGACAAAAGCTGTTTTTCTTGATCCTCTGGGTCATCAGAATCTGATTATACCCTAAGAAAGCGTCCATGAAGGACATGAGCTGATGGCCAGCTGTAGCTTCTACAATATGGTCTATGTGAGGAAGTGGAAAGCTGCCCTTAGGACAAGCCTTGTTGTGGTCGGTGAAATCAATACACTCTCCATTTCTCGTTCTTCTTTTTGACGACAACCAGGTTAGCGAGCCAGTCAGGGTATTTGACTTCTCTGATCTGTCCTACTCTAGTCAATCAACCTCATCGTTGACTTCTTTAGCTCAGTCAGGGCCAAGCTTCCGCCATTTTTGCTTGATGGGCTTGTAAGTAGGGTCAACGTTTAGGTCATGAGAGGTCACTTCCAGGTTGATTCCTTTCATATCTGTTGTGGACCACGTGAAGGTGCCCATGTTGCCTTTAAGGAAGGTTATAAGTTTATACTTGATAGGTTTGGTTAGGTCCGCTCCGATACCGATGCACCTGTCGGGGTTGGTATCATCGATGCAGACTTGTACAACGAGCTCTTTTTGAGGTCCGCAGATCGTTGGGTCTTTGTTGCGTTTGACCTCTCGTTCTGCGAGGTCATCATTTTCTGTTATTGCTATAATTCAGACTATTCTATCTGATGATAGCCATCTAGGTCGCATACTCGGGCGGCCTTTTGGCTTCCGAAGATCGTTTTTATTACATTAGGACCAGGAAATTTGACGCATTGATGGTATGTATACAGAACTGCTTTTATGGTGTAGATCCATGGCATGCCCATAATTGCATTATAGGGAGCTTGCATGTTCATTACTGTGAAGTCTATTTGTTTTAGTACTCCGGCGGCATTAACTGGTAGTCGGATTGTGCCTAATGAGTACACCATTTCACCGGCAAAGCATGTGAGAGCTGCTTTCTCACCATTAAGATCAAAGTCCGTAAAACACATTTTTCTAAAGGGAGTGTAAAACAGCACATCTACTGAGCTACCGGTATCGATCATCACTCTGGATACTCGAATCCAGATACGTCAGGCTCGATTATTAGAGCGTCGTCGTATAGTCTGTCCAGGCTTAGCGTGTCGCTATCCCAGAATGAGATTTTGTGGTTAGGTCCTTTCTTTGGAATGTTTTTAAAGGCCTTTCTTTGGAATGTTTTGACTGAGGTTACCGATTCACGGCAGAACTTTGAGCCACCATAAATGAAGTTGATGCTTTTTGGAGGTGGCATAGCCTTCCCTCCCCCCCCCCCCCCCCCCCCGGAAGTTTGAGGTGAGTTGTAGGTTTGGAGTTCGACTCCGCACTAGCCAAGTGAGAGGTATGATGCAACCTTTTTCTCGCTCGAAAAGTGCAAAGAGGACTGGAGCTCGAGTTTGCAATAACCAATGTAGTGGGTGGGCGGGAGACCTACTTTCAGCCAATGAGCAGGGTGGCTCAAGTTTTCAGCGAATGAGGTATATGTGTTTAGGTGTGGCGCATTCTGGAGCAGAGCTTTTTGAGGGTGGGCATATCCCTTCCTCCCCCCCCCCCACACCCAGAAGTGCGAGCTGAGCTAGAGCTCGTTCTTGTGCATTTTAAATGTAATGGGGGGGGGGGAGGAGACCATAGATTTGGGGTTACCTCCACAAAGGGTGAGGTTTTGAAAAATGGGCTCAATACTCTTTTGCCACTTTCGTGGGGCTGGTTGTGGAGACTCATGGTTCTCTTCCTCGGTGTTTCGGCTCGTCTTACTGGAGGTCACCTTATTTGTTTCAGGCTTAGGTGGGAGTTCGTCCTCTTCAGTAGTCTGCTCTTCTGATTTTTTGGTCTTGGCTTTTTCAGCCGAGAGGCGATCTTTCCTTCGTCATTCTTCTGAGGAATGTCCTTTCTTGTTATGATATTCGCAGAATTTGTTCTATTCAAAGGGTTTGTTATTGGACTTAGTGTCTTCGATAGCGAAGCTGTGTTGACCTTTATCCTTTGAATCGTTACTCGAATTCATGTTCGAGTTGTTTGTGGGAGCTGGATTTTCTATGACTATCCGCGATATTCTTAATCTCTTCTTCATGAAGTGCAAAGACTGGCACTCAAAGGTGCGCGTCATCAAGAGAGATTACTGATCTAATTTCGAGCTCCTCACAAAATCTGGAAATATACCAGAGTCCATGTGTGAGTACTCTGAGGGCTACGACCTCGTTCGGGTTAACGATCTTAGCTTTGACCTCTTTGAACATGTCTATGAAGTTTCTAAGGGATTCATCTCGACCTTGAGAAATTGCCCAAAGATCAGCCTCTGAGGCTTGTTTTTTATGTACACAAAGGAGTGTTTAAGGAAAGCCGAGGCGAGCTGGTTAAAGTTGTCTACGGAATTTCCTTCCAAGGCTGTGAACCATTCTAAGACGGGTTCGGCTAGGTTTTCGGAAAAGAAACGACAGTCGCCGACTTCTTTCTCGTAATCTTTTAAATTCACATGAGCTATCACTAGTCTGAATGCTTTGATATGAGCTCGAGGATCACCTTTTTCGAAGTATTCTGGAAATCTGATTTTAGATGCATCTGGGATGGGAGGGTTAGCAATCCTATCCGTGAAGGGAGTTCATCGAGTTTCCTCGATTACTCTGTCAATATTAGGAGCTGAGCTTATGGCTGAGTGAATTTGATTATTCGTCTGTTGCAGCTCAGCGTTTGTGTGATCAACGTATCTTTGGAAAGATCCGCGATCGATCACGGCTTGTTGGTCAGCAGGGTGATAATTCAAGCCGTTTGGTTGAACTTTTACTAGATTGTTCCCTATGGGGAGGTCTAAATCGAATTAAGTTCTTTCCCGTTGGGGAGCTCTCTAAGTTGTCTCGATGTGGAAAGAATGTCACACAATCTCGGCAACAGGTACCTGGATGGTTCATACCTTGTAGGCACTGTGACTTGCGGAGAAACAAGCCCGAGGTCAATTATGGTTAAGGTTCGTGCCTGACTAGTCGGGTTTTCATCGGGTCTTATCCAGACTCGAGGGTTTGTGCGATCAGTGGCAAAGATGTTCCCATTGGGAGGGTTATCTCCAACTGTGGTGCTAGATCGCAACGGAGCTTAATCCGCGACAGCACCTGAGGACGGAGTCACGTTTCCAAAGCATGTCAATTAAGTTCTCGTGGGAGCATCGTCTGGTGGGGTCAACTGCTCGGGAGCTGTTGTGACTGGTGCTTTCGAGCAGGCATTCGTGAGTTCTCGTTGTTCAGCTCCCGTTTTTTGATATCTTTATCGGATCTTTCTGATAGAGGATACTATGATCATCTCCACAGACGACGCAAAATTGTGGATCCGTAAATCCACAATAGAGATTTATGATTTGTAAAGCGGAGTTTTGTAGGGCTAGCACCTCAAAAATCACACGATGCTTCAAAAAACTATCTATAACAAAAAATGTGTTTCAGAATTATCTTGTATTGATGATAGAATGATTACAAATAAGATCTCAAGAGAGATTTTACAAAGAGCTCGTATTATATGTCAAATTATGGAAAAAGAAGTTCCTCGAGTTAAAGCCATTGAACTCCTTTTATAGACTTCATGATGTGCTCTCCATCCGTATATCTCATGATTCTCTCGTTGGAACGACCTACGTTCTCTCCGGACTGTTGAGCTGATATCGGAGTGATCCGTTTGACTAAATGAGCTTGACGGTTGACTTAAATATCGGGAACGTCCTTCCTTGATATGCAGCCGTTTCCAGTTGATAAGGCGGAGATATGATTGGCTTTGGCTTGGACCAGAGTAATGTCTTTACTGTCGACATGTTTAGAGATAAGGCCATTGGGCCTTATCGGCCCAAATACGGGTGCGGATTTTGGTACCAACTGTAATGCTTCAAGAAAGCTAAAGCGAGCTGGTTAAAGTTATCTATAGAATTTCTTTCCAAAGCCGGGAACCATTCTAAGGCAGGTCCAACAAGATTTTTGGCAAAGAAATGGCAGAAGACTACCTCTTTCTTGTAATCTTTCAAATGTACGCGAACTATCGCTAGTCTAAACACTCTGATGAGAGCTCGAGGATCACCTTTTCTAAAGTATTATGGAAATCTGATTTTAGATGCTTCTGGGATGCGAGCATTAGCAATCTTGTCCGTGAATGGAGTTGCCGATTTTCCTCAATTACCTTATCAATACCAGGAGCTGAAATTATAGCCTAGTGAACTCGATTGTTAATATATTGCAGCTCAGCGTTCGTGTGATCAACATATCTTTGAAAAGACTCGCGGTCGATTACGCTTTATTGGTAAGAAGGGTAATATGTCTGCCCGTTTGGGTGACCATTTACCTGGCCGTTTCCCGGTTGGGGAGGTCTAAAGTCGAATTGGGTTCAGGAGTTGTTCCTGTTGAGGAGCTCTGGAGGTTGTCTCGATATGGAAGCGATGTCGCATACCCTAGGCCACAGGGATCTTGATGGTTCAAATCCCGGAGGAAAAATTGGTGGAGAGGGCAGACACATAACTGGATGGTCTGTTGTTCCCATACCGTTTGAGTTCGGCAAGTTCGTAGCTAACGATGGCGAGCTCAGAAAGTTGGGAAGTGTCGAATACCCTCCAGTTTGTGCTGGGGTAATGAACTGTCTCGAGGCGTCAGGGTTGACATAGATCTCAGAGAGGTTCAAATGCGTTCGCGGAGGCGGACTTCCTCCGTTGATGAGGAGTCTCGTCTCGCTAGGGGGCTGTGATTGGGAGATCTCAGCGAATATGTTTGCGAGATCTCGTTCTTGTCAGTCTAGTCGAGCTGTTTGAGCTCGAGTTTTGAATTCATGGCTTTGAGACTTCTCGACCAACGTTGAGAGCATGTTATGGATCTCGGCCAGATCGTTAAGACTAGACATTGTAGGCATGGTGACTCGTGGAAAGACGGGCCTGAGGTCGGTTCTGGTCAAGTTTTGGGCCTAACTAGTCGTGTTTTCGTCGGATCTTATCCATACCCGGGGGTTTGTGCAATATGCGGCAGATTTACTCCCATTAGGGAGGTTGTCTCCATCCGTTGTGATATATTGCGGTGGACTCGGATCTGCGACAGCGCCTGAAGGTTGAGTCGCGTTTCTAGAACTTGTCAATTATGTTCTTATGGGAGCGTTGACCGGTGGGGTCAACTGCTCGTGATCTGTTGAGATTGGCTGTTTAGAGCCAGACTATGTAGGTTTTGTTTGTTTCAGCACTCATTTGGTTTTTCGAGATCTTTTATCGGATCTTTCTGATTGAGGATACTATAATTGTCCCCACAGACAATGCCAAAATTTGGATTCGAAAATCCACATTATAGATTTGTAATTTAGAATGGGGATTGTCGAAGGACTAGAACATGAAATATCACACAATGATTCAAATAACTATTTAAAACGAACAATGAGTTTCGTAACTATCTTGTATTGATGAAAGAATATTACAATGTATCTCAAGAGAGAGTTTATAATGAGCTCGTGGAGCTGTTTTTGTATGTCAAATGTGAGTGAAAAAGGTCCTTGAATTAAAGTCACTGAACTCCTTTTATAGCCTCCTTGATGAGCTCTCCATCCGTATATCTCGTAGTGCTTCTGTTAGAACGATTTTCGGACTGTTGAGCTGATCTCAGAGTGATTCGCTTTGACTAAATCAGCTCGACGGTTGACTTAAATATCAGACACTTTCTTCTTTGATACACAATCTTTTTCCAATTGATAAGGCGGAGATGAGATTAACTTCGGTTTTAGACCGGAGTAATGTTTAATATTAACATGTTTGAGAAATAAGGCCATTGGACTGGAGTAAAAAATCCAAGTGCGGCATCAAAATCCTAAACAAAAAGGGATGCATGACCCACCAATTAAACAAGAAAACACTAAGTATCTCTTCTAATATGTAGATTTTTTTTCCTCTTCCTTACTATAGATTATGTCAGCCTTGAGTTTCTTTTGCATTCTTAAGTTGTGATACCACATGTATAGGAATTTAGAGAAGGTTAAGATTGCTTGTGAAGGAAACGACAGAAGTTTTGTTAACCGAGTTCATGGCTTTGAACCACTATATTTTTTAGGACTTTTCTCCCAAGCTTCACTATGAGAAAGAGATTACGTACACCAATAATTTGTGATATTGTCTTCGATTTTACAGGTTCACTCAAAATGAAACAAGGATCAAAGGGGATTTCAATGAAATCTTAGAAGCTGAAGAGCACTCGTTATTCGAAAGTAACGGAACAATCCCACAGGGAATGAGAGACTTCCAGTCGGTTGTGCGTTATTGTGAACTCTTAGACATGTCGTATCAGGGTCCGTTATTTACTTGGAGCAACAAAAGGGACGGGGATCTCATTTGTAAGAAGCTTGATCGAACGTTAGTCAACAACGCATGGTCACAGAAGTATAACCAATCTTACTGCGTCTTTGAATCTGGTGGTTGCTCCGACCATCTTCGGTGCCGTTTTTACATAAAAGAAGAAATGATCAGAGTAAAGAAGCCATTCAAATTTGTAAATGTGCTTACTATGCATCCGCAGTACAAAGACGAGCTCGAACGTTACTGGAAAGACACAACTCCGTTATTCCACTCGACGTCAGCCATTCATAGATTCTCGAAGAAACTAAAAGGATTGAAACCGATCCTGAAGACACTGGGAAAACAATGTTAAGTGATATATCGCAGAGGACCAAGACAGCATATGAGACTCTTTGTAAATGTCAGGAGGAGACTTTACAAAACCCGAGTGAAGAACGGATGAGGAGGGAAGCAGAGGCTGATACGGTTTGGCAAAAGTTGCCTGATATCGAAGAGAATTACCTCAGTCAAAAATCGAAGTTACATTGGATGAAAGTGGGAGACAAGAACAACAGAAGGTACTATGACGCAATAAAGGCAAGACAGGCCAGAAACACAATCAATGAGATCAAATGCAGAGATGGGCGACTTGTTTCTGATCGAGAAGAAATTAAACAGGAGGCGGAGGGATTTTTCAGGGATTTTCTTACAATGAGACCACATGAGTTAGAAGAGGTCTCTTTGGACGAGGTCAGAAGACTGATGGGATTTTCATGTTCTGAAGAAGACAAAAAACAGCTCATGCGACAAGTCACATAGGAGGAAATAAAACAGGTTGTATTCACTATGCCTCGAAATAAATCGCCGGGCCCGGATGGATATACGACTGAGTTCTTCGTCTCCGCTTGGTATGTGATAAAGGATGATTTCATCACTGCGATACAATCCTTTTTCATGATAGGGTTCTTACCAAAAGAATTAAATGCTACAATTCTTGCCCTAATCCCGAAGAAGACATCAGCAATTGAAATGAAAGATTATAGACCGATATCACTATGTAATGTCATATACAAGGTAATATCGAAGCTGCTTGCTAATCGCCTAAAGGAACTTCTGCCAAAGTTCATTTCTCTCAATCAATCAGCGTTTGTCAAAGGCCGTCTCCTTCTTGAAAATCTGTTATTAGCGACGGAAGTGGTGAAAGATTATCATAAGGATTTGCCTTCTCCGAGAAGTGCTATCAAAATCGACATATCTAAGGCTTTTGATTCTGTGGAATGGGGATTCTTGAAGCAGGTTCTCAGATCTTTGGGTATACCGGAAGTATTCATTGGTTGGATTATGGTTTGTGTGTCGACACCATCGTTTTCAGTCCAGATTAATGGTGAGTTAGCTGGCTATTTTCGGAGTGAGAGGGGGATACGACAAGGATGTTCCTTATCACCCTACTTGTTTGTTGTTTGCATGAATGTCTTGTCTAAAAGAATTGATTATGAGGCTGAAGCAAGGAGAATAGGGTATCACCCGAAGTGTAAGAACATCAGGCTAACTCATCTCTGTTTCGCTGATGATCTAATGATCTTTACTGGCGGAGCGATCAGATCCCTGGAGGGTGTCCTAAAGGTTTTTGAGGTTTATGCGAAACACTCTGGACTAAAGATTAGTGTTGAGAAATCCACAATCTACATGTCAGGGATCTCTAATGATACAAGACAAGAAATGGCTCATCGGTTTGCTTTGGAGGTGGGTTCCTTACCTGTACGCTATCTAGGGCTGCCCCTAGTAACAAAGCAGCTCTCAAAGAATGATTATAAGCCACTAGTAGAGAAGATAAGAGGTCGAATCAGTACTTGGTCAACAAGACGTTTATCCTTTGCAGGTAGGCTACAGTTGCTGGTTTCGGTGATTAATAGTTTGATCAATTTTTGGATAGCTGCTTTCCGTCTTCCAAAAGGATGCATCGAGGAACTTGAGAGCCTCTGCTCAGCATTCCTCTGGTCCGGACCGGAACTGAATCCAAGGAAGACTAAGATAGCTTGGAAGGATGTTTGTATACCTAAAGCCGAAGGAGGTCTGGGATTAAGATCATTGGAAGACGCCAATAAAGTGTGTGTGCTAAAGTTGATATGGAGAATAGCTACTGCTCCTTCTCTATGGAGCAAGTGGATTTCAGTGAATAACTTGAGAGGGAAATATTTTTGGGCTATAGACGAAAGTACTTCTATAGGTTCGTGGATATGGAGAAAAATGCTTAAATATAGGCACTTGGCTAGAAATTTTTATAAGGTTCAAGTGGGCAATGGGCTGAATACTTCATTTTGGTATGATGACTGGAGCTCACAGGGTGTTCTAATGGATGTTCTAGGCAAGCGAGGTTGTATCGATATGGGCGTTCGGGTTGATGCTTCAGTGGGAGAAGTATTGCAACGAAATGAGAGAAGGAGACACCGAAATCAGGTTTTGATTCAGTTGGAATCTAGAGAGCTATCGAAGAAGCTCTAGAATCAGAGATGATGACTCCCCTTTATGGAGGTATAAGGGATACATTTTTAAAGCAACTTTTAGCTCAAAAGAGACGTGGAACCAAATTCGGATTCCACATCAAAAAGTGGATTGGTTTAAAGGCATATGGTTCTCATTCTCTACTCCAAAGTATTCTTTTATGGCATGGCTAGCTGTTCTTAATAGACTATCAACAGGTGATAGAATGCTGAATTGGAATGTGGGTGCGAACACAGCTTGCGTTCTATGTTCTGAGCCGTTGGAAACAAGAAATCACTTATTCTTTTCTTGTGCATACTCGAAGAGAGTTTGGCGAGATTTTGTCCAAGGGATTCTAAAAGATCAATTTACTGAAGATTGGGATGAAGTCCTTCCACTTCTCACCCGAGGCTTGGATCGATTGTCATCTTTCACCACTCGTTATGCATTCCAGCTATCCATTCATTCGATATGGCGAGAGCGAAATAGAAGGAAGCATGGAGAGCAACATGTCCCAGCAGAAACACTCAGTAAATGGCTAGATAAGACGATACGGAACCGTCTGAGTACGATCCGGGATACAGGAGATAAAAGATATGAGAATATCCTCATATTTTGGTTCTCGACGAGATTATAACCAACGTTTGTAAAAGTTATGACTCTTTCTATGTTCTTTTCAAAACTCTTCTGTAAAAAGTTTTTTTGAATATATTTTAACATATTTCAAAAAAAAAAAAACAAGGATCATACAAGATGAAAGAAAGATTTTTAGAAGTCGTAGTTTCCCTATTCTCCATGTCACTAAAATCAATTGGTCGAAACCAACAACATAAAATAATTTAAAATCCTATATAAAAGGGCAATGAACAAACTAAATGGATAAGTAAAAAATGCTTTTTATAAAAATATTCTACTTTTAAATTATTATCCCAAACCAGTGACAGACCTATGTGGTAGGAAAGGGGTCAACTAATTGATACCCTTCAAAAATACTCTTTGTCCCAATATATGGGAATTTTTAGAAGTTCAACTCTCGTTCCCCCAGGAGCCTTGTTATCTCAGGCCATTTTTGGATTGCATGTAAACGTGATGAACATATCAGGGAAACCAAAATGTTTACAAATGGCCAATTCATCCAGGTAACAATTCTTCATATATCTAGGACTGCCTGTATGTGTCGAGGGCAACAAAAAATTCTTGAACATGTTCACTCATATCCTCCACCCCGGTATCCTCATACTATTTGATAGAGTCATAACTGTCAGAATGCAATTTTTTTTTATTATGCTTCAAATACCTTAACCCGCTAGCCTCGATGGATGTATAAGAATCAACCAAAAACTGATGGAACAATCTCCTTGATCGAAGTAGAATGTCAGATTCATGTTTTCGATCTTGAATCCGGAATGCATACCACTGTCGCATACTTGTCGTATCCTTTTAAAACTTTTTTGTAGCGTGTGAGTCATGTTTTTTAGTCCCAGGTCTAAATCCATCTTCGCCGTAAACAAATATAAGCGGATACTGTAGGGTAAGATATGAAACATGAACCTCGCTGATTCTTTTAAGCCTTCCTGATTGTTTTCAAGCATAATATCTCTCTTATTCATTCCCAGTTGAAAATCATTTGGAATCAGTGCTGCAACTTCTGAAGCAGTGGGAACATTATATGTTCTGCCATCCGTTACACGAGTACTGATAATCCTCATGGTGAAAGCTTCCTCTGGATTTGTATTAAACCTATCACGAGCTGATCTAAACTTATCAACGTATGGATTCACCGAATTTAATATTTCCATTAATCGCTTGATAATTTGATCCTTCCATCCATCCTTCCTCGATTTCTGACCACTGCTATGTTTGCCTTTGTTGTACCACAAACGTAAATATTTGGTAAATCAGTACTGAAAGCAAATTAAAAACATCTATATAATATATATACCTGGGCGCATTGACTCGGTTTTGAATCTCATTTTCCATATCAACAATATATAGCTGTCCAAACTTCGCCTCTTTTCCTTGCAGTGGTCTCAAACTTCCCATTAAATGATAATTTTCCCCTTGCATCTGAAACATATCAGGTCCTCTCCCTTTCTTAACCGATCGATCAACATTTCCACCAAGGGAAGTAGATGAGAAGGAAATGTTGTAAGGCCTCAAGTTTCTCTGAAAATGTTTGTTGAGTTGATGTTTCCTTTAAATAGCTTTTCTAGTTCTTCCGGAGGCTTCATTAGATAAGGAAGCTGCACTTGCCCTTGCATATAACACAATGAAAATACAGGTTTAGTAGTTTTTCTGTGTCTACCAATTCGTTCTCCATACCACATCATAGCTCCACAATCACCACAAGAATAAGTTGGATCCCCTTCAGAAGAATACTCGTATGCAGAACACGAGTCATCATCTTCGCTATTCTGTTCTACATTAGGAAATATGCTATGATTATTATCAGAATAATCGTTATTTTCGTTGCCTTGTCATGATAGTTTAGTTATATCACCAAGAACAGTTCTTCCGTTTACACTGAATTGTCCTTCTGAATATGTATTGGTGTTTGCTGTAACAATACACATTAAAAAATGAATGTTGAGACTTGTCAGTAAAGTCAACACAAAAACAAAGAAGATTATAATAAAAATCTTACATGCAAGTACAAACTTACAGCAAAAACTCGATTTTTCGACGTCTTTTAGTAGGTTCAACATTTTCTATGTTTGAAATCATCTTTCTTTTGCTCGCAGGAAACCCTTGTACATCATTAGCCTCCTTGTTAAGATTCGCCGCAATATAAATTTTACTTCCATTTATATGTCCTGGTAAATTAGTTATATCACCAAGAACATTTCTTTCATTTCTATTGTATTCTCCTACTGAATCGTTTGGAGAACACAATGTACTGGTGTTTGCTGTGCAAAATACGACAATTTAAAAGTTGAAACATGTCAGTAAAGTATACAAATTATAATTTTTGATTTAGCCATCTTACATTTTACTACAAACTTACAAAATTGACTAACATCATCTCGACGTTTTTTATTAGCTGACAATTTTTCTCTGCCTGTATAGAAGAAAACTAACCATATAGGGAAATTAGAATTCTCGATAATATAATGATAACACATTATGGATCTTGATAACCTGATGTCAATTTCTTTTTGCTCGGAGGAAATTCGGGTGATAAAGACTGTCCTTCTACTGATGATACTATGCTTGAACTTCGAGGTGCATTTGTTAAATCACGTATTTGCCTATTAAAAATAGAGCTTAGTGGAACAGATCCCTGACTTATCATAGAATCTGGAAGTGAACATAGTTCAGTTTCAGCATGATCGTAGTTATTAAGTTACTTATCTTTTACTGTTCTTCCACGGTTGAGTTTGAAACACTGAGAATCTTTTTTTTTGGGTCATTCTATGAATTATAAAACAATAGAGATTCAAACATAAATAAATATATCTAATAAAAATAGTTAAAGAAGATTTGTTATTGGTGCAATTATTGACATAATTGTAACCTGATGCATATGGTTTCTACCACCTCAATGGTATGGATGCATTGTGGCAGCGTTTTGCTTCTTTCATTAACACAAGGATTAGTAAGTAGATATTAAACTTTAATTTCAAAACATTTAGTGAAATTTTTATATTAGAACAGGCACCAAAATACAAACATTTGTATAATTTGCAATAATATTATAACCAAATGTAAATAACTTTTAATATCTAATACGAAATTTAGTTTTCTTATATATCTTTCACATATTAAGTCGTATGAAAATCAGTTAATAGTTAACATGCTTGTTTGAAATATGAATATTCAAATATATTGTAGCCTATTTTAGAATCAAGAGAATATTTTAAACACCCTAAATATTGGTTAATTAGATATTGATCTAATCCAGTATAACTGCTAGTATCATTTCAGTATCTTCAATTCCTTAACAAATTGAATATATTTGATAAAAATACTGGATTAGTTATTTCAGCATCTTCATTTGATTATTGATATCTAACTAATAACAAATAAGGAATCAAAATTAATTTACTTAACATGCAAGTCTCATAAATATATTCAAATAAATTGTAGAGTGAATAAATATCTTCAATTGTACAATTTAAATTATTAATATAAGATACTCTAAACTTGATCTGTTTTTCAAAATATGACTACAATTTCGAGATGAAAATATAACAAAACAACAAACATTAAGGGTCTGATATTCATAAGATTTACCTTATAATTTGAAACAATCTATTTTAGTCAATAATATATAATTCTATTTAGTGCAACGTAATAAATATTCGTTCGTAAGATGCTTTATATAAAGTTTAACATCCACATGTTAAAATCAAAACATCCAAGACTTAAGTTTTTAAAACAAACATACAGAGGATCATTATCATCCTCTAACAAAAAAAAAACTCCTGTTTATTGAACCGAGGTACATCATTTAAAATATAAAATGTGAAAGGTTGAATTCTTCAGGAGACTGAGCATGCACTGGATTTGGAAAGCTAAATAACAGAGAAACAATGTATTAATAACTAGTCAAGATATTTCTTAACTAACAGACAAACAAAATATTAATAATAGTCAAGATATTTCTCAAATAGAGTAAAACATACATAACCTGTTGAGGAGTCCATTGAAGCCTGAATTATCAGTTTGATCGTACATAATTGCTGAATAGGCTCCTGTTCTCTTAGCCAAGTTACATCTATATTATAGAACAAATAAATATCATGTTTAAATCAATAATTCACAACAAAATTTGATAATGATAAAGAATGCTTATTAAGCACAAAACATTTCACATCTAATCTTACTGGATTCGTGCTTAATGTAGAAGCACCGAGGATTACAAAGAGATGTCTATCGGCATCTTTCGAAAACCTTCTTAGGAGCTCGTGGGCAGCTTTTCCAATTATCAAACACTGAAGACTCTGGAGGCTATTAATCAAAGTATTTCGAAGTTATATTATTCGATAAAATCAAATCTATTTACGAATTATATCCATATATATTTGAACATATATATGAGATTTGCATATTAGCTAACCTTATGTCACTAATGGTAAAATGCAACTTTGGTCCTGCCCAATAAGGTTGCAGATTTCCAACGTGTGTAACAACACCAAGAACATCTACACAGAATAATACAGTAAGATAAAACATCTATATATTAAATCTGGTAATTACATCTTCCATACTTTCCCAAAACGTTAGGCAAACTTCTTCACTATTATGATCGCAACAATATCACAAATCTGCATATTTATGGTTACCTTTCAGATATTCATCAACAACTCTCTCATCCAATATATCCGGAATCGATGGATATTCCATAAAATGACTATTAGAGATATTATCGTTAGTCAGGCAGAAAGTTGTGCATTCACCAAAGATGAGCTTGAAGTCGTGAGGAGTCGAGGAACCATATTCCGGACCCTGTACAACCCGAGCATTCGCAAGCTTAAACCAGCGGCCCTCACACCATGTTACGAAGAGGAATGTTGGCACATAAGAGACATGAAAAGTAGCCTATATTTTCACACCCTAAATCGATATAAGAAATTACTCAGCTAAACATGCAATAACCTTAAATAGAACAAATGAAAGAGTAAAAAAAGAAATTACTTCCTCATCGACCAAGAGCATCTTGATGCACTCATCTCCCAACTCGTGTGTCGAACACATCCAAACTCGCAAAAGCATTACTTTTAGTTCCCAGATGCAAGGAACAAAGCCGTTGATTTGGGAGATTTTTTGAAAAATCTGTGGAGCCATTATTGGGAATCGTTGAAATTTCAGAGAAATTGCCGAGAAAGAAGTTATTGTTTGGTTAAGCAGTAAGAAACTGAAACGTCTAGGGTTGAAAACTTAAATAATTTCTAAAAGTGGTGAGTAAAAGGTGTTATTCACTAAATGGAAACCCTTGGCTAAGTAAAAACGTTTGGGCCATAACCGTTTATAATTAACTGTCTTAGCCCAAATCGTTTGGAGTATGTACCATGAATTTACAAAACCATGAAAATACAAAACAATAACTCCACACATTTCGGCCTGTATTGCTCTAATTTTTAACTGCTTACAGTCCAACCCTTAATGTTTTAAAATATACATTAAGGATTGAAAATTGCAGTATTGCGAAGCTCTATTACTTTGTTAATTTGGAGGCTACATATTATGTTTCCGAAGCTTGTCTCTCTTAAATTCCCAACATTAGAGCAACACGAAAAACCATAAAATAGACATCATCTAAAACAAAAACAAAACAAAAACTTATAGTCCAACCCTTAATTTTTGAAAATATACATTAAGGATTGATAATTGCAGTATTGCGAAGCTCTATTGTTTTGTTAATTTGGAGGCAACCTAGAATCGACCTAACCTTGCATCTCTTAAATCCCCAACATTAGTATAATGCCAAAACCATAACAATAGCCATAGTAAAAACAAACAACAAAAACAAAAACAAACACAAAGAATGTAGAAACACGAATAAGATTCTTTAATGAAATAATATTGAAAAAGATGAGGAATAAATTTTCCACCAGCGATGTAGCGCAAGCAAGACTATGAAGCTGTTGGTGGAGGACATTAGTATTTACAGATTATTTCCTAGGTCAAAATGTTTAGAATATTATTGGAATATTCGAATGAAAGATTAAATTCTAAATATCTTTGATTGATATCGAATATTATGGTAACTGATTTAGAAACATTTTAAATTTGAATAAGCCTAATATAATTAGATTCCTAATCTGTTATGAAAGATATTGAATGATTTAATGCAAAATAAATGTTTTTAATTTGGACGGTTAGATTGAAATACTTAAAATGAACGGCCTAGATTAGAAAACGGGTTCCAGACTATATCCATTTAATATCCGCTAGATTGGACGACTATATTAAAACATCAAGAATGAATGTCGAAGATTTAAAAACAGGATCCGCGCTATATCCGATTAGGATCCGCGCTATATCTGATTAGGATCCGCGCTATATCCGATTAGGATCCGCGTGAAGAAAATATAAATCAGAAATATTCAACAAACGGTCGGATTAAAACACACACAAATAGACGGACACGATTAGAAAGAAGGATCCGCGAGAAAGCAAAACCCGGTCCGGATCCGCGTCCAAACGTGACCAAATATCCAAAAATTCCACTTTTATACTTAATGAAAAAATACACTCCCTAACGAAACCAAGATCAATTTTCGGGAATACAACATTTATATACCATGGACGGTTTCCTGTTTTTATAATATAGATTCACTACTCATTAGAAAACCATATATTCTACAATAACTAAGAACGACTCAAACTTCATGACCTCTAAGCAGAATCATCATAAATGGGACCAAGTTAAAATACTAATATTATAGAATGGTAGGAAGCATAATATTATACATATATTTTCCCTTCTTCACCAAAAAAAAAAAATACATATATTTTCTCAAAAGATTTAACTTCCGTGGTTGTGATGTCTCCACGAGAGAACTGGCCAACTAGAGGATTGTGCTCTGAAGTGTGGACCAAACATGTAATCATCGATAGGAGCTAAAATAAATTGTCGACTGTCGGTAGAAGAGGACATAACAAGTAAGTAGTTAGAAGCAAATATCAAAGAAAGCATCGCAATCAATCGTGAATTGAAGGCTTTTTTTTTCTTTTTCTTTCCAATAACTAGATCAGATTTCAGATTAATATTGATACAATCATCACGTGAATACTGCGATATTAAATAGTGCAGCTAAAAGAAATTGACAAACAAAGCGAAATAATTAGATTAAAGGCTATTTCATTTATCAAAAGTTCAAAATAATGTTTGTAATTACATCTAAAGATTCAATACATTACACTAAAACTTCAGCAAGCGTTTTCTCGACATGTACTGGGGTTTCAAAAGCTAGTCCTCAACCTTTTCTTCACTGAATCTGCAGAGGTGCTAGTCCTCAACATGTACCGGCAACTGGTTTTTTCTATTCCTTCGACACGAATTATTCTTTTGATTAGTGGGTTTGAGGTTGCAGCTAGATTCGCCAGAGCATCTGCAGAGGTGTTTTATCTTCCGGGATCCTGGTTAACTCGAATGAGCCAAACTGAGCCGTTAATTCGCGGAAAACTTTTATATAGGCGTCCATTATGTCATCCTTAGCTTCATATTCGTCGTGGCACTGGCTAGAAACGAGCTGAGAATAACTAATAGATGATAGTTCTCTAGTTTCAATCCCAAGCGAGAGCTTGAGACCGGCCACGAGAGCTTCATACTCTACTTCACTGTTATATGCTACGAAGCTGAGTCTGAAGGATTCCTCTAGCACCTCTCTCGTAGGGGTTACTAATTTGAGGATGCATTGTCAACATGGAGTGTTCATTTTTTTCAGGGGTGGCCTCTTTTGCGGACTGTGGTGTCATCTCGATGATGAAGTCAGCTTAAACTTGAGCTTTCACGCAAGTCATGGTGCGGAATACGATGTCGCACTCAATGATTTCAGTGGCCCATTTAGCTAGTCGACTTGATTGGCTTGGACTTTGGAGTATATTTCGAATAGGTTGTGAGGCTATCACCACAATTGAGTATGATTGACAGTAAGGTCGGAGTTGCGAGTTGACATGACCTGAGCTAGAGCCAGATTTTCCATTGTTGTATATCGAGTTATGCATCTATTAGTGTTTTTCTAACATATAAGATTTGTTTATGCTCGTTTTTCTCTTCGTGAACTAGTACTACACTTAATGCAGCAGATGACACTACGATGTAGAGGTAGAGCGGCTTTCACTCCACTTGTTTGGCTAGGATGGGAGGTTCGCTCAGATAGTTTTTAGTTGTTTGGATGCCTCTTTGCATTTTTCATCCCACAAGAATTTCTTGTTCCCTTTGAAAATTTGGTGAAATGGAAGACATTTGTTAGTTGATCGGGAGATAAAGCGATCGGGAGCTGCTATTTGCCCTGTTAATCGCTGCACTTCGTGAGTGATCTTGGGACCCATCATCTCTATAAAGGCTGCGATTTTTTTGGGGTTGCCTTCGATTACTCTTTCGGATACAATGTAACCGAGGAACTCGCCCGAGAATACTCCAAAGGAGCATTTAACTTGATTTAGTTTCATGTTATATTGATTCAGGATCGAGAAGCATTCTTTTAGCTGAGCTACATGGTCGCATTCTCGAGATGACTTGACCAGCATGTCGTCGATATAGACTTCCATGGTTTCACCGAGCTGGGGTGGGGACATTGTTTTTACTAGGCGTTGATAGGTTGCACCTGCGTTCTTTAGTCCGAAAGCATTACCTTGTAACAATAAATGCCTCGATCACTGATAAAAGCTGTTTTTCTTGATAATCTGGGGTTATCAGGATCTGATTATATCCGGAGAAAGCGTCCATGAAGGACAAGAGCTGATGGCCAATTGTAGCTTCTACCACATGGTCTATGTGCGGAAGTGGAAAGCTGTCCTTAGGACAAGCTTTGTTGAGATCGGTGAAATCAATACGGACTCTCCACTTCCCGTTTTTATTTTTGACGACTACCGGGTTAGCGAGCCAGTCGGGGTATTGGACTTCCCTGATATGTCCTACTCTGAGTAGTCGGTCGACCTCATCGTTAACTGTTTTAGCTCAGTCGAGCCGATCTTCCGCCGTTTTTGCTTGATGGACTTGGAAGTAGGGTCAATGTTTATGTCGTGAGAGATCACTTCTAGGATGATCTTTTCATATATGTTGTGGACCACGCGAAGTGTCCACATTGTCTTTAAGGAAGGTTATAATTTCATCCTTGATCGTGTTGGTTAGGTCTTCTCCAACACCAACGAACCTCTCGGGGTTGGTATCGTCGATGCAGACTTGTACAACAAGCTCTTTTTGAGGTCCGCAGACCGTGGGTCTTTTTGCGTTTGACCTATCATTCTGCGAAAGGTGCTGGCGGATTTTCCAGGAAGACTCTTACTGGCTTAAGAGATATTTCATCTTCCATGTCTGTCCTGCCACGGTTTGGAATTTACCTTCGAGACGATTCCCACCGTGTGGACCACTGGCACTCTGCTTGTTGGCATCACATGTTTTTTTAATTAGCATAGGGTTTTCGATGTGGCGAACAATTTTGGCACAATCTGACCTCTTGCTATCTTTTTTGTTTTGCAGTTGCGATCCCAGAGCCCGCGGTTTACGAGAACATTGTATCCTTGATGATAGCTATCCGGTAAGTGGAAGTTAGTTGGAAAACGTTCAAGCTCTCATGAGTTCGTCAGGCTTTCAGGATTCCGATTCCGGAAAGTTCAGCTCTTTTGTCCTCATGCTCGTCCATTCCTGCCCCGACAGAGACGACCGACTGTAGGTCATTAAAGGTAGTCTCATCACGGCAAAGGTATGTAATGTAGAGCCGGCTTGTTGCTATTTTTTATCCTAATAAGTCTGCTTGTAATTGTGGTGTTTTTGCATGTCGCGTCGTAAATCTTTCAGATTCAAGTGACTCATCTAACTCTTTAGCCCCAAAAATAATCACCATAAGAAGAGGAAGGTCGGTGAGAGTTCCCGCACTGATTACGTGGTGCTCTTGGCTGCTCAACCAGCCCGCGCTCTGCGCATTTCTGAGCCAAACACTGCTACTCCGCCGCCGGCAAGGTCTCAGCCGCTCAATCCGCTATAGAGGTAGAGGGCCGAGTCCATCCGGCGGACGGAGGTGTGATCCGGTCATCTGCACCTCTTATTGAAGGGCTCGAGTCTTTTTCGCCTCAGTGATCGAGGCCAACCGAATCGAGTCATGGCGAACCCAATAGGGTTAATCCCAAGCCACCTGAGAGCTCCCTTTTCCGCTGGCAATTTTAGTATCCTCTAGGTTTTCTGATCACGGATAGCCCCGAGGAGATGGCTCGCCTTCTGTGGAATATCAAAGGAGAGGTCTGTACGCTCCCAGCCATTGAGGATATGGTCGAGAAGCAAGCCTACATCGAAACCCAAGCCTCAACCGTAAGGTAGTCTGTTTTTTGTTTATCGTGTCCATACTTTGATGGTTGTTTATTGTGTTAAAGGTTTGCTTTTTTTTTTGTAGGAAATCGAGAAGATCAATCTCTATGCTGCATTGGTCGAGCTTGGCCGAGAGAAGCAGCCTACAAAAGGGAGGTTGGAGAGATGGAGTCTCTCCGTGAGCGGATGAAGGCTGAGCTTGCTGTCTAGACGTCTCGAGCGGATGTGGCTGAAAATAGTCTCGCTGTGGAGAAGGCTGAACTGGTGGAGTCACAAATGGCGTTGAGGGGGCTCAGGAATAAGCTAAACGTATAGGAGACCGATCGGGATCGTTTTATGGCCAAGAGCGCCGAGAGAGTTTGCGACGCGTTAGTCATTCTCTAGGTTGGATCGTTATTTGTATATCGAGAGCTTGTCTCGGGGAATTCCGAGTTCGATCGTAACGCCTTAAAAGAACGCTTTTAGTTAGCCAATATGTGCGGAGAGGAGACGTTTGTGAGATCTTGTGTGGGGGGGGGGGGCAGCCAAGTTCTTTTTTGTTTTCTAGACATGGTCGTCTTGTGTTGTCTCTGATTATGGTTCGTGGGCTGAGTTCCTTGTGATTATTTTGCCGTGTATCAGATCGTTTGTTTAGTCTTTTTGAGTTAGTTTATTTAATAAGACTTTTTTACTAGAGGGACCGAGCCTGTCGTTGAGACTCATGAGATAAAATAAAGAAGTAAAATGAGGTAGGGGCTGCACTCGAGGGGTGAGTTTCCTACGTACCCTGTCAAGGGATCGAGCCTAGACATAGTTCGATTTTGAGAGAAGTACTTAGTGGTAGTACCTCTTGAGATTCATGGCATTCCATGGTTGTATCTCATGTTTGTCAATTAATGACAAAAGCTGTTTTTCTTGATCCTCTGGGTCATCAGAATCTGATTATACCCTAAGAAAGCGTCCATGAAGGACATGAGCTGATGGCCAGCTGTAGCTTCTACAATATGGTCTATGTGAGGAAGTGGAAAGCTGCCCTTAGGACAAGCCTTGTTGTGGTCGGTGAAATCAATACACTCTCCATTTCTCGTTCTTCTTTTTGACGACAACCAGGTTAGCGAGCCAGTCAGGGTATTTGACTTCTCTGATCTGTCCTACTCTAGTCAATCAACCTCATCGTTGACTTCTTTAGCTCAGTCAGGGCCAAGCTTCCGCCATTTTTGCTTGATGGGCTTGTAAGTAGGGTCAACGTTTAGGTCATGAGAGGTCACTTCCAGGTTGATTCCTTTCATATCTGTTGTGGACCACGTGAAGGTGCCCATGTTGCCTTTAAGGAAGGTTATAAGTTTATACTTGATAGGTTTGGTTAGGTCCGCTCCGATACCGATGCACCTGTCGGGGTTGGTATCATCGATGCAGACTTGTACAACGAGCTCTTTTTGAGGTCCGCAGATCGTTGGGTCTTTGTTGCGTTTGACCTCTCGTTCTGCGAGGTCATCATTTTCTGTTATTGCTATAATTCAGACTATTCTATCTGATGATAGCCATCTAGGTCGCATACTCGGGCGGCCTTTTGGCTTCCGAAGATCGTTTTTATTACATTAGGACCAGGAAATTTGACGCATTGATGGTATGTATACAGAACTGCTTTTATGGTGTAGATCCATGGCATGCCCATAATTGCATTATAGGGAGCTTGCATGTTCATTACTGTGAAGTCTATTTGTTTTAGTACTCCGGCGGCATTAACTGGTAGTCGGATTGTGCCTAATGAGTACACCATTTCACCGGCAAAGCATGTGAGAGCTGCTTTCTCACCATTAAGATCAAAGTCCGTAAAACACATTTTTCTAAAGGGAGTGTAAAACAGCACATCTACTGAGCTACCGGTATTGATCATCACTCTGGATACTCGAATCCAGATACGTCAGGCTCGATTATTAGAGCGTCGTCGTATAGTCTGTCCAGGCTTAGCGTGTCGCTATCCCAGAATGAGATTTTGTGGTTAGGTCCTTTCTTTGGAATGTTTTTAAAGGCCTTTCTTTGGAATGTTTTGACTGAGGTTACCGATTCACGGCAGAACTTTGAGCCACCATAAATGAAGTTGATGCTTTTTGGAGGTGGCATAGCCTTCCCTCCCCCCCCCCCCCCCCGGAAGTTTGAGGTGAGTTGTAGGTTTGGAGTTCGACTCCGCACTAGCCAAGTGAGAGGTATGATGCAACCTTTTTCTCGCTCGAAAAGTGCAAAGAGGACTGGAGCTCGAGTTTGCAATAACCAATGTAGTGGGTGGGCGGGAGACCTACTTTCAGCCAATGAGCAGGGTGGCTCAAGTTTTCAGCGAATGAGGTATATGTGTTTAGGTGTGGCGCATTCTGGAGCAGAGCTTTTTGAGGGTGGGCATATCCCTTCCTCCCCCCCCCCCCCCACACCCAGAAGTGCGAGCTGAGCTAGAGCTCGTTCTTGTGCATTTTAAATGTAATGGGGGGGGGGGGGGGGAGGAGACCATAGATTTGGGGTTACCTCCACAAAGGGTGAGGTTTTGAAAAATGGGCTCAATACTCTTTTGCCACTTTCGTGGGGCTGGTTGTGGAGACTCATGGTTCTCTTCCTCGGTGTTTCGGCTCGTCTTACTGGAGGTCACCTTATTTGTTTCAGGCTTAGGTGGGAGTTCGTCCTCTTCAGTAGTCTGCTCTTCTGATTTTTTGGTCTTGGCTTTTTCAGCCGAGAGGCGATCTTTCCTTCGTCATTCTTCTGAGGAATGTCCTTTCTTGTTATGATATTCGCAGAATTTGTTCTATTCAAAGGGTTTGTTATTGGACTTAGTGTCTTCGATAGCGAAGCTGTGTTGACCTTTATCCTTTGAATCGTTACTCGAATTCATGTTCGAGTTGTTTGTGGGAGCTGGATTTTCTATGACTATCCGCGATATTCTTAATCTCTTCTTCATGAAGTGCAAAGACTGGCACTCAAAGGTGCGCGTCATCAAGAGAGATTACTGATCTAATTTCGAGCTCCTCACAAAATCTGGAAATATACCAGAGTCCATGTGTGAGTACTCTGAGGGCTACGACCTCGTTCGGGTTAACGATCTTAGCTTTGACCTCTTTGAACATGTCTATGAAGTTTCTAAGGGATTCATCTCGACCTTGAGAAATTGCCCAAAGATCAGCCTCTGAGGCTTGTTTTTTATGTACACAAAGGAGTGTTTAAGGAAAGCCGAGGCGAGCTGGTTAAAGTTGTCTACGGAATTTCCTTCCAAGGCTGTGAACCATTCTAAGACGGGTTCGGCTAGGTTTTCGGAAAAGAAACGACAGTCGCCGACTTCTTTCTCGTAATCTTTTAAATTCACATGAGCTATCACTAGTCTGAATGCTTTGATATGAGCTCGAGGATCACCTTTTTCGAAGTATTCTGGAAATCTGATTTTAGATGCATCTGGGATGGGAGGGTTAGCAATCCTATCCGTGAAGGGAGTTCATCGAGTTTCCTCGATTACTCTGTCAATATTAGGAGCTGAGCTTATGGCTGAGTGAATTTGATTATTCGTCTGTTGCAGCTCAGCGTTTGTGTGATCAACGTATCTTTGGAAAGATCCGCGATCGATCACGGCTTGTTGGTCAGCAGGGTGATAATTCAAGCCGTTTGGTTGAACTTTTACTAGATTGTTCCCTATGGGGAGGTCTAAATCGAATTAAGTTCTTTCCCGTTGGGGAGCTCTCTAAGTTGTCTCGATGTGGAAAGAATGTCACACAATCTCGGCAACAGGTACCTGGATGGTTCATACCTTGTAGGCACTGTGACTTGCGGAGAAACAAGCCCGAGGTCAATTATGGTTAAGGTTCGTGCCTGACTAGTCGGGTTTTCATCGGGTCTTATCCAGACTCGAGGGTTTGTGCGATCAGTGGCAAAGATGTTCCCATTGGGAGGGTTATCTCCAACTGTGGTGCTAGATCGCAACGGAGCTTAATCCGCGACAGCACCTGAGGACGGAGTCACGTTTCCAAAGCATGTCAATTAAGTTCTCGTGGGAGCATCGTCTGGTGGGGTCAACTGCTCGGGAGCTGTTGTGACTGGTGCTTTCGAGCAGGCATTCGTGAGTTCTCGTTGTTCAGCTCCCGTTTTTTGATATCTTTATCGGATCTTTCTGATAGAGGATACTATGATCATCTTCACAGACGACGCAAAATTGTGGATCCGTAAATCCACAATAGAGATTTATGATTTGTAAAGCGGAGTTTTGTAGGGCTAGCACCTCAAAAATCACACGATGCTTCAAAAAACTATCTATAACAAAAAATGTGTTTCAGAATTATCTTGTATTGATGATAGAATGATTACAAATAAGATCTCAAGAGAGATTTTACAAAGAGCTCGTATTATGTGTCAAATTATGGAAAAAGAAGTTCCTCGAGTTAAAGCCATTGAACTCCTTTTATAGACTTCATGATGTGCTCTCCATCCGTATATCTCATGATTCTCTCGTTGGAACGACCTACGTTCTCTCCGGACTGTTGAGCTGATATCGGAGTGATCCGTTTGACTAAATGAGCTTGACGGTTGACTTAAATATCGGGAACGTCCTTCCTTGATATGCAGCCGTTTCCAGTTGATAAGGCGGAGATATGATTGGCTTTGGCTTGGACCAGAGTAATGTCTTTACTGTCGACATGTTTAGAGATAAGGCCATTGGGCCTTATCGGCCCAAATACGGGTGCGGATTTTGGTACCAACTGTAATGCTTCAAGAAAGCTAAAGCGAGCTGGTTAAAGTTATCTATAGAATTTCTTTCCAAAGCCGGGAACCATTCTAAGGCAGGTCCAACAAGATTTTTGGCAAAGAAATGGCAGAAGACTACCTCTTTCTTGTAATCTTTCAAATGTACGCGAACTATCGCTAGTCTAAACACTCTGATGAGAGCTCGAGGATCACCTTTTCTAAAGTATTATGGAAATCTGATTTTAGATGCTTCTGGGATGCGAGCATTAGCAATCTTGTCCGTGAATGGAGTTGCCGATTTTCCTCAATTACCTTATCAATACCAGGAGCTGAAATTATAGCCTAGTGAACTCGATTGTTAATATATTGCAGCTCAGCGTTCGTGTGATCAACATATCTTTGAAAAGACTCGCGGTCGATTACGCTTTATTGGTAAGAAGGGTAATATGTCTGCCCGTTTGGGTGACCATTTACCTGGCCGTTTCCCGGTTGGGGAGGTCTAAAGTCGAATTGGGTTCAGGAGTTGTTCCTGTTGAGGAGCTCTGGAGGTTGTCTCGATATGGAAGCGATGTCGCATACCCTAGGCCACAGGGATCTTGATGGTTCAAATCCCGGAGGAAAAATTGGTGGAGAGGGCAGACACATAACTGGATGGTCTGTTGTTCCCATACCGTTTGAGTTCGGCAAGTTCGTAGCTAACGATGGCGAGCTCAGAAAGTTGGGAAGTGTCGAATACCCTCCAGTTTGTGCTGGGGTAATGAACTGTCTCGAGGCGTCAGGGTTGACATAGATCTCAGAGAGGTTCAAATGCGTTCGCGGAGGCGGACTTCCTCCGTTGATGAGGAGTCTCGTCTCGCTAGGGGGCTGTGATTGGGAGATCTCAGCGAATATGTTTGCGAGATCTCGTTCTTGTCAGTCTAGTCGAGCTGTTTGAGCTCGAGTTTTGAATTCATGGCTTTGAGACTTCTCGACCAACGTTGAGAGCATGTTATGGATCTCGGCCAGATCGTTAAGACTAGACATTGTAGGCATGGTGACTCGTGGAAAGACGGGCCTGAGGTCGGTTCTGGTCAAGTTTTGGGCCTAACTAGTCGTGTTTTCGTCGGATCTTATCCATACCCGGGGGTTTGTGCAATATGCGGCAGATTTACTCCCATTAGGGAGGTTGTCTCCATCCGTTGTGATATATTGCGGTGGACTCGGATCTGCGACAGCGCCTGAAGGTTGAGTCGCGTTTCTAGAACTTGTCAATTATGTTCTTATGGGAGCGTTGACCGGTGGGGTCAACTGCTCGTGATCTGTTGAGATTGGCTGTTTAGAGCCAGACTATGTAGGTTTTGTTTGTTTCAGCACTCATTTGGTTTTTCGAGATCTTTTATCGGATCTTTCTGATTGAGGATACTATAATTGTCCCCACAGACAATGCCAAAATTTGGATTCGAAAATCCACATTATAGATTTGTAATTTAGAATGGGGATTGTCGAAGGACTAGAACATGAAATATCACACAATGATTCAAATAACTATTTAAAACGAACAATGAGTTTCGTAACTATCTTGTATTGATGAAAGAATATTACAATGTATCTCAAGAGAGAGTTTATAATGAGCTCGTGGAGCTGTTTTTGTATGTCAAATGTGAGTGAAAAAGGTCCTTGAATTAAAGTCACTGAACTCCTTTTATAGCCTCCTTGATGAGCTCTCCATCCGTATATCTCGTAGTGCTTCTGTTAGAACGATTTTCGGACTGTTGATGATGCGATTTTAATGGAGAAGATCCTTGTCCTTTGATGCACTTTGTGAGTCTGGTTGTTTGATGGATGAAGAACAGAATGGATGGACTGATTGTATGATTTCGAAACAGGGAAATGAAGGAAACTTCCTGAAGTTTGCGGAATGACTTCAAGACTTTCAAACTCGGTTCTTCTAGGAGATAAACACCAAAAGAAGAATCCAAGACGAATGGATATTACACACCATTCAGATCAAACACTTTCAGAAGTTTTAGAATAAAAAGAAGTTTGATAAAAGTTCAGAAATGGCTACAAAGAGTTTTAAATAGAAAATGCAACAAGGCTGCATGAGAAGCAATTAACACACCTAGGAAATAACACAAGACCAGAATTAAACACTTATTTGAATCTGAAAAATGACCCTTTAGACTCCATTTTCGTAACTCTTCTTGGGCTGGAAATTATCAGCTTGTTTTGGGCTCTTCTTGGACTTGTAATGGTCATAAGATAGGCTGGACTTGATATCTCCTCCATTGGGTTGAATTCTGGATGCTATGCCATGGTCTGGATCAACAAATGGGTGATTTGAATGTGAATCATTTGCCTCATTAAAAACCTTGTCAAGAAAACCCAGTGGGACAAAACTTGACAAGGGAAAAAGAGTACAAATGAGACACATGCCCATTTGATGATCATGTATCAAAACCAGTGAGGTTAAGATAACATCTTTTCCATACTCTTTCTCCGCTCTAAGCGCATCCTCTGGTTCAAGCTGCTCCTCAACTCCGAGCTGATCCTCTGCTACAAGCTTAGTTCCATCAGGTTCAAGCTCCATGTATTTAGTGCTGGGCAGGATCACATCATCCCCTCCCTCTTGAAAAGGATTTGACCTCAAATCCAGTTCATATGCAATGAAATGAACTATGTCTGGTGGCTCCTCATTTGTACCTGCAATGTAATCAATACCTTTGGCAAAGAGCAAGTGCATTATTACAGTCATGGAATAATAAACATATGAACATGTCTCAGCTTGAATAAAAACATTATCCTTTTCATGTTCCTCTTCTCTAAGACAAGAATTTGATCCCAAATATTCTTTGAACAAACTTAAATTTTTCTCAATGTTTTCTGGATGTAATAAACTCATAATCATAGTTCCAATAGCATGAGAAACAAACAGAATCAAAGAAGTACTTATCTGAATGAGGCTCTGGATATTTTTGCAACTTTTTCTCATCAAAGCTATTGGTGTTGGATCTGGGGGTTCTTCTTGGATCATGGAAGCATCCTTGACGTATTCATGCTCCATTGGCTCAAGGAAAACTTGCACAGCCATCTTCTTAAGCCACACATGGTAGAGCCACGTTTTTGGGTCATGAAAACTCTGCTCTCCATCCTGTATAGTCACAGCAAAATCTCGAGACAAAAGATCATGGGTGCAAAAGCTATAATCATGTCTACTAGTAAGCATTTTCCTACTTAGATCATCTAAAACAAAATTCACATGTTTAGCAGGATCATCTAAGTTAAAACTCAGAAAGCTATCATAGTAAACAACCTCTCCAAAGAATAGTTCAGCAAAATTCGAAGCTCTAGTTAGTTTATCAATACTTTTCAAAACAGAATTCAGCAAAGAACAACTAGGCTTACACAATTTATTTCTATCAAATATAAAACCTCCATGCCTAAAGAACTTTTTGTGCTCAAACTTTTCACAAAATGGGAACACATTCTTCAAGTTATCATTTGAATTGTAAAGCATTCTAATGTGTTCAAGTTCCAACAGTCCAGCATTAGGGATAAGAAGAGATGCATACCTTGGAATTATTGTATCAGCCACAATAATTTCCTTACCTTGCTGGGAATTGTGTATGATCATAAGTAATGCATCTGGTGGTTTCTCTTTGATTGTCAGTTTTCCCAAATACTTATGCTTCTCCATGGTTCCTGTTCCTTTCTGAACACTCATAGGGCAGAACAAGTGCATTATACTTGAAGTAGAGAATTCAAAAACATGATATTTCAAAGTTGATTTGCAAAAATCATTAAACTGATTTGATTCACTCAACAAGTTTTTAAGCAAATGATTCAATTCAGGAAAAGCTTTAAACAATGCATAATCTGTTTTAGTTCTAAAAAGCTCAAATGCATTGTTGCTAAACAAAGAAACTCTTAAAGAAGAGTTAAATTCATGAAACTCGTCAAACATAAAATCTTTTGGCTTAAAGAACTTTTCAGGTGTGAATGTTTCAAAACTTGGAATCATTTTGTCAAAAACAGGGTTTGAAACACGAAACTCTTTCACATTTTCTAAACCAAAGCGTTTTTCATCTTCAGCAGAAATCAAAATAAACACATTAGGTTCAGTCCTAGCCAAGTCAATTTCCTTACAGTGCTTTCTTGGGTAGTCAAAAGGAAATGGCATAAAGACTGATTCTGGGACGAGTTGGGTTGGCCGCTCCAAGTCACTAACCAAAGACAAACTCCCTTGTGTTTCTGCTGGTGATTCTCCTTGTGGTTCCTCGTCACGGATGGGTGGTCTCTCCTTTGGGTCATCTACTGTCTCCTTAGAGTCCTGCAAAAGAGAAGAACTCTCACTCGGAGATGGCAGCTCCGGTGCAATGTTAGTTAAACTCGTAGGAGTTTCTTTAGAATCAGTCACAAGAACCTTTTCTTTCACGTGAGGAGGGTTAAGAGATTCACTTACAACCTGTCTCATTCTTTGTTTTAGAATTAGCTGATCTTCTTGAATTTCATTTGGTGTCATTGAGATCAGACCAATCTTTCCTCCTTTGTACTTGAACGAATATCTGTTCTTGAGAACATCTTGGGTTGCTTGATGTTTGTTCTGCCATGGTTTTCCAAGAATGATGTGACATGATTCCATTGGTAGGACATCACACAAAACCTCGTCCTCATACTTTCCAATGGTTAAGGAAATCATCACTTGGCAGCTCACTCTTAATTTGTAATCATCATCAAGCCATGGATGTTGCTTCACTTTTAATCCAAGCTTTTTAACCATGTATTCACTGGCCACATTATTGCAACTCCTTTTATCAATCATGAGGCTGCACACTTTGCCTTGAACATGACATCTTGTGTAGAACTTGGTTCCTAAACTTTCTTCCCTAAATGCTGCAAGACTCTCATCCAACATCTTAGCCAAATTTGCAGTGACTGCTTCAACCAAGGCTTTATTTTCTCTGACACGGTTGTGTTCTTCCTGATCATCAGTGTTCACCATGTTTCCTGTCCACAAAGAAATCACAGAACAAGTAAGGAGTTCTTTGATAAAAGGAAACAAATCAGTTTTTACAGAAACAATGAGATCAAACAAATCTGTTGCAGGGAACTCTAACAGACACAAGAGCAAGTTCAGCCACGAAATTTGATACAAATTGAGTAGTTTTCTTGCACAAAATGAGTTTAACAACAAATGATACTTTCTGGGTATTAGATTTCGAATTTAAACTCTCAGCAATCATTAAACAGGCAGCAACAATCTGAAACAGGGTAAACTGCAGAAAACAGAAAACTATGAACCCTAATTGATCAGATCAGAAGCCCAAGAGTCAATTTCGAAATTCAGAACAATTCCCTAATGATCTGCAAGTAAATCTTAGTTCTAACAGGTTCAGATTCGAATTTAACAAGAACAAACCCTAGAACTAACAAATCAGACATAAACAAACGATTCAGATCAGTAGAGAGATGAAAAGACACAACCTTTCACAAAGTGGCTCTGATACCACATGATGCGATTTTAATGGAGAAGATCCTTGTCCTTTGATGCACTTTGTGAGTCTGGTTGTTTGATGGATGAAGAACAGAATGGATGGACTGATTGTATGATTTCGAAACAGGGAAATGAAGGAAACTTCCTGAAGTTTGCGGAATGACTTCAAGACTTTCAAACTCGGTTCTTCTAGGAGATAAACACCAAAAGAAGAATCCAAGACGAATGGATATTACACACCATTCAGATCAAACACTTTCAGAAGTTTTAGAATAAAAAGAAGTTTGATAAAAGTTCAGAAATGGCTACAAAGAGTTTTAAATAGAAAATGCAACAAGGCTGCATGAGAAGCAATTAACACACCTAGGAAATAACACAAGACCAGAATTAAACACTTATTTGAATCTGAAAAATGACCCTTTAGACTCCATTTTCGTAACTCTTCTTGGGCTGGAAATTATCAGCTTGTTTTGGGCTCTTCTTGGACTTGTAATGGTCATAAGATAGGCTGGACTTGATATCTCCTCCATTGGGTTGAATTCTGGATGCTATGCCATGGTCTGGATCAACAAATGGGTGATTTGAATGTGAATCATTTGCCTCATTAAAAACCTTGTCAAGAAAACCCAGTGGGACAAAACTTGACAAGGGAAAAAGAGTACAAATGAGACACATGCCCATTTGATGATCATGTATCAAAACCAGTGAGGTTAAGATAACATCTTTTCCATACTCTTTCTCCGCTCTAAGCGCATCCTCTGGTTCAAGCTGCTCCTCAACTCCGAGCTGATCCTCTGCTACAAGCTTAGTTCCATCAGGTTCAAGCTCCATGTATTTAGTGCTGGGCAGGATCACATCAGTTGAGCTGATCTCAGAGTGATTCGCTTTGACTAAATCAGCTCGACGGTTGACTTAAATATCAGACACTTTCTTCTTTGATACACAATCTTTTTCCAATTGATAAGGCGGAGATGAGATTAACTTCGGTTTTAGACCGGAGTAATGTTTAATATTAACATGTTTGAGAAATAAGGCCATTGGACTGGAGTAAAAAATCCAAGTGCGGCATCAAAATCCTAAACAAAAAGGGATGCATGACCCACCAATTAAACAAGAAAACACTAAGTATCTCTTCTAATATGTAGATTTTTTTTCCTCTTCCTTACTATAGATTATGTCAGCCTTGAGTTTCTTTTGCATTCTTAAGTTGTGATACCACATGTATAGGAATTTAGAGAAGGTTAAGATTGCTTGTGAAGGAAACGACAGAAGTTTTGTTAACCGAGTTCATGGCTTTGAACCACTATATTTTTTAGGACTTTTCTCCCAAGCTTCACTATGAGAAAGAGATTACGCACACCAATAATTTGTGATATTGTCTTCGATTTTACAGGTTCACTCAAAATGAAATAAGGATCAAAGGGGATTTCAATGAAATCTTAGAAGCTGAAGAGCACTCGTTATTCGAAAGTAACGGAACAATCCCACAGGGAATGAGAGACTTCCAGTCGGTTGTGCGTTATTGTGAACTCTTAGACATGTCGTATCAGGGTCCGTTATTTACTTGGAGCAACAAAAGGGACGGGGATCTCATTTGTAAGAAGCTTGATCGAACGTTAGTCAACAACGCATGGTCACAGAAGTATAACCAATCTTACTGCGTCTTTGAATCTGGTGGTTGCTCCGACCATCTTCGGTGCCGTTTTTACATAAAAGAAGAAATGATCAGAGTAAAGAAGCCATTCAAATTTGTAAATGTGCTTACTATGCATCCGCAGTACAAAGACGAGCTCGAACGTTACTGGAAAGACACAACTCCGTTATTCCACTCGACGTCAGCCATTCATAGATTCTCGAAGAAACTAAAAGGATTGAAACCGATCCTGAAGACACTGGGAAAACAATGTTAAGTGATATATCGCAGAGGACCAAGACAGCATATGAGACTCTTTGTAAATGTCAGGAGGAGACTTTACAAAACCCGAGTGAAGAACGGATGAGGAGGGAAGCAGAGGCTGATACGGTTTGGCAAAAGTTGCCTGATATCGAAGAGAATTACCTCAGTCAAAAATCGAAGTTACATTGGATGAAAGTGGGAGACAAGAACAACAGAAGGTACTATGACGCAATAAAGGCAAGACAGGCCAGAAACACAATCAATGAGATCAAATGCAGAGATGGGCGACTTGTTTCTGATCGAGAAGAAATTAAACAGGAGGCGGAGGGATTTTTCAGGGATTTTCTTACAATGAGACCACATGAGTTAGAAGAGGTCTCTTTGGACGAGGTCAGAAGACTGATGGGATTTTCATGTTCTGAAGAAGACAAAAAACAGCTCATGCGACAAGTCACATAGGAGGAAATAAAACAGGTTGTATTCACTATGCCTCGAAATAAATCGCCGGGCCCGGATGGATATACGACTGAGTTCTTCGTCTCCGCTTGGTATGTGATAAAGGATGATTTCATCACTGCGATACAATCCTTTTTCATGATAGGGTTCTTACCAAAAGAATTAAATGCTACAATTCTTGCCCTAATCCCGAAGAAGACATCAGCAATTGAAATGAAAGATTATAGACCGATATCACTATGTAATGTCATATACAAGGTAATATCGAAGCTGCTTGCTAATCGCCTAAAGGAACTTCTGCCAAAGTTCATTTCTCTCAATCAATCAGCGTTTGTCAAAGGCCGTCTCCTTCTTGAAAATCTGTTATTAGCGACGGAAGTGGTGAAAGATTATCATAAGGATTTGCCTTCTCCGAGAAGTGCTATCAAAATCGACATATCTAAGGCTTTTGATTCTGTGGAATGGGGATTCTTGAAGCAGGTTCTCAGATCTTTGGGTATACCGGAAGTATTCATTGGTTGGATTATGGTTTGTGTGTCGACACCATCGTTTTCAGTCCAGATTAATGGTGAGTTAGCTGGCTATTTTCGGAGTGAGAGGGGGATACGACAAGGATGTTCCTTATCACCCTACTTGTTTGTTGTTTGCATGAATGTCTTGTCTAAAAGAATTGATTATGAGGCTGAAGCAAGGAGAATAGGGTATCACCCGAAGTGTAAGAACATCAGGCTAACTCATCTCTGTTTCGCTGATGATCTAATGATCTTTACTGGCGGAGCGATCAGATCCCTGGAGGGTGTCCTAAAGGTTTTTGAGGTTTATGCGAAACACTCTGGACTAAAGATTAGTGTTGAGAAATCCACAATCTACATGTCAGGGATCTCTAATGATACAAGACAAGAAATGGCTCATCGGTTTGCTTTGGAGGTGGGTTCCTTACCTGTACGCTATCTAGGGCTGCCCCTAGTAACAAAGCAGCTCTCAAAGAATGATTATAAGCCACTAGTAGAGAAGATAAGAGGTCGAATCAGTACTTGGTCAACAAGACGTTTATCCTTTGCAGGTAGGCTACAGTTGCTGGTTTCGGTGATTAATAGTTTGATCAATTTTTGGATAGCTGCTTTCCGTCTTCCAAAAGGATGCATCGAGGAACTTGAGAGCCTCTGCTCAGCATTCCTCTGGTCCGGACCGGAACTGAATCCAAGGAAGACTAAGATAGCTTGGAAGGATGTTTGTATACCTAAAGCCGAAGGAGGTCTGGGATTAAGATCATTGGAAGACGCCAATAAAGTGTGTGTGCTAAAGTTGATATGGAGAATAGCTACTGCTCCTTCTCTATGGAGCAAGTGGATTTCAGTGAATAACTTGAGAGGGAAATATTTTTGGGCTATAGACGAAAGTACTTCTATAGGTTCGTGGATATGGAGAAAAATGCTTAAATATAGGCACTTGGCTAGAAATTTTTATAAGGTTCAAGTGGGCAATGGGCTGAATACTTCATTTTGGTATGATGACTGGAGCTCACAGGGTGTTCTAATGGATGTTCTAGGCAAGCGAGGTTGTATCGATATGGGCGTTCGGGTTGATGCTTCAGTGGGAGAAGTATTGCAACGAAATGAGAGAAGGAGACACCGAAATCAGGTTTTGATTCAGTTGGAATCTAGAGAGCTATCGAAGAAGCTCTAGAATCAGAGATGATGACTCCCCTTTATGGAGGTATAAGGGATACATTTTTAAAGCAACTTTTAGCTCAAAAGAGACGTGGAACCAAATTCGGATTCCACATCAAAAAGTGGATTGGTTTAAAGGCATATGGTTCTCATTCTCTACTCCAAAGTATTCTTTTATGGCATGGCTAGCTGTTCTTAATAGACTATCAACAGGTGATAGAATGCTGAATTGGAATGTGGGTGCGAACACAGCTTGCGTTCTATGTTCTGAGCCGTTGGAAACAAGAAATCACTTATTCTTTTCTTGTGCATACTCGAAGAGAGTTTGGCGAGATTTTGTCCAAGGGATTCTAAAAGATCAATTTACTGAAGATTGGGATGAAGTCCTTCCACTTCTCACCCGAGGCTTGGATCGATTGTCATCTTTCACCACTCGTTATGCATTCCAGCTATCCATTCATTCGATATGGCGAGAGCGAAATAGAAGGAAGCATGGAGAGCAACATGTCCCAGCAGAAACACTCAGTAAATGGCTAGATAAGACGATACGGAACCGTCTGAGTACGATCCGGGATACAGGAGATAAAAGATATGAGAATATCCTCATATTTTGGTTCTCGACGAGATTATAACCAACGTTTGTAAAAGTTATGACTCTTTCTATGTTCTTTTCAAAACTCTTCTGTAAAAAGTTTTTTTGAATATATTTTAACATATTTCAAAAAAAAAAAAACAAGGATCATACAAGATGAAAGAAAGATTTTTAGAAGTCGTAGTTTCCCTATTCTCCATGTCACTAAAATCAATTGGTCGAAACCAACAACATAAAATAATTTAAAATCCTATATAAAAGGGCAATGAACAAACTAAATGGATAAGTAAAAAATGCTTTTTATAAAAATATTCTACTTTTAAATTATTATCCCAAACCAGTGACAGACCTATGTGGTAGGAAAGGGGTCAACTAATTGATACCCTTCAAAAATACTCTTTGTCCCAATATATGGGAATTTTTAGAAGTTTTTTCTTGTTTCATTTTATTTGAGTTTTCTCAAGTTCTAATACAAATTTATATTTATTTAATATGTTATAGCTATTAATATTCTGCAGTATTTGTTGTTATTGGTTAGAATATTTCAAATTAAAGGCTAAATAATAAATTTTATGTAAAAAAAATATTCATTATTTTTTAAATCCCAAGCTTTTAACTAAAACATCTTACAAAATGTGGCAGAGGGAGTATACAATTTTAGTTTTAAGCTAGAATATATAAATGTTAACAATTCATTTTGTTCAAATGCCACCTCTTTGTTTTTAGTCTATATTTAAAAGCCCTATTTTAATTTTGTTCGTTTTAGTGAAGGTTACATTTAATTTTTGAATCCATTTTAAGTTTAGAGCTAAACACTTATTTTAATCTGAAATTTTTTTAAACTGCAATCTACTTTTCATTTTTACATTTTTTGAGTTACATATATTTTTATTAAGTTTGGTTCCCTTTAAAAAATTAAAAGAAATATGATAAATTATAATAAGTTATATATTAAAACTATATTTTAAAATAATTAATTTAATTTATGACTATGGTAGAAGAAAAGTTTTTTGGGTCCGCTAGTGACCTAAACCATCGTGTTTCTCAGTTTGATGTTATCTACTATTTATTATTTACGAAGTCGAATTATTAAATCGTTGATATGGAAGATTCTTGGTCAATCAAAAATATGATGTCAATGATGACGTGGCTTTAATGAAATGTTTTGATTGGTCGAGATTTTTTCACATTAAAAATGAATCAAAATTCATTTAAGAATAAATTATTTTTTAAAAAAATCGACAATTAATCAAATTCAATTAAATGATATTTCTTAAATATTCAATTGTAATCTTAAATTATTCCCTAAATTTTTATTACAATTAATATTTAGTAATTAATAGATTTTCTTATTTTTCAAATTAAAAAAACCCCCACATAAAGTTTAGCAACTAATAACTATCAATAATAATGAGCAAATTTTAAATTATGGCAAATGTGATGAATCATATATAGCCTACTAACTAAAATATAAGATTTCGAAATTTATATTTAAATTCGTATAGAATATTTTAATCTTCCAATAGAAGATTTTGAAAACTTAGTCCACCTCTAAATAATTTGATCCTTATAATTAGAGCCTCTACCATGCTCATAGAACATCCACATATCGATATATTTTGTTATATTCTATCGAAATTAACATGGTTTTAATTTTTGTGGTTTTTAAGAATTTGCAGGTTTGTTTCATACCAAGCCAAACGAAAGGTATTTATTTCTTACAATTAATCAGAGTTTAAATTTTTTTATTGTGCCATTTATGATTTTGCAGGTTTTTCATACCAAACATTACGAAAACGTATTTATTTCTTATCATTATCTTCGTTCAAATAAAATATGAATTTTTCTTTAAATATTTTGGTATTATGCTCAACAGATAGAATATGTTTCGTACCATTGTTTTCAAACGATTTGTGTGATTTATGCATCATCGACATGGTGACTGTTACATGGTCATTATTGGATAACTTTGAGTGGCAAGATGGTTATAAGACACATTGAGAAGATAGTTAATAATTAAACAGTGTTGGTGAAAATTCATCGGTTTCAAAGAAGATTAAGCAGGAAGACAAGGAAGGATTAAAGAGAAGGATAATTTAGAATATTTTGTGTATGTTCTTTTGAGTTCAATTTTTATACTGTTATTGTTGCATTATTAAATCACGTTAGAATAATTAAATTTCGTTTTTCCTATCTTACATGTCCATTTAATCGCTACTTTTGTTTTAGCTATTCTCAATAGAACAAATTTTTGTACATAAAAATCCTTATAAATTCATTTGTCTACGGTGATTAAGTTATCCAATATTACTCACTGAATTATCTTTTCGACGAGATGTATTGTTCAAACAATCACATTTTTAAATAAATATTAAGATCAACGTGAAAAAAAACTTGTCATGTATCATAAGCAAAATCCATCTTACGCAAGCCCACTTGGCATATAAAAAAAACTTATCCCGTATCCTAAGCAAAACCTATCTTACACCATCAACATCGAGAAAATCAGAAGTTAGCATTTCGTTAAGCAATGCTGGTGAAAATTTATCGGTTTCAAAAAAGATTAAGCAGGAAGACAAGGAAGGTTTAAAGAAAAGGATAATTTAGAATGTTGTTTTGTATTTTATTTGAGTGAACATTTTGATACCGTTATTTTTGCATTACAAAAGCACCTTGAATTATTAAATTTTATTTTTCCTATTTTAGATGTCTATTTAATCCCTTATTTTGTTTTAATTGTTTTCAATAGAAAAAGTGTACTATATTTTAATTAGGATTCCAATATAATCTTTGTACAATGAAATCGTTATTCTCAAAAGAAATCTTAGTAAACCAAAAAAATATAGGAATCTCAAGCTTTTTCCTACTATTGTTTAACTTATATATGTTGTACGCAAATCATCTACTATAAACTATAAGTATATGGTTGACTTCAAAATCTTCTTTTTTTGCCCAAAAATTTATTTTGCTTCACGAACATAATATTTTCTACTATATATGCAACCATGTACCAACTAATATCCTCCAATAAATTCTTTAGACATCTACTTCCATCAATAAGTATTTGTTTTTAAAGACATCATTTCCTTAAGGAAATACAATATATAATTCATATTTCAATTGCGCGTTAACATATATTGCGGAGTAAAATCTGCAACAGAATCCTTTAATTAAAATCGACCTATTCTTCTATCAATTAAACTCCTATTCTCTCGATGCAATATCTTTCTTACTTTGATTCTTCTAAGTATGGAGTAATATTTTTAATAGTATAAATATATTTTTAAAAATATTATGAAAAGAGGTGGTTCCGAATCTGATACAGAAAATCATTCGATGTCTCCTCCATTACAGAAACATGAGAGTTTTGTATTTCTAATTCATTTTTACTATATATGGTAACCATTTATAGAATTTTGTCTTAGATGGAAGAAGATGCCAGAACAAAGGGACTTCACCTCCTTTTCAAAAAGGTTTGAATTTGGTATAAAATATCATGCAATTTATGAGAATGAGATGATGTATTGATAAAATTATACTTATATTATCAGTAGGTAGACCCTCAAGCAAGTCTTCGCGGACATCTTTAAAAAGAAAAAATGGTTCAAGAGAAAATAGTAGTGGATATATTACTCATATGCGAGATATTCCTTGGAAAACACATGTTTCAAATGAAACTGTTAGTCGAAAAAATCACTACAATATTCGTGATAGTTTTTCTTTGCTTGATCTTTAATGCTATTTAATATTTGAAACGACAATCCTCTTTTGTATTTTAAAATTTTCAAAAATGTCACAGGGACAAAAAGTTTGGAATGCATAAGTGATAGCTCAAACCCCATATTGCTACTGACCATGGAGTCAGTTGTGACCTCAGGTTTTGCATGTCTATTACTCTATTAGTAAAATCCAATATTAATTTTCTGACCAATAACGGGATAATACTCTTTTAATGCAATTTCAAGCTACTTCATCTCAAAGAATAAGAAAAGCGAAAGCCAAAATACATACTTTTCATCATCAGTAAATGTGGAGGAAGCCCTGTTTAATGTTCCCTCTATAACTGAGATTAATTATCATGGTCAAGGTATATAGTAACATATAATCAATTTACAAGTATAAAACTATATAATTAAAAAAATCAATTTGTGTTATTTTTTTTAACAATACTGACAGTATTCTATTTCAGCTTTTGCAAACAAGTATGCCGATGTAAGTGAATCTGATGATGAAGATAATAAAACAGATATAGATTCAATTGAATAAGATAGTGGTGATGCATCTCATCACATGCACAATGATGTAGATAATCATAGAGAAGTTCTAACGACAACTAGTGTCGATCATTCCATTTTAGATGACTCTACTGGTATGTTTTAATTTGTTTAGTTTTATCACGTATTATTTAATCTACAAAATCTTAAACAACAATCCTCACAATTAACATGTTACTTTGACGATGGAGATCCATCTTATAATTGCCAAAACTGTAGAGCATACATGTGGCATGGAGAACAGATAAGAAAAAAATATAGACAATTGTTGCCAAATTTTACAATGTGTTGTAAGAAAGGAAAAGTCGTCCTACCGAATCTGAGAAATCCTCCAATGGCGTTATTAGAATTACTTTTGAATGGTAGTGAATTGTCCAAACATTTTCAAGAATTTATTCGTGCTTACAATATGATGTTCGCGTTTACATCACTTGGAGGGAAGATTGATCATACCGTCAATGATGGACGTGGACCATATGTTTTCAAGATGCATGGTGAAAATTACCATCGAATTTGTGCTCTCTTCCCAAACCTTGAAGAGTGTCCTATGCTTTTGCAGCTATACATTTATGACACGTTAAATGAAATTACTAATAGAATTGCGGCATACGAGTAATAATTTTTTACTTTCTCTAAATACTAATTGTATGTTCTACATATGATTGATAGTAAGATTTGGGAATGTTAATTATATTTTTATAGGGGCGATAACGATAGAGATATAGCAAAATTGAGGATTCAAGTAGTCGAAATATTGAAGAATATGTTAGATGAGGTTAATCCTTATGTTGCCTCATTAAGGGCAGCCAGAGATAGATTTGATGTTACCCAAGATACTGGTTTCCGACTCAGATTCATTGAAAGTAGAGCGTCAGATGCAAGGACTCATAATATGCCAACAAAAGATGAAAAGGCTACACTTATTCCCAGAGATTTTGTTTGTAACATGGAGACAAGGGACATTATATTGGAGACAACCGAAGGAGGCTTTCATAGGATTAGTGAACTTCATCCAACCTACTTGCCTCTCCAGTATCCAATTATGTTTCCATACAGAGAGGAAGGTTTCCGATTACAAATTCCTATAGGTTTGACTGATGATGATGGAAGGAAGAGGAAAGTTATTCCTATGCGTGGATTTTTTACATATGGAATTTGTGAAAGAGTTGGTGAGGCTCCTACAATAAATAGATGTGGAAGATTGTTTCAACATTTTTTGGTTGACGTATATACGATGATTGAATCCAACCAGTTGCGTTATGGCTGAGGCGGGAGGTGTTAATGTTCTAAAATAAGGTCAACACATATTTATTTCATCAAGTTTACAAGTGGTTTTAGGTATATGCATCAGCATTATTTGGATGCAATGGCTAGATGAAAATACTTAGGTTTTTCTAGCTTTTCATTACTTTTACATGCAATCCTAAGTGGCCGGAGATAACCAAATACCTGGAGAAATATAAATTGACCATCGAGGATAGACCATATATCATTTGTCGAATTTTTAAAACAAAACTTGACAGTTTGATCACCGAATTAACAAAAAAAAAGGAGGTGTCTTTGGAAAGACTGCTGGAGATATATATATTTTTAGGGCTACATTATTTACCTATTCATCTAAATATATACTATATATATTGTGAGAGTCGGAACTCGCACAGTCAAAACTTGTAGAGCTGAACTTTTAGGGAACATAAATCACAAAAGTAAACACACCGAAATAGGAACCCAAATGATATTTTATTGATAATAGATCGAAAAAGAGAGTACAAAGAACAAAAGAGGCTAAGAAAATTGCTAAGTGTTAAGTCTAGATGCTAGGGTTTTTTGAGATGTCTAAGTCGTAGGAAGTCCATCTCCTTATACCGACGGCAAGTCGGCTTCGAGAATCTTTGTCCGCAAGATATTCAGAAATCTTCATGTTATCGTCTCTTTCCATTTCCGTTAAGATTTACATTTTCAGCTCGGATTTTCCTCTTCTACTCAGAGATATCTTCCTCTTCCCTTCTTCGAGTTTATCCTCTTATTTTTGAGACTATCTTTCCGAGGCTTAACCTATTTTTCCGAATGGGCTGAAAATGGATGGTCTGAGTCCGCTCGGGCATAGACTTCTTTATTCGGCCCAAAGTCTCGAAAATACGAATCTTGTAGGTTGGGCCCAAATTTGTATTTCGTCTGACTTTAACCGACGATTTTGGTTTAACCGCTAGGAACGTATAAGTCGATGTTTGTGAAGATGGATTGTGGCTAGTTGCGCATCCGAAGAAGGAGATATCGGCAAATGTTTGATCATACGATCTAAGTGGAATATCCATTCAGAAAGTTTGAGAAGTAAATTCAGCTCGGAAGTTTCCAAAGAATGCTTTCAGCTCGGAACTTCCGAAGGGATCGATTTTTGCTCAGAAGGGAACTTCCGAAGGGATCGAGCTGGTTTAGCTCGGAAAGTCCAAGCTTGTTAAGCTCGGGAATCCGAGCTGGTTTAGCTCGGATCCGAGCTGATTCAGCTCGGAAATTCCGAGCCGGTTTAGCTTGGATCCAAACTGGTTCAGCTCGGAAGTTTCTTGTTCGTATGTTTCGTCTATCCATAGCTTATGTCGGGAGATGTGTTTGTCCGATCGATACATTCGGATGTTTTGGTGAATAGTTTTGTCCGTTTCTTATGAAATGTTATCCGTTCGAAGCTTTTTGTATAAAATCTTGTTCATACAAAATGTCATCGATACAAAGTGCTTTGTATAAATTATTAACATCCGTGTCCGATTGTTTAGGTATGATTTGCGGCTATTATTTTCGCCGATGAGATTTTGACCCCAATAGTTAACCCCCAGCTGGTCAGACTCATGTACGATGGTGGCGAGGTTCTTTAGTATTCAAGCGAAAACAATTGTCCGAAAGGCCTGGTTCGACTATTCTTTGTTTCGGAGCCGATTCACTTGTGCATAGCTCGGCCGATCTTGAGATCACGCTTAATCACGACCAACTGTGTCGTGATTAGCGTAATTACAAGCTTGACCGAAAATGTGATTATGTTATGAGTAATCATGTGAAATTATAAATATTCTTCCTTCTCCCTTCATTTCTTCACTCATCTCATTCTCTCTAGATTTTGAGTAAGTTTCCCTCTATAGTTTCTCTCTTTTTTTCTTGAATATCCTTGAACGTTTTTAATTGAATACTCTTCAGGTTATAGCTTTTGATCTTCTATAGGTTTGTACCACCATTCGCCAAATCCGTTTTCCAGAAGATTGTGATAGCTAGGACGATGTATCTTCCGTTCTCTCAGAGTGAACCTCTTCCGTTGTCCCATCGTTAACTCGTGAAGGCCCGAAGGAAAGCGGCGGCAGAAGAAAAGAGACGGAAAAGTGAAGAAAATGTGGCTGAGGTTACTGGAGATGGACGGGAAGCGGCGACAGATCTCTCTCGCTCACCGTGCGCCTTTGGGAGCAGTCTTGGTATTGGAGGCTCAGAACATTCCGCCTGAGATGAGAAAGAAACGGATCAGGAAAGCACATGATGTTGAAGTCCCTCGATCCTCCCCGAAATCTCCCCGAGCGTTCCGAGTTCCAGAGGTCCCATTTACGACAATGTCTAAGAGGTTGCAGGGTTCTGCTCGGGAGTGTGGCACGCGGTTGATGTCCCCGTTTAGTATGAGGACATGACCTGTGGCGGTTTGCTTACTCACGCAGGCCAAGATTTCTTAAAGGTAAATTAAAGTAGAGGTCTGCTCTCTTTGATTTGAATGGTTCGTTTACTGAGGTAAATTAAAGTAGAGGTCTGCCGAGTCCGAGAGAGAAATCCGTGGAGCTCAGGCCTTGTTCCATAAACATCTTGCCGACAACCAGAAACTGGAGCGCTCTCTTTCCGAGTTAAAAGCTACGTATAAAGGTCAAGCGGCTTAGTTTGAGGTGGCGCGGCGTTCTGTTGATGCCGAAAGGGTGGAGGCCCTTGCCGAATCTGAAACCCTGAGATTGAAGGTTGCGGAGGAGCATTCTTCCCGCGAGGTTACCTTGAAATATGTGACCAAGAGAGGGAGGAAAGGTATGTTTGATAAGTTCTCGTCCACTTCAAGAAACTTCGCGGTATTTTTTCTAAGCTGCCCGCGGCCAAGAAAAGGCATTGTGACTTCATCGAAACGAACAACAACCTTGAAATGATTGTCGCGCAGAAGGCGCAGGATCCTCTGGCGTTCGAAGTTGAGGAGGAGCAGCTCGAGAGTATGAAGGCAGAGCTTATTGCGAGTGACGTCCCTGAATACGAAAAATTGATGGCCGAGGCGGAAAATTGTTTCAAGTTTTTTCCGTTCTCGAGAGATTCTGACGGGCCGTTTCAATGGGACAATTCCCTCATTTACGAGGCGGAATCGGCCGGTGTATCCAATGTCTATGGATCCTACCTCTGAAAATCGAGTTTGTTTGTGTTATTTCTTTAGATGTTGTTGCTCTTTCTTTCCGGAACGGTTGGTCGTTCCGTTATGAACCCTTCGCTTTAAAATAAAATGCTTTTGTTTTTAGTTTTCGAGACCATTTTCCGGTTCTTTTCAGAATCTACGGCTGGTTCTCGACTGTCGCATTTTGTTTTGATTAAGCATAAGCGTCGTGTCGTGTACCAAATTCTTAGAGATACCCAACAAAATTTATTCGTAGAACAAAATTGGGTTAGCTCGGAAAATCCGACATAGTTGGCTTGGAAGATCTGAGCCGGTTAGTTCGGAATTTCTGAGCTCCATTTCAGAATTTCCGTGCTGGTCGGCTTCGGAATCTCCGAGCTTCATCTCGGAATTTTGGAGTTGGTCAACTTGGGATTTTCGAGCTTCATCTCGGAATTTCCGAGCTGGGTCACTCGGATTTCCAAATATGCCAGGTTTGTGGGAGAGCGAGCGATTATTTTTTCGCTGTATCGATTAGTTTTGGACAGTTAAACGGGTTTCTTACGAGGGAGGATTGCTCCTCCCCCCTGCTTTGAGACGAGTGTGCTCGGAAGCGTCTTACTGGGTTTCGAAATTAAGTCCGAAGATTAGCGATACGTACTCTTTTTGTGGACTTTTAATGATTAGACAAGTGTGCTCGGAAGCGTCTTACTGGGTTTCAAAATTAAGTCTGAAGATTAACGAGATGTACTCTTCTTACGGACTCGTAATGATAAGACCAGTGTGCTCGGAAGCGTCTTACTGGGTTTCAGAGTTTTACATTTAAATTCAGTACTAGTGCGGGGGTTTCCCGTCTTATCTTCCCGTCGTCGGTCATGTACCCAATAATGACATTGTCGAGACCAGCGTGTTGTGTTTCCTGGGTTTGAACTTTCCATTCCTTTTTCCGTGAGACTTTCCTCTTACATTTTTCGTTGCCGATAGTGAGCTGATATCAATTAGACATACCTTTCAAAATATCAGACCAAGATATACTTGGATATAACGTCATTTTACACGTGTGCTGAGTAGCCTCATACTGGATTTATGGGGTCTACTATCGACTCTAGTACAGGTGTGGGGGTTTGCTCGACTTATGTTCCCTTCGCCGATAATAAACATACCTAGGCGGCATTTAAAATTTATATAGCGCGCTTTTATCCGTTTGTTGGATGTATAGAGCCTCAGTCAGTATAGGACATGCTGGCTAATATCCAAAAGGATGTATTTGTTTGTCTGTTGCAGCCGTCAGCAGACAAGATGAACTATTCCTAACAATCATGCACTCGACCAGGTATGACGTGATAGTAAACGAATTCTAAGTTACGAGATTTATATCCTAATTTCAATCTATGAGAAGTAAAGTAAATGAAACTTAGAATGGGTTTATTTTTTGTTACTGGAAAAATCCAAACGGTTGGTTAGGGAGTTGAACTTTTGCGGATACGTTGTGCATGTGGTTATGATCCATCATCTTGAGTTTCTGAAAATGCGTTGAACGAATCGGCTTTGTGATCTGAAAATCATGAAGTCTATGCGAGTTCGTTTTGAAATTAATCGGACGGATTTCCTTTTTGGTCGAGAGGGGTGTCTCGCTTGGATGTCCGAGTTGGTTTGCTCGGAAATTCCGAGCTGGTCCATTCGGATTTCCTAACTGACTTGCTTACAAAATTCTGAACGGATATGCTTGGGTCGCATGGGAATTCCGAGATGACTTGACCGGAGTTCCTGTGCTGACTTTCCCGGATTTTTCGAGCTGACCTGCTCGGGCTATTTTGTCTTGCCGAGCTGATTCACTCGGATTTCCGAGATGGCATGCTCGAAGTTTCCGATCAGATGTGCGGATGGTTCTGCGTGTCTGATATGCTAAGAGTTTAATCCCTACAGTTACGTTGCAAGTGCACAGACGTGACTAGTAGAATATAGGGGTCGAATCCACAGAGACTCAAGAATCTTACGATAGATTATAGAATGTCGAATTAAGCTAGGTAAAGCAGAGAGTAAGCAGTAAATAATGAAGAAAGTAAGTAAACGAGTGTATGCAATCAGGCAAAGCGTCAGGTCAAGGGAGTTCTCAGGAAATCAGGAATATAGGCAATCAATCAATTATGATCGAATTAAGAACTGTTCTAGAACTAGAATCACAGAAGCATAAGAAACCAACTTTCGTTGCGAGTATTATCTATGTTAAGCAACCTAGAAAACCAACTTTCATTGCGAGTTCTAGAGATTCCAAACATGCATTAATCTCAGGTTCTTTCGTTCACCATTTCCATAAGCCAAATTTCTTTGCGAATAGTTCAATTGCTCATCTAGGTTCTTTCTAGTTAATTAACCAAATGTCGTTGCGGAAATCAACCTAACATCAAAAATCTAAGTAGCTAATTCAGATTAAGCATTAAGAACAACCTTAGATGAAGAACTAGAAAGTATGAATCTCCACATATTGATTAACCTATAATTCCATGAAATCCCTTATGAGAATCCCTAAACCTAACATGTAAACTACTCAGACATGATCAATGAAACAGAAATCATAATGAATAGAAAACCAAATATCATAAAAGGGATAAAGAAACACGGGTTCGAAATCTCTTCTCTCTCGAGTACAAGACCAGCCCCAAAATCTCTCAATCTCTAATAGAATAAAACTTAGCCTAAACAATGGCTTAAAAACCTTAATATAATAACTAAAAACGTTTTGGACTTCTTTGTAATTATGAGAAACTTCTGGGCCAGGCTGCTAATATCCAAAGTCTTCTTTAACCCGCGAGAATTGTCTGACCACAATGTGTGTCGATCGACACTAAATGTGTGTCGATCGATGCTGAGATCGATTCTCGCCAGTGACTTCTTCTTCTCGCACAAATGCTTCAAATAGCTCCATAATGCGCCATAATATCCAAATGTGCTCCAAACGTACCTAGACCTGTAAAACACATGAAAAGACTCCAAAACACACTAAAAGACTCGATAACAAAGACATATACCATGGTCAAAAGTCCTAAAAACCATGATATATCAACTCCCCCACACTTGGCCTTTGCTTGCCTTCAAGCAAACATAAAACCAAGATCAGGAGAAGAAGTTTGAAAACTTCATAAACTTGTTTCAGCGTAAGAGCACCACACTCAGATTCCCCTTAGTAAGCCACATGAAAATGAACCTGCCGACATCAAGACCAACATGTACTTCCCCCACACTTAGAAATTGTCCTGAGTAAACTCCACAATCACATTCAGAGCATTCAAATTCACCATATTGACTTCTGTAATCTAATAAGTACGGTCTCACCTAGGGAGTATCGATCAAAGAACACATGGACTCTTACTCTGTTAGCACCTGACCACCATGCTATCAGTTTCTGGTTCCTTTCTTCTACTTTTCCTTCCTTAGCACTGATTTTTCCCACTGGGTATCATTTTATTTTTTCTATCAGTGCTCTTCCCGCATTGGGGTGTACTTTGGACATATTTCCATGGATGCACATGAGGTAATAGAGGTCTCTACCACTCCGGCGACCACTTCGAAGCTACTAGCTTATCCACAATTTATCTCTCTTTTTTTTACTTTCAAGAAAGGGGAGAAGGGAACCATACTTGAACAGGTTTACAAGCTGTGTCAGAACTAACAGAGGAATCCGACTCAAAGTATACCAAACCCCTTAGTGAGAAAAATTAAGTCAAGTTAAGCGCGAAGTCAGTAATGGATTCTCTATACCTGAAGTGATATGGGTGTCCTCAGTATGCTGATCTGTGTGGGGTTTTCTAATAGTCATAGATTATCTGCAAACTCATCAAATGCTTACTTAGATTCCTGCAACGGTGGTGACTTCCTCAAAAAGTCCATGTTTCCTACTCAATTTGACTCAATAAAACAGACTCTAAGAAAACAGAAAACGGTGCGTCAGCGGCTACCTCCCCCACACTTAAACAACACTATCCACAGTGTTATAGAAGCTTGGGCTCGGTGAGAACAGAAATCAAAATGAACAGATTCTGAAAAGTGTCAGAACACTTACCTGTCGTCGGCTTGTGTCGATCAATGCTCAGGACCGCATCGATTGACACAAGGCGAATTAGCTCACGGTTTTGAGAGAACCTCTGATTGAACCACAATCGAAACGGTGAAATTTGCAATAAACCGTTGAAGACCTCTGCGTCGATCGACACACAGGACCGTGTCGATCGACGCTAGGCAAATACGACCTGTTTTCACGTCTTGAACACACCAAAACAAGAAAATCAAAGCACACAAAATCAAAACGAAAAATAATAAGAAAAACAGACTTACTAGTGGGTTGCCTCCCACTCAGTGCTTGTTTTAAGTCAGTAGCTTGACTATGAGAAGGAGATCAGACTTATGGGGGATTCAACAGAGGCTTGGATTGCCTCTGTGAATGTCTCCTCATCCAATGTGGTGTATAAGCAGTGGAATCATGAGATTGCCCAAGGAAAGAATGACTAGAACCAGGGTGGAGCGAAGCGTGGGTGGGATACTGCGTTTCCCTGCATTCACAACAATGCGGTTAGGAGGTTTAAGTTTAGAGGAATCATACCTTTGCTTTGGTGGGGGAAGATTCTTTGGAGCTTTATGCTTAGTAGCAGTTGCAGGCTCTGAAGATGTTAGAGAAGGCTCAAGATGAACCACCATCCTCTCTTCTCCAATCTCTATCTCAGGCTCAACTTCAACACTGAAGCTTTGTCTGTCAATGGTGGATCTCTGCAGCTTATCCATCTTGAACTGCAAAGGCTTATCTCCCAGGTGAATATCAATCAGACCCCGTCTCACATCAATCACTGCTTCATCAGTAGCAAAGAAGGATATACCAAGCAGTGGAGGATCATCTGGCTCAGTTGCATACTTCAGCACAACAAAGTCTGTCGGAATCAAGTAGTTTCCAACTCTGATAGGAATGTCCTCAAGAACTCCTTCTGGATACCTCTTCGATCGATCAGCTAGAATAAGAGAGATTCTAGTAGGCTGGAAATCCATCAGTCCCAATCTCACAGCCACAGAGTAAGGCATGAGATTCACACCAGATCCTAAATCACACAGAGAACGCTTAAAGCTGTCCTTGAAGATGGAACAGTCTAACACAAAGACTCCTGGGTCTGGAAGTTTATCTGGAATCTGGTTCTGCAGCACTGCACAGACCTGTTTAGATAGCACCAATACCTCTTCTTTCAAATCTTCATCAGTAGAGATCATCTTCTTAGCATATCTCTTCAGAGAAGGGTGGTTCTTCAGAGCATTAGCTAGTGAGATCTTAACAAGCTGCTTATCCATCGCTTTCATACATTTAGCTTCATCTAGCTCCTGTTTGGACCTCTTAGGAGCCTTAGGACAGGGTGTAGAAGGCTTATACACTCGTTCATGGACTGTTGAAGGTTTCCGGACTCGTCTGCGTTCAGTTTCGATCGATGCTTGGTGATTAAGAGTGCTTTCATCATCTGTATCGGGTATGCGTCGATTGACACCAAGGGTGTGTCGATCGATGATCGGCGTAAACAGAGATAATCCATCGATAAAATCAGCAATAATGTCTTCTTCCTCTTGCATTAGATCAACTTCATCTCCTATTATCAAATCATTTACGAATTGCTTCTGTTCAGCTCTTCTTGATCCATTTTGCCTTTGTGCTGCCCCAGCAGCCTGTTGTACAGCTTTTTCACATGAGTGCTCAGAGACTCAATCTTCCATTCAAATCCAAGTACAGAGCATCTATCTTTCCATTGAAGTCCACTGTACTCTTCTGCTATCCTTCCAAGAGCTGCTCCAACATACCCATCATCTTATCAGACTGCTCATTTTGTGGATGAAGAGTTTGATATGATGAAGAACCATAATCCCGGGAGAATGAGCTGTTCTGCTGAAAGGGTCTCTGAAATGAAGACTTTGGTGTGAAACCAGAAGTCTGTCTCTGATGATTCCCATATCTCTGTCCCTGATATCCAACTTTAGTATGTAATTGACGTTCTCAGTCTCATCAACCTGAACATCCAGCTTCTTCCCAAGTAAGATGCTATGAACATAATCAATCTTGTTCTTCATCTCAGCTATCTGCGAGTTATGAGCTTTCCCACCAGATCTCTGCCTTTCTAAATCAGCATTCTTAGTGCTATTACTAGACACTAAGTTCTCAATCACCTCCTTAGCTTCCTCTGGCGATTTAGTATTGAAATTCCCATTGCTAGCAGCATCTAGAGCCATCAGATACCACAAATCAACTCCTCTGAAGTAAATGACCAGCAGCTGAACTTCAGAGAAACCATGCTGAGGGCAGTCTCTCTGATACATCTGAAATCTCACCCATGCGCCCTTAAGAGGCTCTGTAGGTCCTTTCTTGAACGTCATAAGATCCTGTCTAAGCTGATCAGATCTAGCATCATCATAAAAGTGCCTATGAAACTTCTTCTTCACTGCATCTCAAGTAGTCAGAGTCCCAGGTGGAATCTGCTTCAGCCAATTTGCAGCTTCTCCTCCAAGAGAGTGAGGAAAAAGCTTGTAGTGCAACAAATCATAGCTCACTCCATTGTGATTCATGCCAGTAACCAAAGACTCAAACGTCTCTATGTGATCCATAGGATGCTCATGTGGGATTCCATGAAAGAGGTGTTGTCCCACAAACGTATAGTAATAAGTCTTCAGCTCAGAGTCATTTCGTGCAAACGCAGAAGGTACAATCGCAGACCTATTAGCATAGAACTCATCAGGTCTGTTGTAATCAGCTAGTGTTCTCCTAGCAGGAGGCTCTGGTCCTATAGGTGGCGCTTCTGGTTGTGTATTTCCTTGTCCACCTTCTCCTCCAACTTGAGCTTCCCCATCAGGCTGAATAATATGTTGTTCAATCACGTTCCCTTCAGCATCAAGCTTCTGACCAAGCTCATTGCAGACGTGATTCTCTCTATCTATCAAAACACCATGCTCATCCCGAATTAGTATCACACCATTGGGATTCGCCATCTTAACTGGTTTCTGAGCTTTCCTGCTCTCTCTCTCTCTCTAGCTTTGCAAGCTCCTCAAGTCTGAGATTCACGAGCTTCTTGTCCGAATTTCTCCTTAGTGTGCGATCAGGCATAAACTGTCTCGTTCACCCAAGTGTGTCGACCGACGCTAGCAGTGTGTCGATCGATGCTGATCTCAAGTGTGTTGATCGATGCAGTACGATTATGTCGAAACTGAACAGCAAAAACAGAGAAAACAGAAACTAAATTAGTAAAATAAAAACAAAAAGCCTAGTCTAAATTCTAAACTCAAATCTATCGAAGACTCGAAAGAGTCCCCGGAAACGGCGCCAAAAATTTGATATGCTCAGAGTTTAATCCCTAGAGTTACACTACAAGTGCACAGACGTGACTAGTAGTATATAGGGGTCGAATCCACAGAGACTCAAGAATCTTACGATAGATTATAGAATGTCGAATTAAGCTAGGTAAAGCAGAGAGTAAGCAGTAAATATTGCAAAAAGTAAGTAAACGAGTGTAGGCAATCAGGCAAAGCATCATGTCATAGGAGTTCTCAGGAAATCAGGAATATAGGCAATCAGTCAATCGGGATCAAATTAAATAATGTTAAATACTATTCTAGAATTAGAATCACAGAAGCATAAGAAACCAACTTTCGGTGCGAGTATTATCTATGTCAAGCAACCTAGCAAACCAACTTTTGTTGCGAGTTCTAGATATCCTAAACATGCATTAATCTCAGGTTCTTTCGTTCACAATTTTCCTAAGCCAAATTTCTTTGTGAATAGTTCAATTGCTCATCTAGGTTCTTTCTAGTTAATTAATCAACTGTAGTTGCGGAAATCAACCTAACATCAATAATCTAAGTAGCAAATTCAGATTAAGCATTAAGAACAACCCTAGATGAAGAAATAGAAAGTATGAATCCATACAGATTGATTAACCTATAATTCCATGAAATCCCTTATGAGAATCCCTAAACCTAACAGGTAAACTACTCAGACATGATCAATGAAAGAGAAATCATAATGAATAGAAAACCAAATATCATAAAAGGGATAAAGAAACAGGGGTACGAAATCTCTTCTCTCTCAATTACAAGACCAGCCCCAAAATCTCTCAATCTCTAATAGAATAAAACTTAGCCTAAACAATGGCTTAAAAACCTTAATATAATAACTAAACACGTTTTGGGCTTCTTTATAATTATGAGAAACTTCTGGGCCAAGCTGCAAATATCCAAAGTCATCATTAACCCGCGAGAATTGTCTAACCACGATGGTGTCGATCGACACTAAGTGTGTGTCGATCGATGCTGAGATCGATTTTCGCCAGTGACGTCTTGTTCTCGCACAAATGCTCCAAATAGCTCTAGAATGCGCCATAATGTCCAAATGTGCTCCAAACGTACCTAGATCTGTAAAACACATGAAAGGACTCCAAAACACACTAAAATACTCGATAACAAAGACATATACCATGGTCAAAAGTCCTAAAAACCATGATATATCAGTGTCCGAATGTTTCCGAATAACTTTTTCCTAAAAACATCTTATGAGCCCGAAAATTGTTTTGAAAATTTCTGGATTCTGATGTGGAAGTGTAGATATATACGGACCCACTCCCTCCCCCCATTTTTATTTCAAACGAGGGATAGTTGAACCGACCAAGATATCGGCTGCCTACGTACCCCTTTCGGGGATCAAGCCATCCCGTAGTTCAAGTTGTTTCTTGAGATATTCGAAAGTTTTGTCTTAGTGATAATATCTCTTCAAATGCGTAGTATTCCAACTTTTCGGAGTCTTGTCGATGTCCATGTTGACCAGTTTGTATGGTCCACGGCGAACTACTTTGGTAACTATGTTTGTTACTTCTCGATTCGCTCCTAGTTTGCATGTGTTTCGTTCATCCGCGTTCTCGAACACTTTCAATAGAACTAGGTCGTTTTTCGAGGAACCTTCAACTTTGGACATTGGATTTGTAGTATTTGGCAGTTTCTTGTTGGTAGTTTTGGATGCGGACAAGTGCGTGATCGCGTCGTTTGTATCGTCAGTTTGATCATCGCATTCAGAGAAAAATGTTCCGAGAAGATTACTTCGTCGCACGATCAAGTCTCCCAAGCAGGGCATTTTGTGTCTGATGAGTTCGATTATACGATCGTTGCAGACTAAAGTAATCGCGTGCTCACCGTTGGAATGGCGCATCCGAACAGGTTCTGTGCGAGTGGTGAGACAATCACATAAGGGAATTTGGTCGAGTTTGTCATCATCGCGGGAAGTTCAGTACGCCTAGAAGAGATTATGCGGACATATTCTGCTCGGATTTTAGCGCATTGCGGACGTCAATGGAATCGCCAAAGGACGTACGCCTAGTTTTTCGAGTGCAGAGGAAAGATTTAGGGTCCAAAACGAGATTGATATGTAGGGGGAATCGTTAAGAAGCTTTAGTTTAGCTCCCAAGTTTTTTCGAGCTATTCCAAGCGTATGGTGAGAAGCCAGACAAAGGAGATCGGCTCGGGAGATCAAAGGCATCTTATGCTCGGAAAATTTTGACGAGAATGCATAAGCCGAGTATGAGCATGCCGAGCATGTTTTGAAAATCGATCGTCACTTGCTTGGACGTCACTTGCTCAGAGACGTATCTTGGTAAGCAATTGCCGAGCACAATTTTTTTTTTTGGTCAGGAACCTTTCTGCTCGAAAATTGTTTTGGTTGGTGTTTGTTTTCTTCTTGCCGAGCAGATAAATTGTTCTTGTTTGGTTTCATGCATGGGTCTTAATTAACTAAGACCAACATGAGTGCAACATTAAAGTCTATTTTGTCTCGTTGAAGCTCTTTTCTTTTGTTGGTCGAGAAAAACTTGTCCGAGCTGGTTTTTTCCTTTTTGCTTCTTTTTTTTAGCTCGGAAAAACTGAATGAGGTGAGCTCAGAAAATTTGAGCTGGTTAGCTAAGATTTCCGAGCTGGTCTGCCTGCTCGGAGCTTCCAAGTATTCTGCGAGTTTCCAAACATTCTTTGAGATGCCGAGAATGTTGTGCGAGTTGTCGAGCACGCGGCAAGAGTTGCCGAGCACGCGGCAAGAGTTGCCGGGCACGCTGCGCGAGTTGCCGAGCAAGCTGCGCGAGTTGCCTAGCAAGCTGCACGAGTTGCCGACCAAGCTGCGCGAGTTACAGAGCATGCCGCATGAGTTGTCAAGCAAGCCGCGCGAGTTGCCTAGCAAGCTGCGCGAGTTGCCGAGCATGCCGCGTGAGTTTCCGAGCACGCTGCGCGAGTTGCCGAGCAAGCTGCACGAAAGGAAACTACGACAACCTGTCCAAACAGGTCATTGTCTGGATAGCCTTGCCGCGGTACGTCCGAGCTGGTTTAGTTGTGGGCCGTCCAATCAGGGTGTTTTAATCGGAGATGCTTAATAGTTTGACTGCGGACAATCTAGTAAAATATAATCGGCAAGACGCATCATGTCGTGTGCTAATTGTATTTGCGGGTGAGAGTCATGTCGAGCTGGTTGTTCTCCCATGGGACCTTTTGTGGTCCGAGCAAGGCATTCTCTGGAGCTTGGTAGTCTGCATTGAACTATAGAGGTGTGATGTCCCAGTCGATCATTCGCCGACAAAGGATGATGTTGGACAGATCATCTCGCGATCTGGTTGTGAACCCGAACTGACCACGAAAGTGTAAAGCCGAGCATGAAATCGTGTTGACGGAAAAGGACATAAACGAATGTACGGTTTGGCGAGCTTCGTTGCTTGGACATCTTGATTACTCTCACGATCAGCTATTTTATTCTGATAGATATCGGATTTTGTACATGGATTGTTGAGAAACTTGACGTCAGGATGGCTTGGAACACTAGCTGGTGTGACGGCGGGGAATCGACGACGATCGTTTAGGGATAGTTTGGCCACTTGGCCGAACTGGATCTGCATACGAAGCAAAGTCGGAGACTCGTTCGATGATAAAAATCGGTAAGATTCCAATCATGATGTATAACCGCAAAGTCCCAAACCAAGATGCTTAACATGTAAAGCGAAATCAACGAGCATTAAACCATACGTATGAATTCATGAAGAGATTTGACGAGCTATTTATGATGTCGATTAAGAGATTATCATGTTAATTTCTACGTAAGTTAGAGATATTAGTAACTCTTATAATCGTAAAGCATTGAAAACGGAAAACTTGTAACGAGGCAAAAAAAATGGTAAGTCACAAAGAAGTTGAATAGATCGGCATAATTTGTAAGGCAAATGATGATGAGAAGGTAAATAAGAATATAGGTACTTATCTCGATAATCGGAGAGATCTTAAAGCGATTTACGACGAAGACAATCTTAGAACACCAAAAAATGTTCTTTTCGGTTTTGATAAAGTCCAATCAGATCTTGGTATCTTTGTTACGATTCTTTTTTGTTTGAGGTTTCGTCCATGTAATCTTCTATGTCGATGCCGATAGTCGTCGCAATCCTTCTTGGTCGGATTTGTGGTGGTAGATCTGTTCTGTTAGATCTGTCCGCAAGAGGCGTTTGCTGGTTTGCAAGTAGCGGTCGACGTAGCGTAGGGTTTCTCGTTGAGCCGCCAGGCGTTGAGAAGTCAAGTCGCCTACGCTTAGTTGGTCCGAACTTCACTGCCCAAGTGCTCGATAGTTTTTGTTCCAAGCCTCTCCACTTGCTCAATGAGCATGGTGTTCTCCTTCTTCTAATCGTGAGTTTTTTGCACCAGTACGGTTGTCGTCTTATTTGAATCGGTTAGCGCTACGTCGGCTTTCGTTGCATCAGTTGCGGCTGTGTCTGTTGCAGTGTTATCCGTCATGATGTTGTGTGTTGCGGCGGCGTCTGCGGAAGCGTTGATTGCCAGTGGATGATTTGTTTTGTCTCCTTCGGTAGCCATATATTTGGATCTACTAGTCGGTGGTTTTTAAGTGTAAGAAACTTCTATTTCCCCACAGACGGTGCCAAACTGTGAGAGTCGGAACTCGCACTGTCAAAACTTGTAGAGCTAAACTTTTAGGGAACATAAATTTCAAAAGTAAACACATCGAAATAGGAATCCAGAGGATATTTTATTGATAATAGATCGGAAAACAGAGTACGAAGAACAAAAGAGGCTAGGAAAATTGCTAAGTTCTAAGTCTAGATGCTAGGGTTTTCGAGATGTCTAAGTCGTAGGAAGTCCACCTCCTTAAATAACTGCGGCAAGTCGGCTTTGATAATATTCGTCCGCAAGATATTCGGAAATCTTCTTGTTATCGTCTCCTTCCATTTCCGTTAAAATTTACATTTTCAGCTCGGATTTTTGTCTTCTGCTCTGAGATATCTTCCTCTTCCCTTCTTTGAGTTTATCCTCTTATTTTGGCGACTATTTTTCCACGGCTTAACCTATTTTGTTGAATGCGCCAAAAACGGATGGTCCGAGTCCGTTCGAGCATAAACCTCTGATTCGGCCCAAAGTCTCAGAAATACGAATATTATAGGTTAATTGGGCCCAAATTCATATTTCTTTTGACTTTATCCGACAATTTTGACTTAACGGCTAAGAACGTTTAAGTCTATGTTTCCGAAGATGGATTGTGGCTAGTTGCGCATCCGAAGAAGGAGATATTGGCAAATGTTTGATCATACGATCTAAGTGAGATATCCGTTCGGAAAGTTTTAGAAGTAAATTCAGCTCGGAAGTTTCCAAGGAATGCATTCAGCTCGGAACTCCCGATGGGATGGATTTTTGCTCGGAAAATGAGAAAGGACATGCTTGGATCCGAGCTGGTTTAGCTCGGAAAGTCCAAGCTGGTTCAGCTCGGATATTCCGAGCTGGTTTAGCTTGGATCCGCGCTGGTTCAGCTCGAAAGTTGCTTGTTCGGATGTTTCGTCAATCCGTAGCTTTTTTCGGGAGATGTGTTTGTCCGATCGATCCGTTCGGATGTTTTGTTGAATAGTTTTAACCGTTTCATATGAAATGTTATCCGTTCGAAGCTTTTCGTATAAAATCTTGTTCATACAAAACGCCATCGATACAAAGTGCTTCGTATAAAGTATTTCCGATTGAAATATGATGAAGGTTTGTGTCCGATAGTTTAGCTATGCTTTTCGGTTATTATTTTCGCCGAGGGGATTTTGACCCCAACATAGCTAATCATTTATTTCTAAACTATTATCTTTGGTTCTTATATTACAGCAATGTACACGATTGAGTTCCAGAAAAGAAGGTTGCCGGATGCGCATATTCTACTATTTATGGAAAAAGGCTATAAATTCTAACAAGCAAAGACACTGATAAGATTATTTGTGCAAAAACACTAGATAAGGTTACATAACCAAACTTATATGCAGCAGTGTCAGAATGCATGATGCATGGTCCGTGTGGAAACACAAACAAGAGTAGTGTTTGTATGGTAAACGGAAGATGTTCGAAGACGTATCCTAGGCCGGTAAACAATAGAACAACAATTGATACTAATGGTTTTCCTTGCTACAAACGTAGAGATGATAAAAGGTTTGTGAAAAAGGAAAAATTTCAACTTGACAATGGATATGTTGTTCCATATAACAAGGAACTCATACGTCGATATCGTGCACATATTAATGTTGAGTGGTGTGTCCAGTCGCGAGCCATCAAGTATTTGCTTTAATACATTCATAAAGGTCATGATTATATTGAGGCTACTATTGAGAAAGAGAATAAAGATGGTGTTATAGACGAAATTGAGCACTACTACAATTGCGGTTATTATACCCTTTTTGTGTACACTATTGATTATATGTATAACATTTACCATAATTATTTAAAAAACAAAAGTTATTCTATCATTTCTAGATATCTTTTACCGCCCAAACAAACATGGCGTATATTTGCATTTCCTACACATTATCGTAGTGTATCTGTTTAGAAACTGAGTTTTCATCTTCCAAACCAGCAGATTGTCTTCTTTGATGAAGATGAACCCATTGAGACTCTTATTATTAAAACGACGGTTATACAATATATGTTTATTGCTTGGATGGCTGCATGTAGGAAATATCCTAATCTTGCAAAGGATCTCACTTATTCTCAGTTCCCAACTAAGTTTACATGGGTATCAAAAAAGAGGTTATGGATCTCAAGCAGAGAAAGATTGGTTATGTGATTGGTAGGATTGCCCATGTGATGCTCAGGGATTGGTAGATGATGACAAAGAATTTATTCAAGCAATTGAGGAAGGAAGTGAATGGGCTAATGTAAATTATCTTTTGGATTATTTTGTTCAGATGTTAATAACATATAGTTTTTTTTAACCTCTGGTTGTTTGGAATGCAACATGGGAATATCTAATAGAAGACATTCTAATTGATGAAATGAGGAATCGTCGGAATCCTGGTATGATATAAAAAATCTTTATACGTTTTTTTCTTTCTCACCGTATATTATAATTGTTTCTTATATAATATTTTGAAACAGTAAAATACCTCATAAAAATATAATATTCTTAACATTGTTTTAATCATGCAGATTTGATTTTAAATGATGATCAAAGGAAAAACATAGCTTTGACAAGAATACAAAAAATGTTGGAAAGTTGGATCACTCAGTAAATGGTCTGAGATGCCACTACCAGAAGATTATGAAGAGTACAACGGCAACCGTCTAATAGATGATGAGAGGAATTATAACCGTGATGTTGAAAGAAAAGAAGAAGAGAGACTTCTTGCCATGTTAACGGACGAGCAAAGAATAGTATATGAAACTACATTGGATGCAGTGGTGAATGATAAAGAATGAATGTTTTTTCTCTATGGGTTTGGAGGTACGGGCAAAACATTCTTTTGGAGTTTCTTAAGTGCATCTATTCATTCCAGACGTCTTATAGTGATCAATACTGCTTCAAGTGGAATTACTGCTTTATTGTTGAAAGGTGGGAGAACAGTACATTCAAGATTTGCAATTCCGATAAATCCATACGAGTTCACAACGTGCAATATGAAGCCAAGATCTGATCTTGCTGAATTAATAAAAGTTTCTAATCTGTTAGTTTAGGATGAAGCACCTATGATGAGTAAACATTGTGTGGAAAACTTAGACCGAAGTTTGCATTATATTATCAGAGAAAAGAAGGACATACCATTTAGAGGAAAGGTAGTTGTTTTTGGGGGTGATTTTAGACAGATTCTTCCAGTAGTTCCGGGTGGAGGAAGATCTGAAACAATCTTTGCAATTTTAAACTCTTCGGAACTATGGCAATCATGTAAACTTATAACACTTACCAAAAACATGAGATTTCTTAGTGGAATCAGTGATGAAAATGATGTTGAGTTGAAAACATTTTCGGAATGGTTATTGGAAATAGGTGACGACAAGATTAATTCTCCAAATGATGGAGTCGTTGAAATTGATATCCTAGAAGATTTGCTAATAACTGAGTGTGAGTAACCAATCGAGACAATAGTTAATGAAGTTTACGGTCCGGACTTTGTTAACTCAACAGATGGTCAGCATTTAAAAACAGAGCTATCTATATGCGGCCCTACCAACGATAATGTTGATGAGATTAATGATTATAGGCTTTCCAAATTAGCAGGTATATACCCTTCTTACTTATTAGATTATTTTAGCCCTACTAACCTACGTTATCTATAATATGGTCTAATCTGTTTAGTTTTACTTTATAGGCAAAGAAATAACATATCGAAGCTCCGACAGTATTATTCCTTCAGATTCTGCCATAGATGATGATATCAATTATCTTATTGAGTTTTTGAACAGCATAAAAGTGTTCGGATTATCAAAACATTGTTTGAAGCTAAAGATTGGTGCGGCATTGATGTGTTTGCGTATCATTGATCCTAACCGGGGTTTATGCAATGGAACAAGATTAATTGTTACTCAGCTCATACCTCATTGCATGGAAGTAATGATTTTAACAGGAATAAATTTGTTATTGGTCGAAAGATACTTCTAAACAGAATGTATGTCACACCTTCAGATACAAATTTTCCATTTAGGATGCGTCGGCTACAATTTTTGGTGGCGTTAGAATTTACAGTAACCATTAATAAGAGTCAAGGTCAAACACTTGAAAATGTCGGTTTGTATCTTCATAGACTTGTGTTTTCTCATGGACAGTTATATGTCGCTTTGTCTAGAGTGAAATCAAGATTTAGATTGAAGATTCTTATTATAGATTAAAATGATAATGTGATGAAAAAGACTATGAATGTTGTTTATAGAGAGGTATTTAGAAATATTACTCAGTAGATCAAGAGGAGCTTTTTTCGTTTTTTAGCAATGAATTTTAAATCATTTGTTTTGAACTATGTTTTTCTTTTAAATCATTTGTTTTTGGAGTATTTTTTGTCACGGTAAAGTATTAATTTGGACATGTAACATATGGACTTATTGATGAACATTCTTCTAATAATATTTAATTAAATGAATTCATTGTGCCCCAACAATCATAGAATTATTCTTTTAGAAAATAAAAGAAAGATGATGACCAAATCAATAAGGCAAGTATTTTATTCTATTTATAGTAAAAATTTATATGTCTTCGGTTATGTAAATTAATTAATTTGACAAAAACCTAAAAACAACACACATATAGTATTATGCATATAATATAGATTTTGTCCGACATGCAAGATATCATAACGGATTCCGAGAATATAGATATAAGAAATAATATTAAATGCTCATATTAATTGTAAAATTGTAGAAGTTTCTAATTAAAAATAAAAATAAATTACTAAATCTAACATATAGTGCTTAATTGAATTATTATACCGTACAAATATTTTCAGGATTGTTATTTCCTTATTAGCGATTTTGTAAATTTTAAATAATGTACAAATTCAACTAATATAACTACCACAAGGAATGAATATAAAAAAAACACTAAATAAAGAGAATCAAATATTACTTAAAATCCTAATCAAATCTATCTACACTCCATTAAAAGCAATAATAAGTGAACCACAACTACCATTTCAACTTTTTAAAACTTAACTCTTCAAGTTATACACATTTTCATTTAAAAACTGTTGCTTAAAATTTTTCCAAAAAATATGAACTTTCCTATAATTATCAATTCTTCATTCCTTCCAAATATTTCTCACATATCAAAAAAAATCGAAGCAGACAAAATGGAAAACTGCACGCTGTTATGGGATGTTGACAACACCAAAATTTATTGGAAATGTCGCTTAAGATCATAATATAGTGGTTTACAAACATACACCCAAGTGGTCTTCAAGGTCATGTCATCTTTAGTGATGAAAAAGTTAGATTTTAACGATTTATTTGACTTAGATGAGATTTAGTGACATACTCTTTTAGCTTTGGTTCATCTACTTACTATTAGAAGAAATATTACATTTTAGGGTTGCAAGATTGAAGCGACAATATCCACGAATTCCTTACAAAAAATCAACGAAAACTTTGAGGAGGGCTCATGGAAGTATATCCAAAACTTTGATGTCATCTACAATCCCGCTGATTCAAGCTACACTCCTACACCCATTGAATTTACTTATAACCATTGACGTCACTATTAACAATTCGTATTCCAACTATAATTTTTAACATTTAAATAAATTATTAACCATTTTTGAACTACTATAATCGTAGTGGAAAATACATAAAATGTCTGGCTAGGGGTTCTTATGCAATGAAGTTTCATGAATTCTAGCACTCGACTGAAAATTATGAAACAATTGTTGTGTTGAGGTTTTGGAGAGTCAGTCGTATTTTGGGTAAGTATATGTTTCCATACATATTTATTTAATTCATTTATTTCCGTAAAATGATAACTATAGTATCTAAATTAATCATATTTCGGACTTATTTCCCAAATTGATATTGATCCCGACTTGGAAGAGGTTAAACATGTGAAAGAGTGATATGTTTGTGAACAATTACAATACTATAATTACATTTTTGTGGTTGAGAATGTAACACTTTTTATTTTTTTCCTTTTAGGGCTCGCTGGACCAAAGCCACGGGAATCAAATTCAAACCATGATCCTCATCATCTTAATCCAAGTCTTTTTAAATTAAGAACTTATTATGTCGTTTGTAATACATTTTAGCTTCTGTGTTTTACTTAAGGTCCATCTAAGGGTTTTAACTTATTTTGTCGCCAAACATTACATTTTTTATGTTATTAATTATTATTCTACTTTTTCTGCATAATATTATTATTTATTGAGAACTTCGGAAAAATAGTTTTAGTTAATATAGGAATGGTCAGATGCACAGACTATCAATTATGAAGTTTTGGATATATATATATGAAAATATTAATAGTAGATATGGTTTTGGTAAATATTTTTTAGTTTAGATTTTTTATTTAGAAATTTAGATTTATTTGATTTTGTTAGAGATTGTTTGATATTTATTATGTTTGCAGTCTTTCATTTATTAAATAAAATAGTAGCTGTTTTAATTTTATTAATTATTAAAATCAAATTTTAAATATAAGAAGATGCAGTTTAATTTGCGATTGAATGATATAGCTATAAATGTGGCTTTATAGTAGATGACATAAAATTTACACATACGATTTGTAAAAAAATAACAAAGATTTATAGTTCTTAACTATTGATTTTAATTGAAAGCCATCCTTTAGTGATGGAGTTTGGAAGTACTAGACGTCGTTTGTGTCTAACAGGTTTCTTAAGGGATTTTCTAAAGGCTAACAACATCAAGCCGAACAACACTTTCGTCTTGGAGTTACTCTAGGAAAACCCAACAACTCCTTTGTTCAAGCTCTGCTCAAACAACAATACTCGCACGTTATTTTTTTGGTTATGTTGTTGTACTTTTATCTAATGTTTAAGTTGAACTAGAGTGTATGTCTTTGATTTTATGTATTTTTTACAACTCCTTCGTTAAAGTTTATGTTTCCTACAATTGCTTCTTCTATATTTATTAGATACCAAAATTAATCAAATGGTCGAAATTGATTAATTAAAAATCTTCCAAAAAAATATATGTACCAGGCCTATAAGAATACTTAACTAATTATGTTTGTTTAGATAAATAAATTTTCACAATTATACTTGTGATAGTCGGAACTCGCACTGTCAAAACTTGTAGAGCAAACTTTTAGGGAACAAAAACTTCAAAGGGAAAACACCGAAATAGTAAACCCAGAGGATATTTTATTGATAGGAAATCGGAAAAGAGTACAAAGATCAAAAAAGAGAGTAAGGAGATCGGAAAAGAGAGTACAAAGAACCGAAACGGCTAAGAAAACTGCTAAGTTCTTAAGTCTAGATGCTAGAGTTTTTTTGCTACTCTAAATCGTATGACCACCATCTTCTTATATAGTCGCGGCAAGTCGGCTCCGAGGATATTCTCCGCAAGATTTTCGAAAATCTTCATGTTGTTTTCTCCTTCTTTTTTCCGCGAAGATTTACATTATTATCTCGGAATTTTCCTCTTTAGCTTGGAGATTCCTTGATCCTTACTTCTTCGAGTTTATCTTTTCGCGGCTTGACCTATTTGCCGAATGGTCCGAGAACGGACGCTCCGAGTCCGTTTGTATGCAAACCTCTCTATCCAGCCCAAAGTCTCAGTCATACGAAACTTGTACATTTGGGTCTAAGATCGTATTTCCTCTAACTTGGTCCATTAACATATTTTATCGTCCAAGAAGGTTCAAGCCGATATTTCCGAAGGTGAATCGCGGAAAGTTTGTGCATATCGGTGAACGTTTGATTATCCATCAGGGAAGTTCAGAGATGCAGAGTCCAGCCCGGAGGTTTACGAGAGATTCATTCAGATCGGGATCTTCGACGTGGAAAATCATGGTTGCGAAATGGGTAGGGAAAGATTCGGATCTGAGCTGGTTCAGCTCGGGTTTGAGCTGGTTCATATCGGAAAACTCGAGCTGGTTTACCTCGGTCCGAGCTGGTTTGGCTTGGTTCCGAGCTGATTCAGCTCGATCTTTGTTGGTTCGGATGTTTCGTCGATCCGTAGTTCCTGTCGAAAGATGCGTTCGTCCGATTAGTCAGCTGTATACGAAATGTCGTCTGTTTCGTATGGAATGCATTTGTCGAAACCATTTTTCCAACAAATCGTTCAAATGAAATTGTCGGCACTTCGTATAACTTGGTCGTTCGTATGGAACACCGTTTGTCCGTAGCGGACATTTGTCTGTGTCTGGTTGACCGATCTTGTTTTCGGCTATTGTTTTCGTTGAGGGGGTTTTCGACCCCAACAGTTAGCCCCCCAGCTTGCCAGACTCGAATGCGATGATGGCGAGGTTATTTTGTATTTGAGGCGAAAACAACTGTTCGAAAGAACTTTAATCGACCAGCCTCCATGTTATCGTCCTTGCGACAATAGGCCATCGACCGCAGTTGATTCTTCCACGCTTGTTCATTCCGACCACATGCCTAATCATGACTTGTTCTGCCATGATTTGCTCGGGCATGCTTGCGACAAAATGATCGAAAAGTAATCATTTTGAAATCCCATGCCTTGGTGAATTCTATAAGTATTCACTCTATCATTCTTTACTTCTCATTCCTCTCTCCAAAGAAAGTAACCCAAAGGTAACTTCTCTCTAACTTCTTCTTGATTTTTGTGAGTTTTGTCACGGTTCTCTACTTTGTTCTTGTGAGTTTGAAACTTCAGATCTTTTCAAAGTTAAAATTTTTGTTTAACGACGTTCTCGGCAAGGATGGCGGATCGTGGGTCAAACCGTAGTCATGCTAATTTTTCTTCCGAAGGAGAGTCGCCTGGAGTTTATCATTCGACTAGGTCTTGTGCTGGCCGATCTTGACCCTCGGCCGCGGCGGAGGCTGCGTTTCAGGGACATGGCCCAGACCAAGGTGCCACGATTAAAGGCAAGTTTGGGGGGTGCTCGCGTTAGTCGGGAGGATTTCTTGCGTTATTGGGACCTTCCTCTGGATGTGCCAAAGAAAAACCGTCCGATGAAAAAGAAGTTGATCTCGGACCTTGTTGGTTCGACATTGTCTTCAGTGAAATCGGTCGCGAAGCTTTGGCGAGATTTTAAAATTCCGGAGAATGTGACGATCAGGATACCATCTCCAGTGCCGGGTTGATTCTCCCCCGAATGGATAATTCTCGGTGTATGAGACCTTCATTGAATCGTGTTTACTTTGGTTTCCAATTCATGAACTCATCGTCCGTTACCTCCGTCGTCACGGGCTGGCTCTCACGCAAATTTCTCCCCGGAGCCTGAGGCACATGATAGGCATATTGGTTCGCAGCTTCTAATGTGAGGTCGATCATCGACTGTTACACCTTCAGAATATGTTGCACGTGGTTCCGATAAAGCGTGGCCCCGAACACTACCTCAGGCCCTATACGCATCAGGTGGTTATATCGGATTTCGAAAATCACGATCGTCAATGGAGGCATCACTTCATCTATGTTCTGATTGATGAGGCTTCCGTCGGATATGTCTGTATCCCATTGATGATATCAAAATAGGGAAATCTTGGTAGCGGACTTAGTTGTTTCCGTAATTTAAACTTATATCTTGTTGACCTTCTAAAGAAAATTTTTCTTTCTCATTTTCAGCGAAGGACGTTTGCTTGACGTGTCCACTGCAACTGGTTCCACTTGTCTGGGCGCTTCAGGACGGGGGTACGAATTGGAATCAACACTTTTCGTTTAAGCGTGTAAGATGTGCTTGCCAGATGGACATGATTCGTCAAGCGACGAGGGCCGAGGGGAAAGCAAATGCCGATGATGAGCATCCGGATGACGTGGTTATCCAGGATGATGGTTCGATCTCCCTGTGGCTTGCGGAAGGGGCCTGAGTTTGATTTCCATGGTTTTGATGAGTGGGTCAGTCAAGATCCTACAATGGGTGAAGGCATTCGTGGCGCTTGTGCTTTCGATGAGAATGCTGAGGGGTCGAATGTTCCACAATTTCCACTATCGGAATCGTTGGATCAGGTTGTTGCGCCCAAATCCGGTTGCAGGTCCAAGAAAGACATGGAAAGGATTTCGAGGTTACGCAACCTGACTCTTATCCGATCCGGTTTAGTTGCGATAGCGGCGGTTCTGTGTACACTAACGCTGCTGAGGTCGCTAGCTTTTGTGCGGATGTTCGTCATCCCGGAGATCTCCCGGTTCAATATAAAGATATGATTTGCGGCGATTCACTAGCTAGCGCTGGGCAGGATATGTTGAGGGTTAGTTTCTTCACTTTGTTGTAAGGTGTGCGATCTTTGTCTTGATATTTTGTTAATTTTTGAACTTGTTTCAGGCGTGGGCTTCAGTTAACCGTCATGCTGCTGAGTCTGATATGAAGCTTCGAGGAATCCGGGATCGTTTCGCGAGGCGTTCCGTTGACAATGCAGGCTTAGTGGAGTATGTTTCTGCTATGAGAGCTTCTATCGAAGGTAGAAGAAATGAATTCAAGGCGGCGAGGCTTTCCCTCGGTGTTGGGAGGGGCGTGGTTCTTACCGAAGTTGAGGCTTTGAGGACTCAACTTGCCGAGAGGGAGGCTTCTCGTGATATTTCCCTTAGGTTCGCGACCGAAAGGGGGAAGAGAGGGATGTTGAAGAAAATTGCATCTCGATTTTCTAAGTTTCAAAAAATCTTCTCGAGACTGCCTTCGACAATAGAGAGGCAAAGTCAATTTGTCGCGGCGAGGAGCGATCTGGATTTGATCACCAATTTGAGGTCCGAGGATCCCTCTGTGTTTGAGTCCGAAGAAGCTGACCTAGTGTTGAGAATCCAGCCGAATGAGGGAGACGCCTTTGAGTACAATCGGTTGATTGTCGACGCCGAAAATTGTGTCGATCCTTCTTTGTTTCAAGGTGATGTTGCTATCTCATCCCATGGAGATGCTTGGTTTTAAGAACACGGATCAGAAGAATTTCTTGTTGTTTCGTTGTGTTTAGCTTGTCTTTGATTATTTGGAAGGTTTCAACGCCTTTAGTTCTTCTTTGTATTTTCTAAGTGAAATGTATTTTGAATGAATCATGTTTGACTTGTTTTTTGAAAGAGCTTTGGACTTGTTTTATAAACCGTATTGGTTTGAATACGCCGTGATTTTTTGGGAAGTCCGAGCTGGTTTAGCTCAGACCCGAGCTGATTCAGTTCGGAAATCCGAGCTGGTTTAGCTCGGTCCGAGCCGAATTCAGATCGTTGTTTCCAAGATGGTATGGCTTGGGAACTTGTAAGATATGATATTCTGACCGGTGTGCTTGGAAGCGTTCCATAGGATTTCGAGATTGAGCCTGAGAAATAGCCAAACGTATTTCTTTTGCAGACTTATAATGATCAGACCAGTGTGTTCGGAAACGTCTTACTGGATTTCTCAATTGTGTCCGAGAAAAGCGTCCTTTTCCCGCGGACTTATAGTGATTAGACCAGCGTGCTTGGGAGCGTCTTGCCGGGTTTTAGTCCGAAAATAGTGAAGCGTTTTTCTCTTACGGACATGTAATGACTGATTAGACCAGTGTGCTCGGAAGCGTTTTACTGGGTTTTGAAGGGTTTTACGGTTGACTTTAGTACTAGTGCGGAGGTATGCCGTCTTACATTCCTAAGTCGGACGTGTTCTCAATAATGACGTTGTCGAGACCAGTGTGTTGTATTTTACTGGGTTTGTATTTTCGATCCCGATTTCCGCGAAATTCTCGCCTCGCATCTTTCGTTCTCTGAAAATAAGCCGGTATCCGCAGGAACACCTTTCAAAGATACCGAACCAAGATATACTTGGTTAGAACGTCATTTTACCAGTGTGCTGAGTAGCGTCATACTGAATTTTGGGGGTTTATTATCGTCTCCAGTACTGGTGCGGCGGATTTGAAGACCTCTCGACAACCCGTATTCGGGATCTTACGTCAACCTCTTGACTTATGTTCCCTTTGCCGATAATAAACATACCTTGGCGGTATTAAAAATTATTATAGCACGCTTTTATCCGTTTGTCGGATGTATAGAGCCTCAATCCATATAGGATGTGTTGGCTAATATCCGTAAAGGATGTATGAGTTTATCCGCTGCGGCCGTCAGCGGACAAGGTAAGTCATTCCTAACAACTATGCATGCGATAAACTAGTAGGCGGATTCTAAGTTATAAAGTTCGTATCTTAACTTCGATCTAATAGAAATAAATTAAAATGAGAACGAGAAAAAGGGGATGTATTTTATCATGCGATAAACTAGTAGGCGGACTGGGAAGGACCTTACATGATCATGAGAGAAATCCATCCTGGGATGTACGAACTCGAAACCATGATGGCATACGAACTTTATAACTTAGAATCCTTCCCAGTCATGGACTCGAAACCATGATTGGGAAGGATTCTAAGTTATAAAGTTCGTATGCCATCATGGTTTCGAGTTCGTACATCCCATGATGGATTTCTCTCATGATCATGTAAGGTCCTTCCCAGTCCGATCCGGAGTTATGAAGTGCCGAGTTTCGCCATACTCTTCTTAGGAAGAGATCTCCCACGGAGAAATGTTGATCACGGTCGTCGTTTTGTCGAGATGGGTAGCTTCTTTATGCCGCATTTGTCCAATTGCTTTATTCATCGTTCTGGGGATTGTCAGGGATCCGCTGTTCTTGGCTTCCCCAAATTGTTTTAACCCCGAAGGGGGTTAGGAACTTGATGCATAGATGATAAGTCGATAGGACCACCTACATGGAGTTTATCCACGGGATCCCGAGAATCGCTCCATAGATCGTTGGGCGATCTACCACCGAAAACTTGATGACTTTGAGAACTCCTCTGGCAAGTATTGGCAGCTCGATCTTTCCGAAGGTGGTTATGGGGTCTCCGGCAAATCCTATTAGGGATGATTGGGAAGGTGTTACTTCATTCAAATTTACGCCCATCTTCTTTAGAGTCTCGCAGAAGATCAAATCCACAGAGCTTCCGGTGTCGATAAGTATGTCTGGTACGTGACAATTCTTGATGATCAACTCTACGACTAGTGGTTGCTTGCCTGGGTGGCTGGTTTTTGATTTCTGTACGTCATCGAATGTTATCGTAGGATTTGGGTAACGATTCGATGCGCGATGCCTGATTTTTCTTCTCGGGATAGTTGTGTCCCATGACTGCAGAGGATAAGGATCAATAGATAGCTTTGGTCTTGGACTGTATTACGGCCTTTCTACGATCATGTTTATCCTCTGTCTCCCAATCGCTTTAGGATCCTCGTCGTTTCCTTTCCTCCGCTTATTATTGCCCGTCGCGGTTTGTCCTTCTTGATGGCTTTGCTCTCGATCTGTTTTGTTTGAATCGTTGCTCTTGTTCGACTTATTTGACTGATTTCTGATCTTCCCATCCTCGAGGTCCTTCAGAGTTATCGTGTCTCCCAGTTCTCCAGCTACGAGTTTTGCCGCGAGTTTGATCCATAGTCTGCGACAATCTGCGGTGTTATGTCCGTAGGATTGGTGGTGGTCGCAGAAAGCTTTTGCGTCGTAGGAGCTGGGATTCCTCGTCCAAGTGTTCCATGAACATTTCCTTCGTTATGTCGGGTTGTCTTCTTGTCCGATTTGGTAATTATGCAATCTGATAGTCCTTTCGGGCTGCGAAGTGCTTGTTGGCTTCGAAACCCGCCTCACGCTTCTGGTGCTTGTTGATAGACAAGTTTCTTTGCTCACATGCTTTTGTAACTTGTACTTCTCAGACAAGACCTTCATTTCCTCTTCGTCCATGATAAAATCTATCGCTCTGTGCAAAGCATCTGCCATCGTTTGCGGTCGGTTTAGCGAGATCTCCCTTCTAAAGTCTGACTCGTACCAAAGTGCCTTCTTTAGTGCGTCAATACCCACTTTGTCTCTCAAACCTTTAATGCGGCTGGAGACCCTCTTGAATCGCTCAATGAACTTCCTCAGGCTTTCCGTTTCGCCCTGATTCAAAGCTCATAGATCGACGTCGAAAGTATCCCTATCCATGAAGATCGAGTACTGCTTCATGAATTCCTCCGATAGCTGTTGGAAATTTCTGATGGAATCGCGCTCTAGCCTTGAAAACCATTCGAGGGATGCTCCTTTTAGATTATCTACGAACAGGAGACAGAAACCGGCGTCTTTATCTTTTCGGGTGAGATTCGCTCTTCCCGTTGTGATTCGGAAAGCCATCATATGAGCCTTCGGGTTAGTTGTTCCGTCGTAGAATGGGATTAAGCTTGCACGGATTGTAGATTAGAGTTTTGGTTATTCGAGCTTTGAACGGTGTCTTCCGAGTCTCTTCTAGGACGCGATCGATTTCTGGTGCGGCGCTTGTCGCTCGATGAACCTGTGATCGTACAGTTTTTATTTATACGGTTGTCTGAGCCAGCGCGTCCCTGAGTTCATCGAGCTCGCTCGGTTTGCTATTCCCTTGCCGTTTAGTTGGCTCGCTTGGGCGAGTTCGCTCGATGTCTTGTTCTTCTGACAGTTCATCGTCGCTTAGATGTGGAACGTATCGGTCCGCATCGATTCTTTCTTCTTCATCAAAGGATAGTTCGGTCCGATCTCCAGGTGGAATCGGGTCTTCGTTTTCGCAACCTTCCGCATAATTTGCCGCCGCAGACTTTCGACCTCGGATAATTGGAGGAGGATCTTGTGTGTTGGGTCTTGCCGCTGGCGGGGTTCGTTCACCCGTGGTTTGCTCGCGATGTTGCGACGGATTCCTTGTCGGCTCACCGGACGTTGAGAAATCGTTACCCAAACACGGACGTGTCCGATGCGGCCGTGTTTGTAACGTTGCCACTTGCCGAGGTGTTACAGGCGGTAACGTTGGGTGTGTTGCTATCGATCGGTAGCTGCTGATCTATCTCCTCTCCGTTTCCGATGGTAACCATATCTTCGGATCTGCTACTCGGCGGTTTTTGAGTGTCAAAAGTTTCTATGTCCCCACAGACGGCGCCAAGCTGTGAGAGTCAGAAATCACACTGTCAAAACTTGTAGAGCAAACATTTAGGGAACAGAAACTTCAAAGGGAAAAACACTGAAATAGTAAACCCGGAGGATATTTTATCGATAGGGAATCGGAAAAGAGTACAAAGATCGAAAAAGAGAGTAAGGAGATCGGAAAAGAGAGTACAAAGAACCGAAACGGCTAAGAAAACTACTAAGTTCTTAAGTCTAGATGCTAGGGTTTTTTTGCTATCTCTAAATCCTATGACCACCATCTTCTTATATAGTCGCGGCAAGTCGGCTCCGAGGATATTCTCCGAAAGATTTGCGGAAATCTTCCTGTTGTAATCTCCTTCCTTTTTCCGTTAAGTTTACATTTTTACTTGATCCTTACTTCTTCGAGTTTATCTTCTAGCAGCTTGACCTATTTGCCTAATGGGCCGTTTGATTGCAAACCTCTCTATCCAGCCCAAAGTCTCGGTCATACGAAAGTTGTACATTTGGGCCTAAGTTCGTATTTCCTATAACTTGGTCCGTTAACTTAGTTTATCGTCCAAGAAGGTTCTAGCCGATATTTCCGAAGGTGAATCGCGGAAAGTTTGTGCATATCGGTGAACGTTTGATTATCCGTCTGGGAAGTTCAGTGAAGCAAAGTCCAGCTCGGAGGTTTACGAGAGATTGATTCAGCTCGGGATCTCCGAAGGGGCAAATCATTGTTGCGAAATGGGAAGGGAAAGATTCGGATCCGAGCTGGTTCAGCTCGGGTTTGACCTAGTACAGCTCGGATTTTCGAGCTGGTTTAGCTCGGAAAACCCGAGCTGGTTCAGCTTGGTCGTTCGTATGGAACATCGTTTGTCCGTAGGTGACATTTGTGTGTGTCTGGTTGTCCGATCGTGTTTTCGGCTATTATTTTCGTCGAGGGGGATTTCGACCCCAACAATACTCGCGCTTTGCATAATTAAAAAAAAACTTTATAACTTGAATTATGGAAGTAGTTACCAAATGTAAATAAAAATATAATAGAATTCTATTATATAAAAGAAACATATGGAGATTAAGCAGGCAACTAATGAGATATTTTAGCCATTAATATAGTAGATATTTTAGTAACTTACATCTTCAAATTTCTATAACTATAGTATTCATATATTCAAATTTGTACCTAATATCCATACATGTCTTATCGTAAAGTAAATAAAGTGATACAATACTCAAAAAAAATTATTCACTCCGCACAAAGTGCGGGCGAGTCATCTAGTCGACAAGTAAAACAGATTGATTCTTTTTCACAAAAGTCTACCAAATTAACAAAATACAATGCAGGAAAACCAATAATTAAGGCCAAAAGACTTGTTATAAGAATGATATTGTTAGAGGTGGGTTTAAGACCCCTATTTAGCCCAGCCCATTAGCTAAACAGCCCATCGAAGATCGAGTCCATTAGAAGAGAAGTCGGTTCAATATGGAGTAGCTCGGCGACGATGTCCCAGCCGACCGGCATCAAAGAAAAAAGATATATATATATGTTAATGGCAAATTAACATATTTACAAAATGGAAGAAGATAAATACAAATCTGCTAAATATAAATAAAATCTATGTTGTTTGGATTTTGCATTATCGTATCAGAGAAATCAATCGATTTCGACCAGCCCATCTAATAAACTAAGTTCACACATTGTATATATATATTCTTTCTCTTTGCGGAAAAAAACTAAGTTCACACATTGTATTAAAACCCTAGGCAGAGAGATCAATCGATTTCGACCAGCCCATCTAATAAAGACTAGATTTTTTTGTCCCTTTCGTTATTGCCTTTAACTCATTTGATTTGTATTATTCAAGTCCCTAAATTTTAGATCAGTTTATTGAATTGATCGTTGTGGTTCACTAAATCAACAATTGGCACCATCTGTGGGAGCTTTGGATACATTCGTATCATCAAATGGAAGAACGAAAATGACAGAAACACCACTCTCATCACAGGAGACATGAGGAGCGAGCAACGACGGCGACATAACCGACGGCAACAACACAACAGGAGAAGAACGAATCCAGTACAACTCGTCCCAACAAGACGCAACTGCGATGGCATAGCCAATAGATCGGCTCTCGAGTCACGAGCGGAAGCCGGTTACGGCGCAGAAGAAGGAGACGCCTCCAAAATTGTTTGATCGAGATAAGCCTCGACTGGAGCTGATAAAACACATTAAGATCGGCGAACGACATCCCAAACGAATCTTGGGAATCGGAGCCAACCTCGATCCCGCCATCACAGACGAATTGATAGACTTTCTCAAACAAAACATGTCGACGTTCGCGTGGTCAGTCAAGGATATGATAGGAATTTACTCAAACATCGCATGTCACGAACTCAACGTTGATAGAGAATTCAAACCTATCAAACAAAAAAGGAGGAAGCTCGGAACAGAAAGAGCAAAGGCGGTAAAAGACGAAGTGGTTAAGATACTAGGAGACGGGTCCATCACAAATGTAAAGTACCTGGAATGGCTCGCCAATCTGATCGTGGTCAAGAAGAAAAAAAACAAGTGGAGAGTCTGCGTGGATTACACGGACCTAAACAAAGCATGTCCCAAAGATTGTTTCCCACTGCCTCATATCGACCGACTAGTCGAAGCAACCGCCGGTAAAAAGCTCATGTCATTCATGGACGTTTTTTTTTGGATACAACCAAATCATGATGCACCCAGACGATAGAGAAAAGACACCGAGGAACCTTCTGCTACAAGGTCATGTTGTTCGGACTAAAAAACGCAAGAGCAACGTACCTGCGCCTCGTCAACAGGATGTTCGCTGAACACCTCGGGCGCACTATGGAAGTCTATATTGACGACATGCTCATAAAATAATTGGTAGCAGAGAATCATGTCTTGCATCTAAAGACATGTTTCGATATTCTGAACGACAACAACATAAAGCTAAATCCAGAGAACTGTACTTTTAGCGTCACCTCGGGAGAATTCCTGGGATACATTGTAACCGATCGTGGAATCGAGGCTAACCCGAAGCAGATTACATCGATAATGAACTTGCCTTCCCCGACCAAAACTCGCGAGGTATAAAGGCTAACAGGCAGGATCGCGCGCTCAATCTCTTCATTTCCAGGTCAACCGACAAGTGCCTTCCGTTCTATCAACTCCTAAGAGGATACAAGAAATTCGAGTGGGATGAAAAGTACGAGGAAGCTTTCAACAGTTAAAAGAATATCTCGCAATGCCGCCGATATTGGCAAAGCCGGGAGGAGGAGAGATGCTCTACCTCTATATAACAGTGTCGAGTGCGTCCATAAGCGGGGTCTTGGTTAAGGAAGATCGCGGTGATCAAAGGCCAATTTTTTACGCCTGAAAAACCTTGGACGAAGCAGAGACTCGGTACCCAACAATTGAAAAACTGGCTCTGGCGGTTGTGACATCGGCAAGAAAGCTTAGACCTTACTTCCAATCAAACCCATTCACCGTCCTAACAACCATGCCCCTGCGTTCGATCTTACACATCCCAACTCAGTCCGGCAGATAGGCAAAATAGGCAGTCGAGCTAAGGGAATACGACATCGAATTCAAAGGCAGAACCAGTGATAGAATGGATGCCTACCTCGGAAAAGCCAAGCAATTGTCAAATGACCTCAGTCTGTTCAACTTAACAAGAATCCCAAGAAAGGAAAATACTTCGGCAGATACCCTCGCAGCATTAGCCTCGAGTTCAGACGCACACCTAAGACGAACAATCCCGGTGGAGCTCATAGATAAACCAAGTATAAGTCCTCCTGATATATGCAACGTTATCGACAGAGACATAAACGATGAAGATATCACGGAGGATCAAGTTCATGTTGACGAGGTACAAAGAGATGACTGGACATTGGAAATAAAAGCATATATATCAGACGGAGAACTACCGAACTATAGATGGGCAGCCCGCAGGCCCAAAGCAAAAGCAGCCTGTTATATCATGATGGAAGATAGGCTCTTCCGCTATAACCCTGCCGGAGCGATGTTGCGGTATGTGGAAGAAAAGAAGATCGAGGAAGTGATTAAGAAAACCCATGAAGGAGCGGGAGGAAATCATGTCGGAGGGCGATCGCTGGCAATAAAGATTAAGAAACTCGGTTTCTTTTTGCCAACTATGATAAAAGATTGTGAAAAGTATACCTCGAGGTGCGAGCCATGCAAAAACACGCCCCGACCATACATGCGCATACAGAAGAATTGCAGTCCGCTGAAGCACCATATCCATTCATGTGATGGGTCATCGACATAGTCGGACCAATGCACAAGTCTCGGAAAAATAAACATATCTTGATTATAACCGACTACTTCACCAAGTGGGTAGAAGCCAAATCATACCCTACGGTAACAGCTCGGGATGTCAACAATTTTATGTGTAAGTACATCATCTGCAGGCATGGGCTACCATATGAGATCGTTACCAACAACGGAAAACAGTTTACTTCGATTTTATTAACTCAGTTCCGTAAAAAATGGAACATCAGACTGAGCAAGTCGACTCCGTACTATCCGAAAGAAAATGGTCAGGCAAAAGCCACAAATAAAATGATCATCGCAGGTCTTAAAAAGCGGCTCGATAAACACAAAGAAAATTGGGCGGATGAGCTAGACAGTGTCATGTGGTCACACTGAACCACCCTGAGGCGCCCCTCAAATCAAACCCCATTCTCCCAAGCTCATGGAGGGGAAGCAATGTCACCAGCTGAAGTAAGCCTACCAACCATTCGGTGATCTATGCTTATCTGGAATCCTGAACTCAATGACATGATACTTCACGATAACCTTGATTCACTTGAAGAACAAAGGGACGAGCCCTCCTACGGATTCCGAACAATCAGCACTTAGCGGCTCGGTATTATAACGAAACGACTAATTGTCGACATCTAAGGAAAGGGGACCTCGTCCTCCGCGAAGTTCATAAAGTAACAAGAGAAAAGAACAACGGCAAACTCAGCATACATTGGGAAGGACCTTACCAAATCACAAAGGTCATCAAGCCCGGATTCTATGAGCTCTCCAAGTTGAATAGAACACCCGTCGATTTCTAATGGAGCTCGATGCACCTCAAACGCTTCATATACTAGACCTTTCGGTCACACACACACAAAAAAGAATGCTCACCGAGCTACATTTATGTAAAACGGATTACGAATGGCTTGATCCCCTTTTTAATGGGATGCGTAGTCAGTCCTTATGGATTCATCTATACCTTTAATAAAATTACATCTTGCAAAGGATATGCCTTTTACGTCGGCATCTTGGCCAGATGACCGACCCAAACGCGCTCCTCGAGCGTCATGGTGAAATAATCCACGCCTTCATCATGTGTGCGAAAAGAGCTAACTCTAGCCGCATTGTTGAAAGGTCAAGCCGGGACCACCCCCGCACGCTTAAGGCTAGTCGCGACAAATAAGCCGACATGCCTCGCATAACCGACCTCAAACTAAGCGATAGCTGCAAAGTCGTCATTTACGTCCACTCGCATCACAAAAAGGGTACCGAGGCACACCTCGGAACCCCACCCCCCCCTCCTCCTCTTTCACAACAAATTCGAACCAACTCCGCAAGTGTTGTCCACAAGAGGGTTGCAATCCCACCGATGTATAACCCGGCCCAAAATAACTTATTAAACGAAGGAAATCAAAAACCTTCAATTACGTCGACAAGTCTAAATTACGTCGGCAAGATAAGAAGCCGCATCGGCATTTCATGAACTCAGTAAGACTTTAACACCGAAAGCATATATATCGAACGTCCCCAAAGGGGATCTGTCATATCAACACAGTCTACGTTTAAAGAAGCAAATACATCAACCGTCTCATGAATGAAACAAAAGGACAATTTCTTTTTTTTTATCAAAGACGAGGACATAAGCCGAAGTGCAACAATAAAGAAAGGAATAAAGCGAAAAGAAAAAATTCTTCATTTTATTTATCCTCAAAAGATATTATTACAAGTCGAGCTACAAAAGAAAAGAGAGCTAAACTAATTTCTTGAAATACAAGTTCGTCCAAGCCGAAGCTTGAGTTGTAAAATCGGTTTCTTCCCCCGAGAAACCAAACCGCTTTCTCGACAAGACGATTGTGTCGTCTTCTCCCAGCAAGGCCGCGGATGAGAAAGAAACTGTAAATCAACACCGGAACCAATGTTCTCCTGAAGATAAAGGAACTCAAAAGGAACCAATCTCAAACAGTCATCTCACCACCGAGATACCTTTCTTGAAAGACGATTTTGTCGCATGTCTCTCGCAAGGCTCATCCCTGATAGTCAGCTGCACAGATGGAAACCGTGATGAAATCAAGGTCGAACGGAGGATCTTCTTGGGGTAAAAATTATTCCGAAGCGCCAACCTAACAATTCCAAAACGCCCATCTCGCCGCCAACCGAGCTCCGCTGAACAGCTTGCTCAAAAGAGAAATCTGCCCACGTCTTCCGGGACAGGTCCGCTCCAATGTACTATCAGTTGCCCTGCAAAAAATAGAAGGATCAAAACTCCAAGCTGAAAATATCTGAAACAAAAATAAAAGGAAGGAAGAAACTTACGCGGAAAGAAACTGATCCCGGAAGGAGAAGACCGAAGCATGTTACTGAAATTAACGACGCATCAGATCGATCCAAACGAAGGATCTGAGCACCGCCTTTAAGTTTGGAAAGGCGACAAATAGAAGTAACCATAGGCATAAATCCATGAACCGATGAGCTACCCTTTAGCAAAAAGAGCATAAGCTCATCAACAAGCTCGATCAGACATAACTCTGGAGGTCGGCACAAACCTGAACACTGGAGAGACAAAATACTTATTGTCACCTTTAAGGAAGAAAAGAAGACAAAAGAGAGAGAAAGAATCATAGATTTGATGGAAGCAAAAGGAGAAGAGGAAAGTGGAGATGGTGAAGAATGACGAAAGGAGGGGCTATATTTATAGCAGAAGAAGCGGCAGTTATCGAAGTGACGCGACGGTTTCCAACACGGATTTAAAATGATACGATATTCCATGCACGTGAAACGCATTCATTGGTGGAAGAAGAGGTACCTTAAATGACCCCAAGATACACACAGATTTTTCGGTCAAAGGCAATTAATGAGAGTAAACGGGCGAGGTGTGGATGTGCCGACCTAGATATTGCATCAAGCAACGATCAAATTCGCCGACTCATGCTCTACAGTGCGCCGAACTGGGGGGGGAGCTTATTATTGGAGGTGGGGTTAGCACCCCTCTTTAGCCCGGCCCAATAGTTAAATGGTCTATCGAAGATCGAGTCCATTAGAAGAAAAGTCGGTTCAATATGGAGTAGCCCGGCGACGACGTCCCAGCCGACATGCATCAAAGAAGATAAATATATTAATGACAGATTAACATATTTACAAAATGGAAGAAGATAAATACAAATCTTTTAAATAGAAAGAAAATTTATGTTGTTCGGATTTTACATTATCGTATGAGAGAGAATCTTGTGAATAAATTTTAATTCTCTTGATATAAATAGCATTCCCTGCGTGGGAAAAGACTAAGTTCACACATTGTATTAAAACCCTGTGCAGAACGATCAATAGATTTCGACAAGCCGATCTAATAAAGACTAGATTTTTCGATCCTTTCATTATTTCCTTTTATTCTTTTGATTCGTATTATTCAAGTCTCTAAATTTTAGATCAATTTATTGAATTGATCGTTGTAGTTATCTAAATCAACAAATACCACGGCCGATAAGGGCCACAAAAATCAATGTTATGCTAAGAACAATGCAACATAACAGATAACAAGTTTGGAAGTCTTTTTTTTTAAACTTAGTTTGCAAGTTCATCACTTAAATAAAAACAACAAAGATAATATTACGGACTTGGGCAGTATCCAGCATCATACTATGATCGAAATTTTGTTTTCAGAATTGGGCAGAAATATCTTTAGTTTAGTTACCATATTCTAGTTAAAATCAAAGCTATACGCCACTCAATTTGGTGAGCAAGAAAATCACGATTTATCGTGGGATTGTATATATCATTTGATGCACCCAAATCAACACAATAATAGAGCTTGTGTCTCTCCTGATGTTGACACATCAGCCTTTTAAAAGCATGAGAGGTTGATAACTCAATTAATAAAAAAAATGTGAAAACCAATCATAATATAACCTTTATCCACATAAGATTTTTTGAGTCTTGTGTGAATGACATGTCAATTAACGAAGAAAAAATTGTAGAAATCAATCAAAACATTTTAATTTTACATATAAGATTATAAATCCTCCTATAGTCTTATCGTATACTCTCACTACTTTATTTATATTTAAGTAAAAAATAAATGAATACCTAATAACCACGGTTAGTCTCTTCTTCTTATGTTATGTTATGTGTTGTAGGTCATACATTACAAGGTAGTTGTTAAACATAAGAAATAATGAGAAATCTTTCAAATAACAATATTTATATTATCAAAGACATGTCTGTTGAGAATGTCCTAAAATCACACTTGTAATCACTCTAGAGATAGTTGTGTTGTCGAGATTAGACATTCATACAATACTAAATGGGCATAATGTTTTTGTGACATGTGAGTTGTGAACTAATTACTAGTATTATATGAACCTACAGGGTCACACACCTAAGCAAATTGGATGTACTTCATGTGGGAATGATCATTAATGTAATGATCAAATGTGTATTTGATACACATTAATAGATGTGTTTTTGAGAGTGTGTCGATCGACACAAGTGTTGTGTCGATCGATGCAAGGCGCAGATCGAAATATCGTTTTGGTTTAATGACTTAATTAATCTCGGTTGGTTCGGTGATTAATTAGGTTTTCCCAGGTCTATATATATGTGATATAGCACGACCTGGAACAAGAAGTTTTAACCTAATCGCAGCCACCTCTCAGAAACAGACTAATCCCTAAGAGATCCGATCTCCCGGTACTAGCATCCCGGCGGATTCCAGTTTGTGTGCGTGTGGAACCAGTAGAGGCGCAGCACTTGAGGCGCTCGTGAATCTTGAATACTTGATAATCTTCCGCTGCTAAACTCCATGTAATTCGAGATCTGATGTAGATTCAATATACCTAGACCCTGGATCCTAGGCTTGGAATTATACCTAGGGTTGCTAATTGGATTAGAACTGCTAAAATTCCTACAGTGGTATCAGAGCCTTAGGGTTTATTCTATTGAATCTTGTAGCATGTTGATTAGATTAGTTAAATCTGGATCACTGTATATTTGATATGCATGCTAAAATTGAGTTTTGATCAAATAATCTCAGCTAGGGTTTTTGTTCGAAAACGTTTTAGGGTTTTTCGCATGGTGTCGATCGATGCCAATCCGGCGTCGATCGACACAGGGCAAAAACCCGAATAAAACATAGGTTTCGCCTAGTGACGATCGACACAAGAGTTGTGTCGGTCGACACAAACCTCGCGAAATTGATGAATCGGTTCAATTGGATTGGACCGGTTATCGAGTTTGGTTGATAATGGTTAAACGCTAAGAATGGTTTATTGCGATTGGTTTTATTTGGTTGGTATCGACCGACGCTAATGTAGCGTCGATCGACACTAACCAGTTGTCAAAACCGGATCAATTGGATTGATCGGTTATCGAAAATTGGTTTCGGTAGAAGTGTATCGATCGACACTAAAGTAGAATCGGTCGACACAGTCTTTGGTGATTTCGGTTATTGAACCTGACATCACAGAACCGAACCAAACTTAACCCAAATTCTTAGAACAATTAAAACATAAGAAAATTAGTTGTTTTAATAAATTATAATCCTTCTAAGATACATATATGATGTGTATATTATATTAAAAGTTCCGTTCCTCAACTAAATATCAAGTATATTTAGATGTCTTCCCGATCTTGTCAACTGTCAAGACTCTTTTCATTGTGCGATAGACTTGCAGTGCAAGGTATCCACAATTACATGAGTAAGACAGGAGGTAATCGTGTTGATGGACTTGGAGTGAAAGACATTAACAATTACATGACTCAAAATATTGGTTTACTTGAATGGGCCATCAAAATCGTTTTGGGCTCAGAGACATCAGGTGGATTGGACATGAGATGTTAGTCCACAACCAAGAGTTATATTGGATATAACTAGCAAAGTTATTGCTTACCTAGATAGCTAAAATTTGGGTGATAGCCAGTGGCTCGCTCAAGTTTAGTGAAGTATGGGTCTTGGATCATTATATTCATTTGAGAAAATATTGTTTGAATATAATGCGAGTTTTCTTAATAGTTAAGAATTCTCATTTCTTGAACATCATAACTAAACCTCTCTTGTTTTCAGCTATGTCTAGCACAAACCATCATAACAATTTCTCCCTGCGATCCGTCCTTGAGAAGGACAAGTTAAATGGATCCAACTTTCTTGAATGGTATCGGAACTTGAGAATTGTTCTCAAACAGGAGAAGAAGGACTATGTCCTTGAGAAAGTTCTCCCCCAAAAAGTACCGAGCCAATGCCTGGCAGTCAGATAAGGATGCTTGGGATAAGCATTCTAATGATGTGGTCGATGTGTGTTGTCTCATGTTGGCTACCATGAACTCGGACTTGCAGAAGCAATATGAGTACGTGGAGTCGCCGATAGAGATGATCACTGGCCTGAAAAGCATGTTTCAGGAGCATGCACGAACTCAGAGATACCAGACGGTTAAGTCTCTAATTGAGTGCAAGCTACCAAAGGACGAACCAATTAGTCCTCATGTCATTAAGATGATGGGTTATATTGATAACTTGGGGAAACTGGATTGTCCCATTAGCCAAGAGTTGGCTACTGACATCATTCTGCAGTCACTGCCGTCAAGCTATGATCAGTTTGTTATGAACTATAACATGAACAACTTGACGAAGACGTTGACTGAATTGCATGGGATGCTGAAAACTGCTGAACCTAACATCAAGAAGGACACCCCAGATGTCCTTATGGTACATAAGGGTAAAAGGTTTAAGAAACTTGGTAAAACCAAAGGTGATGGCAGGACGAGCTCGATTGTGAATCCAAGCGAGTCTAACCATGCTCCTAAGGTTAAGCCTGGTCCTTCTAAAGATGATAAGTGCCATTATTGTAATGGTCATGGGCATTTGAAAAGAAATTTCAAGAAATTCCTGGAAGATTATGAGAAGCTGAAGAAGACGTACGAGACTTCTTCTTCAGGTATTTATGTTATAGAAGTAAATGTTACTTCTAATGGTTCTACTTATTGGGTATTGGATACCGCCTATGGTACTCATATTTTGTGAAAATATGCAGGGCTTGAGCAACAGTAAGACTATGGAGAAAGGACAAGTGGACCTGCACGTGAAAATGGAGCAAGAGTTGTTGTATTGGCCGTAGGAGCATTTGTTTGTCTTTATCTCCTGGCATAGTTTAAAACTTAATAATTGCTACTATGTACCTGCTATGAGCAGAAGTATTATTTATATTCCTTGTTTGGATATGGAAGGATATCAGTTTTCAAATTAAGAATAAGTGTTATTCATTTGATTACAATGATATGTTTTATAGTAGCAGTCCATTAGAGAATGGACTTTATGTTCTAAACCAAAAGATGTCTAAATATAACATTAGTACCAAGAGATTCAAATCAAATGATACGAATCAAACTTTTCTCAGGCATTGTCGTTTTGGCCACATAAATGAGAACGGATTCAGAAGCTCTATAGTGATGGACTTTTGGGCTCATTTGATTATGAATCATTTGAGAAATGTGAATCTTGTTTATTGGGTAAAACGACAAAGGCCCCTTTCAACAAAGGTAGTGTCGATCGACACAGGATGTGTATCGATCGACACAAGTTGCGAACGAACGAATAAAATGAAAGGGCCGGAGGCTTATTGGGCTTTATACATACGGATGTAAATGGCCCGATGAGCGCTAATGCTAGAGGAAATTTTCAGTACTTCATTACCTTCACTGATATTTTAGTAGGTACGGTTATGTCTTATTGATGAGACATAAGTCGGAATCTTTTGAAGAGTTCAAAGAGTTCCAGAATGAAGTACAGAATCAATTTGGCAAAAGTATTAAAGCTCTACGATGAGATCATGGAGGTGAATACTTAAGTCAAGAATTTAGTGATCATCTGAGAGATTGTGAAATTGTTTCACAATTCACTCCTCCTGAATCGGACCTTATTAGATATGGTTCGATCAATGATGAGTCACTTAGATCTTCCATTATCCTTCTAAGAATACGCTCTAGAAACGTCTGCGTTTACGCTAAATAGGGTTCCATAAAATTAATTGCAAAGACACCACATGAGATGTGAACTGGAAATGTTCCTAATTTGTCTTTCATGAAGATTTGGGGTTGTGAGGCTTACATAAAACGTTTAATCTCTGATAAGCTCACACCCAAATCCAAGAAGTGCTACTTCATTGGTTATCTAAGGAGACCAAGGCATGATACTTTTACAATCGGTCCGAGAACAAAATGTTTGTTGCTCGGAAATATATTTTCTTGAGAAATACTTTCTTTCCAGGAAGAATAGTGGGAGTAAAATTACAAATCGAAAAAATTCGAAAATCACAGGAGGCTGCTCAACCTGATGAGGAAGAACAGCAGTTGGATCTACAAAGAGTTGTAGAACCTGCACATGTGGTGCCTGAAGTTTGCAAAGGATCTGGTGAATGCATATTTGATATACATTCAAATGGCGAGTTTCTGAGGAAGTGTCGACCGACACGAAGGTGTATCGATCGACACAGATCGCGAACCAAAATATTAATTTTAATTTATGACTTAATTAACTGCGGTTTAAATCTTGGTTAATTGGGTCGTGGTAAAAGTCTATATATGAGATATATGCGCGACTTTTACACAAACCTGAAGCTCACAGATCCGAAAAGATCCGTCACGAACCCGAGAAATGTGGATTTCTCGTAACCAATTGCCATGATCTGTTGATCATTGAAAGTGACGGGCCTGCGAATTTTGAAGAAGCAATGATGAGCCCTGACTCCGAAAATGGAATTCTGAAAAAGGATGTGTACATGACATAACCTGAAGGTTTCATTAATCCTAATACTGCTAAGAAGATATGCAAGCTTCATCGATCCATTTATGGATTGAAGCAAGCATCTCGGAGTTGGAGTCTTCGTTTTGATGAAGCGGTCAAAAGGTTTGACTTCATCAGGAACGAAGAGGAACCGTGTGTTTACAAGAAGACTAGTGGGAGCGCAGTTGCATTTCTAGTACTGTATGTTGATAACATACTGCTTCTCGGAAATGAAATTCCATTGTTACAGTCTGTTAATACTTGACTCGAAAGTTGTTTTTCGATGCAAAATGTGGGAGAAACCGTAAACATTCTTGGAACAAGAATCTATAGAGATAGATTGGACAAGCTAATTGGATTGTGTCAAGATTCTTATATTGATAAGGTCTTGCACAGGTCCAATATGCATGATTCCAAGAAGGTCTTCATGCCAATGACAATTGGCATTACTCTTAGCAAGACGCATTGTCCTACGATACACACTGAGCAAGAGCGAATGAGGTTCAGACAACTGCTACATGCATTAGATGTCTTAAGATGTGATCTTAATTTTAGTGGGAGTTGTTGTTGTTAATTTTAGTTATGATATGATGTTCATGTAAACATAATATGATTATGTTAATGAACTCTGACATCAGTATTATTTAATTATGTTATTAAATAATAGTCCCAAAGTAATTTATGACATTTTATAGGTCATCAAGTATGTGACTTGATCATGAAACCCTATAAGTGATAAATGACATAAATTAAATTGGTCCCTGGTCAAGGTTGTTAAAGTGGAACATTAACAACCGCGTGAGACTAGTATGTGAGGTGACTGATGACTAAGTTTCATGGAGTCATTAATAAGAGTATTAAAGTCAATCACATAGATATGTGTTGGAGAACACAGGATCGGACATGACCCACTAATGAGAACTCTACGGGATAGTTATATATAAGTGTCATGAGAGTTTTTATTACGATTATAGAGTATAGTCCTTAGACCTGAGTTCATCATGTTTTCTTACATGTGAATTGATCCGCTTTGACTTTGTCAAACGTCAGCCGTAACTGGTGATTATAAAGACATTGATTGGGCGTATCATGAAGCGTGTGAAGGAACAGGGATGGAACAAGATGGGATATGTCCCTCCTATATAACAGGAGATAAATATCTCGGGGGCCATCGAAGATTTGATACTGAGGAATGTGTGGCCACACTCAAACGAGGTGATTGTCAGTCGTTTGTCTTGTCAGTGTAAATCGGAGTTCGATGAACATGATCTTGGCTTAATAAGGATGACACGGTTCTTGTCTTATGCCAGATCGAGATATAGAGACGAAGGGATTATGGGAATAGATGATTCCAGTACAAGTGGGAGATTGTTGGGAATGTCCTGAAATCACACTTGTAATCACTCTAGAGATAGTTGTGTTGTCGAGATTAGACATTCATACAATACTAGTGAAGGATTATTGTGTTTTTCAAGGTTTAATTCTTGTATTACAACCTAACACATAATCTTAACAGATCTAGGTTCTTGCAAAACGAATCATAAAACCAAACCTGTAACATTACCTATTGATTGCACAGCGGATTGATGGTAATGACAAGATCAGTCTAGAACAGATGAATCACCTATTCCTCCTTGAGTATCCACACTCTTACAAGCAAGGGATGGCTGCTAGACCAAAGAGATGGATGATCAGAGAGAGATGAAGCTCGCGGCTACCAGGAGAAAAATCGCAAAACCTTAGCTTAGGGTTTCGATTTCTTCATCCTTATTAACTCTCTAATGGGCCCAAGTCTAATGACTAATGGCTCATTTGTTATTTGGGCCCAAGACACAAATCAGACAAAAGCCTGC